>JARVJO010000096.1:20565768-20603849 GCA_031762555.1 Cynodonichthys magdalenae
GCTCTGGATGTTGTAGGGTTGCGTTGGTTGACGCGACTCTACAATATCGTGTGGACATCGGGGGCAGTTCCCCTGGACTGGCAGACAGGGGTGGTGGTCCCCCTGTTTAAAAAGGGGGACCACAGAGTGCGTTCCAACTAAGAATGGTTAAATTTCAACATTTAGTTTCTAACCAGCGTTTTTCTTTGAACTTTAGTATTTTTATGCGTTCCAGCTAAATTTGAGTTTTTATCCATCAGTCATTCAGCTCATTGCAGCTTCTCTGCTTTGTTTAAACCCTTTCTCCACTTAAAAATACCTGAAGTCTCCCTTTAACCTGCTGACACTTTATTTTAATTAACCCATGTGAGATCCATCTGAAACAGTATCTGCTCATCAAGAGGGGTCTGGCTGACCTTTGTAAAGCCTCAGGAGATAATGAGCAGTCTGCTGGTCATAAAGTCATGAGCAGAAAGAAAAGCTGATTAAAGCAGAAGTGGCACTCAGCAGCTGAATAAAGACATTTCTCCTTGGAAGCTTGGTGTCGGATAACAAACAGAAAATATCACTTTCAGAGTTTTGAGCTGCGTTTGACACAAATTCTGTTTTTATTTTATTTTTTATTTCGATTGGTCTCATAAAAGATGCTTTGAAAACTTCGGCAGGTTCCCACAGGAGGAACGGGCCTTTATGAGCTCTTTAAATCTGTTTCCAACAGGATGTTCTGCATTCAAAGGATGAAGTTATAGTACAGGAACATGTCTCACTAACATCTGTTTATATTCCTTCAGGACCTTCGCATCAGCCTTTTTGTGATCTTTAAGTGGACAAATCTCAGAAATGGTAAAAGCACACACACTTCTCTGCAGATTGTGCTTTCATCCAAACTCAGCAGCAGTCCTGCACAGGCTGCATTCATGAAATTTTAAACAAACCCATTATGTTCCAGCATATCGGAGAGACAACTAATTTTTATTTTCCGTCTACGGCACAGCGATGTTGAAAAGTTCATGCATACTTGAACATTTCTCCCAATTAATGTGTTTTTTTATTCTTTTTCACACAAAAAAAATGTCAAAACGTCATCGTGTGTGGGGCTTGTCGTCTGTGCCTCTCTGGGGTTTTTTATTTTACTTTCATTTGATTTTATTTTATTTTTCCGGTTCAGTCCTGAACCTCAGCTGTCAGCATGGTCTCGCTCTGGCTGTTCCGTCCCTTCTTCCTCCTGCTGGCTTTTATCTGTCGGCTCCAACAGAAGTCCCTCTTTCTTCTCCAACACAGACCTGCAGCGCCAATAAAAAGAAGTCATGTTAACACACGCTGTCATGTCACAGCGGACTAAATTAAGTTAGAAGAAAGAACAAAAAGAAAGTGAACATAAAAAAATAATACAATCATAATTTTAAGGTCGTTGTGGTGTAATTTTTTTTTTTAAAGTGATGAACTGCAGTCAAACAAATAGCAGATTTACATGTTTTTACTTTTGTTTGTTCATGTTTGTGTAAAGATATAAACCCTATTCTATTGCAGGTGTCAAACTCGTGGCCTAACACAATATTTTATGTGGCCTGCGAGTGCTTCAAAAATGTAATAATGTTTTAAAATAAACTGCTTTAAAGCTAGCGTTGACCATAAACTACATCTCCCATAATGCATGTTGAGTATTTTACCTGCAAAAGGACGGCATCCCACCACTAGGTGGAGCTGTACAGGGTTCAAAAGTAACTAGCAGCTGGTGATTCTCATCGTGTGAAAATCTCCATCTTGCTGTGGCCCAGTTGTAGTGGGAAGTAGGAATTTCCTACTTACAAGTCATATATATAAACTGGAATGCCTCCAGTGGGAATTCCCTGTGGGAAAGTTCAAAATTCAAGATGGCAGCTACTCGCCACAACTCAACAGTGAGTAAAAACTCTATTTCTTTTACTTTTAAAAGTATTTCTATATTATTTATTTCACATTTATTCAGTCGTATGTAGTACTTTTCAGTGTTCATAAGAGCTAAAACGCTGTTTCTATGCAGGAAATACCAGGTAGAGCTCAGTTATTGTTTGTTAGCAGTGCTTAGCTGTAATGAGATGAGGAATGGGACATTTTAGTTTATGTTAACGTAACGTCAAAGTTTAATAGATTTGGTCCTTTGAGGACCACCTGATGGCACTCGTGGTCCTCAGTGAAAATGAGTTTGATAGCCTGTTCGATTGGAATAAATGTTTGAAGCAATGAAAGAAGCAGAACAGGTTCATCAGTTCGACTATTAGATCTTGAACTACTCAGAGTAAATCTTCTAATGAGCCTCCAACCTGGAGGAAACTTTCAAGTGGAGCTAAATAAAGTTGCAGACCTTCAGCTGTTGGGTCCAATCTAAATCCCATAAAGGTTGATAAGTCAGACTAAACAACAAGGCTCCCGTCCAGATCAGTCCTGCATCTGGGCACTGATGCAGATCCACTTATCGTGAGCAGACACATCTCCTTAGGGATCTAAATGCAGACCGTACGCTTGGCACGAGCTGGGTCTGATTAAGTCTGCTTTCAGAACGAGAGAGAGAGGGGGTGGGGGCGAGATTGATGAGCGTGGCACCAGCTTGGCCGCTTTAGATGGAGACCATCATCAAGGGACTAATCAGGCCCACAATAGACAAAAAGTAAACATCCAGCAGAATGGAAGCTCATTCCGTTTGAGGCAAATAGCATTAAAATGCTTTTGTGTAATGGCTGCGTCGTCTCGAGGGGAACGTGGGTTTCTCATCTCATTGATTTCCACTGAAAATCAGATGGTGCACTGCTTTACAGAATCATTATGAGCCCATCTCGCTGCCCATAATAAACCTCCCCAGTCACTTAGATATTAATGGGAAAGTGTGAGTTAACTTGTGTATGTGGCTGGCAAGGACAGCGCAAATGAATGAAAACAGAATGTGCAGAGAGACAAGTTAAATACAAGTTAAATCCTGATAAAGTTGGGACATTGTTTAAAAGTGAAATTAAAACTCAATGCAATGATTTGTTGCTAATTTATAAACCCCCCCAAAAAATGATTGCAAAGAAACAGAAATCAGGAAATGTCTACATCTTTTTTTTTTGTCAACAACAAATTTTTTTTAAGTTGGGACTGGCCAACAAAAGGCTGTAAAAGTAGAAACACATTGAGGAATCATTTTGCAACTAACTGGAATAATTAATTAAAAAAAGTGGAATATTCTTTGAATTTTGAAATAAAATTGGGAAAACCTATCACATCTGCAGTTCAAAATATCATCAAGCCACTTCTAGAGGGAGCATCCAGCCTGTTATCAGTGCACAGTTATAAAGCCTGCCTCTCTGATGGTATGGGGGTGCATTAATACCTGTTGTATGGGCAGCTTACACATATGGAAAAGCTTCATCAATGCAGGAATGCTTATACAGATTTTAGAACATCTGCTCCCCTCCAGCAAAGATGACCCAGAGCTAATGGTGTTTGATACCACAGATTTCTTTTCTGGAAAGAATTAAGAATAAAAAACATCAGAATAATTTTAGTTTGAAAAATTTTAAACTCAGTAAGTTGATGCGCCCTCATTACAGTTGAGCTAATGCAACAGCAAAACCAAACAGAAAACACAAAATATGTAAAAAAATAGTGTTTTATATAATAAAACATGAAGCAAAACAATCAAACCATTATAATAACTGATTGTTTAAGTAATAAAAAATAATATAAAAAGGAAAACTTGAGTCAGAATTTTCAGCACATGAACATAACATGAAACTGATACTGTAACATCTACAGACTAAGCTGTGTTTAGGCCAAGCGGAAGAAAAAGTAGTTCCCCTAACCGCATTAGATGTAGCCACTATTTCAATAATTTTGTTACTTTCCACTGTGTTCCTGTTGAAGATTTATATTACATAAAATGACAGAAGTATCAAAGTATCAATACAAAGTTCTGGTATTGATGGTATCGATATTTCAGTATCGAACTGCATCCCTTCCCAGAATGGGCTAACATCTAAAACCTCAGAGTTGTAAAGTAAGTGCAAATACTTTGTTACTGTACTTACAGTAAGTAGAAATTTTGGCTATCTGTACTTTACTTAAGTAATTATATTTTTAGCCTGGTTTTTACTTGTACTCCTTACATTTTACAAAGTTAAGAAGTAGAAAATCGTTTCGGCTTGTTATTGTAAAAAAACAAAAAACTATCCTGATAAACTGCTCCTCCTGGATAGAGTGAAAAGCCTGACTTTCATTTGTTCATTTTCATAGATTTTGTATTTATTTTTACTTTTGTCAGATTCTAGTTATTTCTGTGACTTGTGTTTTTCTTTCATTAAACGAGGGGTACCAACAATTTTGTCCCCGTGCGTATTTAAGCAGCTGAAACAGGTAGACTAATGCATCCTATTTTTTTTAACATTAACATTTTTATAAGACATTTTTATATGACATTGTAATCATTTCGGCCGATAGAAAAATGTTTTTTGAGTCCACCTCCCAATAAATTACACCTTTTAGAAACTCTAACTCTACATCTCATTTTCACTCAATGCTTTTACTTCTTAGGTACATTTCATGACAGAAATTTAATTTTGATACTTATACAAAATATATTACATACTTTAAGACTTCTACTTTATTAATCTTACAGAAGAATTTAACTTTTACCAAAGTGATTTTATGGTACTTGTACTTTTACTCAAGTATCACTTTGAGGTACTTTGTATGAAACTGCAGAACCTGCTGGTCTCCTGAGCTCCTCCATGTTGTTAGAAGAAGAAGTGATGTTTCCCAGCAGGAAACATGGCCCCCCTCAAGGTGAACGTTAATCTCTCTTTAGTTGAACCACTTCTTAGTTGATGCATTGTGTTTGTATGAATAAAATAAGTTTATAAGATTTGCAAACCATTCCATTCTGTTTTTATTTACATCTTACACTCTGTGTGTTTTAAACCTGGGTTCAGTTGGTGATATTCAGTCTGTCAGAGCTGCTCCTCCGGGAGATGAAATCTTCTGAAAGTCTTCTCATACATCACCTCTCAACCCTCTGCCTGTCGTATGGTCCGTTTAGCTTTGTAGTGTCACTTTTGTCTCGTCTCTTTTCATCTTTTTTTTATTCATTCTGCGTTGCAGAACCCAGACTGTGACTGCTTCAAACTTCTCCTGAAAGGGTTCAGGTGACATCAGACAAACTTTAACTGATCAAGACTCTTTGGAGTGAAAAATGTTTCTGTTGACCAACTTTAATCATCCTGTGTTGAACTGTGCTTCTCATCAGGCTGCACAGGTGGAAGTGGACGACGTTACATCAATTATTTCCCTCGTTGACGTTAGCTAAACAAACCATCATGCACGGTGCATATCTACACATGATTATAGATGCACGCACACACAGAGCTGCCCCCATAAAAGGGCTGCTGGGTGGTGTTGCCATAGGAACGGGGAAAGGTAATGGCCATGTTCTTGAGCTGGTGCCGCAGGGGGTGAGGGGCAAATGTAGGGGGTGTGAGAGGAGGGGGTGAGACGGAGTCAGAATTAGGGACAAATGAGGCCGGTTTTAACTCCTAATGTGATTTCTTTTCTGTCACCATCAGCAGAGCCGAGGAAAGAAACTCAACAATAAAGAGAAGAAATAAGTTTGTTGTGCAACATTTGACTCGTGTGGATAAATGTTTTTGGCTTTGATGCAGAGAAAACTGCAGGGTGCCTTCATTAAAAGATGTTTTTTTTTTTTTAGAAATAAACCCATAATGCTACAATCTTATTCTACAACCAGCACATTCTGTTGTATTTGTGCAAAAACAAACATTTTTGTGGACTTGCTTCAGCTTTTCAAAAACAACAGAAAGACTCATAATTAAAGCAAACATCAGGTTTTAGTAAAAATAACCCTTTAAACTCGATGAAGTCAGGTGTGTGGGCAGCTCTGGACATAAGGAGAACAATTATATATTTTTTTGCCAATTACTATCATTTACCTGCTGCTGTGGCTGCTCCTTCCTCCTCCTCCTCCTCCTCCTCGTCCTCCTCCCCCTCCTCCTGTCTCACCTCTTGATGCTTCTCTTTGTGTCTCTTTGCCCACACCATGACATGGGGGCCTTTTAAAAATAGAGACGATCCGCCCAGATTAAAGAGATTTAATTACAGGGCTGGAGATGCAGTGGGGGTGTCCAGGCTTCTTCTACTGACAGGGTGGTCCTGGGGGGGTGAGAGCTGGAAACTCAGAGGTTTAGTGAGTTTAAACTGTGTTCATTAGTGACGTTTTCACACTGTCACCTTTTATGCACACTTTTATCATCATAAATCTTTTATTTTTACTGTAAATAACCTGTAAACATCTTGATGGAAAAAAGAACAAATAAAGTAAATTACTGCAGTGTAAAAAACATAAGTTTTAACATTTTGCTTAGAATTTAGTTAATTTTATAATTTGCAACAGTTTTGCTCAATTTAGCTCTTAGCTACCTCTGCTGATTTTACATTTTAGCTTCTGTTCTGGTAGCTTTTAGCTTCTGTTTGACTTCTACTTTTCTGTTTATTTTAGTTTATAGTGATTTGTGAGCTACAGCTGTGTTGGTTTTAGCTTTTAGCTAAAGTTCTTGTTTTAGCTTGTGTCCAAATCATTTTAGCTATCATCACTTTTTAGCCCAATTTAGCTCCTAGCTACTGCTTGGCTAATTTTATATTTTAGCTACTGTTCTGGTTTTACTTTAAGCTTTCGTTTCACTGTTTCTGTTTATTTTAGCTTATAGTGACTTGTAAACTATACAGCAGTGCTGGTTTTAGCTTTTAGCTAATGTTCTTGCTTTAGCCTGTGTTCAGATATTTTCAGCTCTCATCATTTTTCTGCTCAGTTTAGCTCTTAGCTACTGCTAGGCTAATTTTATATTTTAGCTACTGTTCTGGTTTTAGTTTTAGCTTTTGTTTCACTGGTTTTAGCCTGTCTACTGTTTATCTTAGCTTATAGTGATTTGTTAACAATATTGGTTTTAGGTTTTGGCTAAAGTTCTTGCTTTAGCTGGTGTTCAGATAATTTTTCTGCTCAGTTTAGCTTTAAGCTATCAGTGTTCACTCTGTGTTTTATGCAGAAACTATATTTTAAGTTTTAAACTTGAAAGTAAGTTATAGATACTTTTGTTTTTGGCATTTAGAAGATTTGTTTTTAATCTTTCGGGATCAGAATCGTGAAATAAAAAACAACTAATTACACCCACTTCTAATTCAAAAAGCTGAACAGAAGCCTGAAGTGGGAGTTTTTATTTCCTTTATTCATCAACGGATCCATTTTTGGTTTCTAAACTGAGTTTAATTAGTCAGCCTGACGGAGGGTCACTCACACATGGAGGTAGCGCGTGTGTGTGTGTGGGGGGGGGTGAGTGTGTGTGTGTTCTTTTGTGTTCACTTTGCCAAATTGCTTCAGAGTTTCAAGATTTTAGCGAATAGGCTGAGAACTTTAATGATTTCAGCTGATTCTCACGGTGTCGACAGAAGATATTTAAAATCAGCGCTCGGATCTTAAAATATTTATTGTTGAGGTTTATCAATCCTCCAGACCCCTCAGGTCTCCTGGTCCAAGTCTGCATCCCCAGAATCAAAACCATGAAGAGACAACCGTTTTTACGCTCCACTAATCTGAAAGAAACTCTCAGAAAACTATCCGAATGCTGAAACCCTAAGTTCAAAATTTGTTTTATTTAAAACATCAACTGAAGCATCATTGGTGTCCAACTTTTCTTTTTATTTTCCTTTGTAGTAAAGTAACAATAAAGTAAACAGTAACAGTAAAGTATTTATTTTTCATGTTTTTATCATTTGTGTTGTCTTGTTGCAGAAATGTGCTGTAAACAAAGTTGCCTCACCTTAAAAAAAAAAACACCAAAAAATGCTTTAGCTCTGTCAGTTTTTTGGATCCTGAATTTAAATTCTTTGTCTTAAATGTTGACATTCTGTCTGTTTTTGACAAAAAATGTCTTGAATTCAGGTAATTTACAAATAAAAAGCAACCAATGAACTTTAGATCTTTATTTGAGAGTCTTAACCACACAAATGCTTCAGTAAAATTGGTGACAATTTAAATATTTTTATTTTTAAGAACATAAATCATCTTTCCTCCTGTTGGAAAAGTTTTATTTCTCCTGAAAAAAAAAAGAAAAAGTAAAAGACTCAGGTTTTACTTGTTGCCTCAGTCAGTGTGCCTGCAGGCAGAGAGCCTCATTACCTCCTCGGGTCGGCCATCACTGTCCTGCTGCAGCTCATGATTTCCAGCTCTGCTCCTTCAATTAGGCCCGGTGGTCCCGTCAGGAGAGGACTGACAAACTGTCACCACACACAAACTAAAGCTACCTGCGGTTCCTGGCTGTCCGTCACACAGTTTGTTATGCTCAACTCATTTGTTTGGACAGCTTTGTTTGTCTGTTTATTAAGTTCAAGTCCTGCAGATTTGAGTTTACATTATAAAAATATGGCTCAGTCCTACAAAGAAGTGTCTAAAAAATATTACAATTTCTTCTTTTTCAAACTCCTGCACTCAGCTTCTGCTGACTGAACGGTGAGGTTTTAAGTCTCAAAGATGTCACAGCAAACAAATCATGCATCGTGTGAGATTTGTCAGCGTGTCACATCCAGAACCCGTCCTCTAATTGGCTGAGAAAGGTGGATTGTTACTGGAAAACCTTATCAGTTTTTTCTTGCGCGCACAATAAAACAGACGCATCAGATCCATTTTTAAATTTTTTTTCTGTTTCACCACGAATCTCTCCCGGACAAAACTCAGTGCTCATTAGAAGTCTTAAATTAAACAATCCACTTTTCTATTTGTTTTACCTCTAGCAGTAATAATGCAAGCAAATTTGTTGCCACGGAGACGCTAGGAGGAATTAGTTTGGCTTATTTTCTTGGAGACAATGTGCAGTTATTTCTCTTTTGTGAAGAGAGAAAGGAGAACACTGACTTTTTAATATCACAAGAACAAAATGACAGGTATGTGGTGTTGTAGTCAAGACCACCTAACCCCAGACCAAGTCAAGACCAAGACCAGAGATTTTTTTGCTTGTATGAAGCGAAAGATGGGAAGAAAATTTAAAACTGTTGTAATGGAAAAAAAACTTAAACAAAATGCAGAAATACATGAAAGAAAAACTTCTCTGCAATGGTCTCTGAATAACTTTATTGCAATAAAGACCAAGCAGTAAAAAACTGAGTCTGAGAGCTCAGCTACACTGAAAACATTTTATACCCTTAGCAGGAGTGGTTCTTATCTGAGCAGCAAATATTTTTAATTTCAGTTAAAATCCTGTTTTGTGGTCCTTCAACAGAGAAAAACAGCTTCAAATGTGATTCTACTTTCTATTCCACCACATTTTCACATTCCTATAGTAAAAACAAATAGTTCTGCAATCCTGTTGTGCAGAAACTACAGAAGTGAAGTTTAAGGTTTGAAGAACAAGAAAAAACACATTAAAGGTGCCCTGCTGGAAACTTAGTTAAAACTATTCAGAATAACATGACAGTACATATGCAGTATATTTTATAACATAGCTGAAACACCTTCAAAACATAAATACAAGGACAACAATTTTATTGTCCTTCACACGGTTGTTTTTTAGACTTTTACTGTTTGCACAGACATGTTTTGCAATGTTATCGTCAAAAATCATTGTTGACAAGCTCGTATGGCAAGTCCATTAGTTCTTCAAGGTTTGCCTCTAAGCTAATTTTGTTCATTTATATTATTTATATTTTAATATTTAGCAAATTTTGATAAACCTTTGAAAAAAGCTGAAGGCTACGCCGCCCAAATTCACAGCCACTTTCTTTCGGTCTTCACGGTCGACAAAGTATCCAGCCTAAGTAGACCGGGTAGGACGGGTCCTTCGAAGGACGCACTTTGTGTGAAGTCCAGGTAAAGAACTTTGGTAAAGACGCAGATTGCTAACATTAGCTAGCTAGCTTTGCTAACATCACTCACATATAGTTTACCTTTCTTTCTGCTTCCTTTCTAAGTGATGATAAAACTTTAAAGTAGTCCCCACCGTCTCTGAAAGCAAAGCACTGCAGAATTTACAAATATATTCTTTATGATTCATGTAGCCGAACATTATCACTGAAGATGTTTCAGACATCTTCTCCCAGACAACCACCGCTCACTTTCTTGGAGTGCTGCGTGCGAGAGTGTGGAGAATGAGCACGGTAAGAACAATACATAATTAACAATGAATCATGCTTCGATTTGAATCAGAACATTTTACATCCAATGAAAGCAACAAATACGTTGGAAACTATTCTGGCAAATTAGTCATATTTCCACTATCTTGAAATAAAATCTCAAGTCCGAGACAAGACCATCCAAAAGTGGTCTTAAGACCAAGACCGGTCTCGAGTATGCTACAACCAGAAAGCCTGTTTATGTTTTGCTGCTGGTTTGGAGGTAAATTATTCAGTGAGGCGAGTCGTTGGCCAACAAACATGGAGTGACAGGGAGCTGAGAGGATTGATCTTGGCTCCTCGCAGCGTCCACCTCCGTTTGACACAATGTGGGTTAATCACCTCGCTGCTCAGAGGGGAGACGACCGAGAGGCAAACTGATGTTACCAATCAAAGCCTCAGATGCTGAGGAGTGTGTGTGTGTGTGTGTGTGTGATCTCCTAATATAATTGGTATTTAGCTGTTTGCACATCATTGTCGTCTGAACACATTGACACAGCTCATTAAAGCAGAATTCATGTTTTTGCTGTTTTTCAAATGAAATTTCTGATTTTGTTTTTAATCAAACTTCCTTTTTTTTCAACGTCTGACATTCAAAACAGCATCCTTCTGTCTGGAGCTCAGCAGATGATGGGATATATTTAATAAAATCCAAGTGAACGCAGAGCAAATAAAAACTCTGCCTCTAAATATTCATCATGTCTGAAATGTTTCTGTCTCCACGGCGACTGATGAGCTCAGATTAATGGTAAAACTGATGTCATCGTCACTACCTGCCGGTCCTGTTTGGGTCCAACTCTCCTGAGCTTCTGCCTCAAGTTACATGAATTATTAAGACTTCAACAAACTCACCTTTTTTCTCTGGAGCTGCAGCGCAGACGTCATGTAAAAACTCAGCTCTGCTGCTGCAGAGAATCAAGCAGCTCATTCCTCAGAAACTGTCAGGCTGCAAGTGATCAGAATTATTTGCCTTCAGGGCACATCGGCAGACAAACACAAGCTGTTTTGTTGAAATTAATTAAATTTTGTTATTTATTAAATAAATATTATGGTCAGAGATTTCATTTGAACACGACTCATTATTTTCTGAAGGGAGATGAAGTCTGGGAGAAACTGTTTGAGATGTTTTGGAGAAAATCAGATTTTCTGACATTAAATGAGTTTAAATATTTACATGACACTGACTCTACTTCGGTTTTGTTATAAATGGGATACATTCAGTTTATCAGGCGTCAACATTTCCAATCATTAGGACAGTTTTTAGTTACTTTTTAATCTCCACATGTTGATTCAATTGTTATGTAATATTGAGTAAAACTGATAAAAACAGTTCTTACTCTTATTTTTCTTGTCTTTTGTATATAAATATTTTTTTAAATCTTTCTTTGGTAACATTTTTGCATGATGACATCTCTGCCAACGATGTTTGCAAACTAAAAACCAAAGTTTTGAAATTTTCAGCCGTTGATTCTGGGATGTAAGAAAATATTGATACACTGGAATATCGCGATATTTCATTTTCTGATTCTGTATCGATTTTTAATTCAGACCTAATAGATGGACGTAGTAAGGAGAAATTTATTCTAATTTTATGCATGGTGTGCTCGTTGTACTGAGTTTTGAAAAATTTGAGACTTTTGGAGAAAAACTGTCGACATATTGCCTTGTTTACAGTATTGCAATATATGGCAATATATCGCGATATTTTGTATCGCCCCGATATCTATCGCCAAATTCTTGCCAATACACTTTTTTATTTATTTAAATTATGAGAAAGTTTTCTCTGCAAATATACCATTGAGTCACATAAAACTCCATCCATCCATACCCACTTCTTCCTTTCAGGCTCACTGGTGCTCATATCCAGCAGTCACAGTACGAGGGGTGGGGTTCACCCTGAACAGGTCACAAGTTCATCACAGGGACACATAGAGACAAACAAGACAGACAACCATTCACTCTCTCACACCTATGGACAATTTAAAGTTACCAATTAACCTAACAGTCAAGTTTTTGGTCTGTAGGAGGAATCCAGAGTTCCCGGAGAAAACCCATACATGCACGGAGAGAACATGCAAACACATAAAACTGTTGTTCTTTATGTTATTAAACCTTGCTAACAAAAATACATAAATACAGGGGAGATTTTTGTTCAAGCATTTTTATGGTATCGGTTTGCTTTTCTTTGATGAGTTCTGCAGAAGCAGCAACTGCACTATTTAAACTGTCCAGTAGGGGGCAGCAGCAGATTTTTCAAAGCAGGATGGATTTCTGTTTCTCACATTTAGTGACTCTGAATGAGTCTAACGTCAAACAAAGTTTCTTCTGTGCAGCTAAAGTTATCTTGAAACATGCTTTGATAAGTTTCCCCATTGAGAACATCAAGAAGTTGTGGAAAAAAAGATTAGTTTAAATAAAATTTTGATTCTAAACAACTAAATAGAAACATATCAGCTGACATGTTGGGTTTGCCAGCTGCTGTCAAACAGCTGCAGCAAAGGAAAGAATCTCATTTTGCCTGTGATACAACATCCCATCTCATTCCAACATTCCCCGGCATCCACTGAAAATAGTTCCAGGGTTTGGAGGCTGATTTGCAGCGTGAGGAGAGGCTGGTGCTGTGACAGTGCGGGGTCTCAGCAGCAGTGTGGGAGGGGAAATTTTGAAGGCAGCCGGCTCTGATAAAACACTGGGATTAAGCGCTCCGATGGGTGGAGAGTGTGATGGTATGGCTGTCTCCAGGGCGATTCCTGTGTTTACTCGGCTATTATTATCTAATCAAACCACCACACATCCTCTGTCACAAGGAGACAACAAGTGTGGTGAGTCAGAGGAGGTTAAAAAGACAAATACATGAATCCAGATAGAGACATTTTATTAGAGATCACCTGTAGGTAAGAATGTAAAATGAGCTAATTAACTGGCTTATTTCTGCTTTTCTTAATAACATGTTGACAAATACAAAATGTGAGAAAATTATAGGTTTTATTCAGAGTAATTTCAGCTTCTTAAAGTTAAAAAAGGACAAAGTTTGGATGCATTTAACAGGCACCTTAAAGAACAAACCTGCAGTGATTGTTTCAGAACTTTTTGTTGAGTCATTCTAAAACTTCCGAATAATGACTCTGCAGAAGAAGATAAAGTTGTGCATGTTTTCTCCAGGTACAACAGTTTATATTTCAGGACCTACTAACCATTGTTTAAAAAAAAAAGTCCACATTTTGTTTCTTATATGTGATGTTTTTTAACCATTTTTCATGTCTTTGTTCCTGGACAAACTCACACGGAGAAAATCTGCGATTAAAGAGTTTATTTGACTTAAATACATTTAAAGTTTTGGCGCTCTGAACCCGGCAGAAGACGTGTGCGCTCTGAATTGCAATAAACTTGGATGAGCAGCTTCAGATGAGGAATAGAGAGGCCTTCCCTCCGAGGCCTGGACACTGGGTGGAGGCCGAAGAATTCATTTAGTTACATTTAGAATACATGTAGTTTATGTCACGAGTCGTCCCAGGGCAAAATAAGAGCAATCCGATGAAGCCAGCAGATTGTTCTGAATCACTTTGTCACAGTCTCCCATCCCGAGCAGCACAGTGGCGACAGTGGAGAGGAAAAACTCCCTTTTAACAGGAAGAAACCTCCAGCAGAACCGGGCTCGGGACAGGGTGGCCATCTGCCTCGACCTGCTGGGTTTGGGGGTCAGGAAAGGGAAACAGAAAAGGCAGAAGGGCTGAACCAGGTGTATGAGTCGAGAGAATGGGGGTGGAGAAGAGGAGGAGGTGGGTTGAAGCTCAGCTAGTGGACGGAGGGCCTTATACCTGCAGACTTGTCCAATACTGATAGGCTGCAACAGAAACATGTGACGCAGCAACTGGATGATGCTGGAGAGTCTTCCAGATTGAATTTATGCCTAAACTTCATCATGTGTTATATTTATGTGTTCAACCAATATATGGGGACTTTAGCATTTTTATTTTGGGAGTCAGAAACAAAAAGGTTAAGGAACTGTATTTATCAATTTATATTTTATATTTTCACTAAAACGTCAAAGGTTAGAGAATAAAAAAAGTTTAATATGCATTAATCAACTTGTAGATCATGAAAAATTATAGTATTTTTTTATTTTATTAGTAAAAATAACACATTTCTAAGAAAATAATAATAATAATTTCACACATTTTCAATTCATTTACATGCCTGAACACCGAAGAGTGTCAAGGATCTAACAACCAGTTAATGTGGTAAAACAAGTGTGTTGTTGTGAGTCAGTCTAGGTGTTTGACAGTCCACACACACACACACACACACACTCCAATGTACACCAACAGTGTGTGACAGTGCCAGCGCATTCTGTTCTCTCCACACAGATCAGAAGCTGGCAGAAGCTCCTGGAGTCCTGGAGGAGAACCAACTCAAACATTATGTTCCCCCTCCTCCCCCCTCCTCCCCCCTCACACATCCTCCGACCGTCCTCCATCTCTTCCCATCCCTTCGTACACATTTAAACTTCTCTATTGTACACGTATTAACCTATATCAAAAAACAATCCTTTCTTTCAGTTTGCACTTTTCAAAATAAAAGTGCATGAGTGCAAGCTTCACAATAAGAGCTCTTCATCTATCCTCTCTGCCACAGTGATAAATACAGGAAACGCCAACGTTAAAACTGATAATTTTCTGATAAATGTCACTAGAGTTGAGTCTACATGACGTTTGGATCCTCCTCCTCCTTTCAGCCCCTCTGGGCCTCCTGGGACATGGAGCGACCCAGGGCTTTGGGGGCTTTGGCGAACTCCATGAGGACGGGCTTGACGGGCGGCAGGTCCCGGGTGATTTCGTCCACGGACCTCTTGCCCGGACAGACTCCATCCGGGGTGTGGCAGGGCTGCAGGTCCTGCTCCGTGTGGGGGGCCCCGCGCCCCAGCCTGATGCCCAGCTCCGCGGGGGTGAAGATGGGCAGAGGGAGGGCGCTTCTCTTGGGCAGCAGCAGGTGCTCGCTCACCCCTCTTTCCACGGTGCCCACCCTGAAGACCCCGGAGGGACAGGTCTGGATTAGGGAGCGGCACTGCCACTGCCGGGACAGGGTCTCTCTACGGGAGTCGTCGTTCATACTCATGGTCTGTCTGGGGACAGGAGGAAAAAATCAAGGTAGAGGCGTTAGAGGCGTGTTTGTTGATAAATTAGAACAGGTGTCGTCTCACCTGTCCTGAGGCCGAGTTTTCAGACCAACACTGTTCCAATCAGCGCTGTAGCTCTCCTTCTTGGCCTTGTTCTCCTCCCAGACGCTGCAGGTCAGCTCTGCTCCCACCACCCCCCCGTTACTTTTCTCCAGCATGCTGCAGACGGGCATTTGTCTCCCTCTCTGGGTCCTGAAAGCTGCTTTAGTGTCGGAGAGGATTCCTCTGAAGGATGTTTCAGCTTCAGCTGCAGCTGGATGGAGCCTCTGTCTCTGTCTGGGCTTGGGTCGCTCCACGGCTTTTATACACACCCTGTTTCTATTCCTGCTCCATGTTGTCATCTCAGCGTGTGTGTGTGTGTGTGTGTGTGCTGGCATCCAACACTCACTCCTCCGTTTGGTTCCCGGACAGCTGGGAACCGAAAGGAGGAGGATTTAAAGGGTAATTGGGTTGAAAATCCTCTTGATTCTTGGGTTTATGCTCAATCACCTGCGTAATCACTCAGCCCAACACACCTGTGTCCTCAGAGTCTGTGAGTTGAGACTGAACAAACCTTTAATACAAAAAAAGAAACTCTAGGTCTGGGGTCAGGAAGGGACGGGGGTCACCTAATCCTTCAACAGGTTCAGTTTCAGATTAGGGATCCAGTTAATCTGCTCTTACAGATGAAAGCAGAACATAAACATGTTCTGATCTTTTATTTTTGTGTTCGTACATTTCATACAGTTTATGCAACAACTGGGCCCCCGCTCCACAGCACAACGTTAGAAGTCCCCCCCTCTGATTCATCACCTCAATGACAGAGAACCAACTCAGGTTACAGACTGTAAAACACACTCACACACACACACACACACACACTCACCTCTGACCGTCACCAGCTGGTATGATGTTACCGTCTGACTCATCCCCCCAACATGTGGTCCTGATATCATCACTAAAGCAGAATCACAAGAAAACAAACTAGATACCGCATAGCGTAGCATATATGACCCCCCAGCACCAGAACTCACATACGGGTTGGGGCTGTTTAAGGTGTTCTAGTGACTTTGGAATGGTCCTTAAAAATAAAATGTTTTGTTGATGGAAAACAAAAACAACAGATCTGTTCTCTGTAGTTTATTTGAGTCGAGCGATAATGAAGCAAACCAGATCCACATGCGTGATGTCATGTATGTACTAATATCTCCATGATTGTTCTGTAGAGGCTTTACAGTGGAGTTAATGAACATGGAGCTGTTGGGTCAGATACAACATCTGTTGATGATGTCATGAAATGATCACCCTTCATCACAGTTAAACAACAACAAAAAAATAATGTTGAAACGTTTTTGAGCTATAAACGTTTTTGTATGTCTGGACACCAACTTTTGAAATGGTGCCCCCACTTGAAATATGGGGTCTATCGCAAAACCATAGCTCGGCCACATCTATACTCCTATCAGATTTCATGCTGCTAGGTGAAGCTGGTTTTGCACTATGGTTGACCAAAAATATCTGGAATAAATAAATAAATAAACAAACAGTACGAAACGTGGGGGGGGAGGGTCATAATAATCTCAACTCGTTTTTCACCAAACCAGACGTCTCCCAACGTTTAAAGCAGCAGTTTGGTGTTATTTTCTCTCAGCAGTCGATATTTCACCTGTTTCTGTTTCTTAGCAACTTCTCTGCGTGTTGACTCCACAGAGGAAGAGGAGAAAGGCATCCCTGTGGGGGTGGCGGGGGTGGGGGGTCATCGGTTTGATCTTTCTAACGAGTTTAACATTTCAGGGAATGCTTCTGGGTTTACATCATGAGCCTGTTGGGTTACAGATGAAGCAGGTTGAAGAAACGTAGGATTTGTTGCTGATAATCTCATATAGCTCAGAAATGGTCAGAATAACAGAGTCTGATGTCAGAAAGTTGGAAAAAACAACAACTTTGTGTCAGTTTGGATTATTTTTTGTGAAATAAACCTGTTTTGATCCTCATCTGGTCCAAAAAAAGGTGAAAATTAAATTGTATGCAAAGGTTTATCAAAACGTCTAATATTTTACTGATTCAGGTTAGATCATGATGATTGACTCTGTGCTGGGATGATGTTTGTGCTGATGCAGCAAACTGCTGTGGAAAATCCCCACTTTCATCTTCAGGCTCTCGTCAGGAGGCCGTCTTAAATTTAATGAGCTTCTGACGGAGCCTCTTGTGACCCCCGGACACCTTTAACCCTTTAACCTTCTGATCACCTGACCCTCTCCAGCATTTAAAAATATCCTGAGAAACAAGAGCAACAACATGAGCACAGCTGTGAGAACAGTGTTTTCACATGAATAAGAGTTTTAAATAGTCCCACATTTCAAATTAAAGTCCTGGATTTAATTAAAAAAAAGTAAAACTGGCAGAAATATAATAAAATTACTCAGACTGTTTCTTTTAGAATTAACTTTTATGATTAAAACATAAATCAGGTTGCTGGAAAAAATTTAGTCTCATCTTGATCTCATCTATTGCCTGAGTTTAAAAAAGCAAGAGAAGTCAAAGAAATCATATTTATTTAACTAAAAATGTGACCAAAGAACCGAGGATTAAGTCCCAAAGTGGAGAAATATTGAGTATTAAATGTTTGCAACAATTGCATTTTGTTAAAATGCAACAAAATATCTGAAAAATAATCGTGAAAAATTTTTGAAGCCTTTGTTTCAGCTACAAAAACATAATGTTGAGCAGAAAAACCATAAACTTATCATTTTCCCTGCAAGCTTGCAAATCTATTTTTTACTTTATAGCTGGGAAATCTTAACATCCCAAAAAATGTTGAGGTTTCTTCTTTATAATTATATCAAAAATGATCATTATAATAAATTAAAACTAGGATTCAGACCAAATTTCAATGGGACAAATCAAGACATATCTCTGGAACTCATATTTGACTGATCCAAATGTCAAAACATAGCTTAAAAAGCAGAAATCTGAAAATGGGTTTTGGTCAATTTGATTTAATTATCAGTTTGATGTGACGAGTCACAAAAAACAAATCTAAAAATAAATCAAAAGTTAGATTTCAGCACAAACTGCCTGACTCACAGGAAGTCGATTCAAGTAATTTCAAAGTAAATTTAGCCATAATGGATGAAGACTTGATCACTTACTGCAGGTAGATATAAGGCTTTTAGTGTTGGACTCTCACAGTTTAATAAACCCAGGACAAAATAATATAAAAACAATGATAGCGCCTCCTACAGGTGAGCAGAACAAAGTTTTTTGGGAGCCCTTTGCGCCGTGTTAATATCCCCAAATTCATTTTTTATATGGAAAAAACAATATTTTATTAAAGTTTCTTATAAAGCATTGACCATTTTAGCATTTCCTTGGCCCAGGCAGAGGTCCACGACCCATGAGTTGAAAATCACTGTTTTAGATTAAACAGATTCATAAAAGAAGGTTTACAGTTTTCATTGTTTTTCTTACAAACACACAACATAAAGCTGGATCCCCCACCCCGAAAGCTGTTTAGTTGTGAGTCATCCTGCACTAATGAATGCAGGGGGGGTGGAAAGGTGAGCAAAGATGAACTGAAGCTTGTCACAGACACCCCCCTCCACCACCACCCCCACCCCCCCCACCCCCTCCTCATCCTCAGTGAGGAGCTGGCTGCAAAGTGACATTTAAATGAGTCGCCGCTGACAGGGAAGAGCTCAGGCCGAGGTGAAGTGTTGTGAAACCCTGTTTGGTTTTGTTGTGACAGAAGGGGGGGTGGGGGGGGGGGACTTTGTGGAGGACAGAGAGGCGCCTCCTACACCCTGACACAAAGTGCAGCTCTCAATAGAGAGATAAGTCTGAGGAAAGTTAACTTCCTGCACACAATATGAAGCATGTGCCTCCACTCTTATGTAACAAGAACAAGCAGCTGATCACAAAAACATCATCATCACCAAGCCTGCTGGAGCCTGCAGGCCTCGGGGGGGGGGCATCAGACAGTGGACAGCCTGCAGCAGGTGAGAGGGACAGATAAAACCCAACTGAAGGGTGGGCCTTGTGAAGGAGCAGGAAGATAAACAAACCCTGATATTCAGCTCCAAAACTTCCACGTTTTATTGTTTCAGGCTCAAAGACAGAGTTATTATTCTTTATGTCCACAATCTAAATTTAGAGCGAGAGGAAATGATGCCAACATGTGACAAACCAGATGCTGGAGGCAGAAATTTTATTTCAACCTGAACACATCCACAGACTTACGCTTTTATTCTGAAATTCTTCACCTTTTTTTTTTAAAAAGAAAGAAAAACCACCCACCACTTTCATTTAGCTTTCACATTTACTGCTCAATTTAAAGTCAAATAGACTTAAACACTGATTTTAGAAACGTATTTAAATGCAAAATCATCTTTTCAATAAAAATCTCAAAAAAAAGAAAGAAAAAAGACTCAAGCTGTGCAGTTCGACTAATTGCTTTAAAACTAAAATTGAGAAAAATAAACCCCCTGAATGAATTCAGGGTTGATGCTGCCCCCTGCTGTCTGTTTTTTATCACTGCAGACCAGTTGGCTCAGTTTTCATCATCTATCTCATCATCCTCATCATCATCTTCAGCACCACGTCCGTTCATGGCCTGGACTCTGGCCAGCAGCAGGGGCAGGTTGATGGCGAGGCCCGTCGACTCCTCCTCCTCCTCCTCCTCGGAATCATCTCTCGGAGGGTAGAAGCGCTTCGCCTTCGCCAGGAAATCCTCGCCAATGTCCAGGTACAGGAGACGGTCCTGGGGAGGGAAAGAAGAGCTGAAGCGGGGGGGAGCGTGTTCGATTTTTAAAAAACATTCAGCTCCTTTGAGAACTGGAGACTAATCTAATGGTAACGTTTTGTTCTCCCTGTAAAATCTTCTTCACATGACTGAAGATGAAGATCTTGAAACTTCCTTTCACTGTAATCAGAAATGAGCTTGTCTCAAACTGAAGGTCCACGGGCCAGACGTGGCCCTTGTTACCGTTTTATCTGGTCCCACAGGTTTTATTTTAAAATGTATTTTTTTAAGTGTTTTCTCCTCTCACCAGGATGAACAGATATCTCTCCGGCGGGGCCTCCTTGCTGCTGAAGATGGAGGTCTGGGTGTGCAGTGCGTGAAGCATGGCCCGTGCTGCCGGGGCGTTCCGCATGCGGTCTTGTGACGTGCCAGCAGACACGTTCAGCAGGGAGTCCGCCTCGGCCATGAAGCCTGGAGGGAAACAAGCTCAAAGGTTTTTTAACGAAAGTAAAAGTTAATATTCTAGTTTAGTTTTTGCAGCTGCGTCATCTTTACCCAGGTTTTCCAGGATTGTTTTCCATTTGTCCCGGACTTCTCTGCGTGTGTCTCTCATGGCCTCGATGTCGACGCTCAGGCGACGATAACCCTGCAGGAACAGGTCTTATTATTTAAAAAATATCAATTCTAACCTGCTTTGATATTTGAAGAAATGAAGTATTTGTGTTTCAGCACAACCTATCAGTCCGGTTTCTCTTGTCTGTTTAGTTTTTTTTCCCTTTTCCCCCTCATTTGTTTTCTTTTAATTTTCACTAATATCCTGTCGTACCGTGGATCCGACCCGGGTCTGGTTCCTGGCCTGGAGCAGAGTGTAAAGCGTCCGGTCATCGTCCCTCTCCGAGTGGCTGGGGTCTCCAGGTTCGCTCCACAGGTTGGTCTCCTCATCTCGCCGCTTCTGGACTTCCCGGGTAAAATAGTCCAGCGGATCTGGACTGAGCAGGTCGAGCATAATCTGTGTTTTTACTTATATTCATATAAACATAATCGCAACAAATTTGTTCTTAAAAGCAATGTTTTTAAAACTTACGTGACCAAAGGTTGCTTTTCATCTTCGTCGTCGTCATCATTGGCGCAGCAGCAGCAGCACAGCTGCATGCAGAACCTCTTAAAGGATGAACCCATCTAATGCTCCAGCTGGAAGTTCTGTTTGTTTTCTCTGAACAATGGAGAGGATCTAGAAAAAATAACAAATCAGCGTTAAATGTTCTCCACTTCACTGGTTTAAATAAATAAGCAAAAATAAAAGGTTACAAAAAGCAAAATTCCACCTTAATTTCAGCTTCCCATTTTCTGAGCTCTCCCAGCGCTCCACACCGAGTCCAGCTCTCCTCCTCTGGATGAAGCTGGACAGATGGCAGCCCGAGGACTGGGGCTTCTCATGGAGGACAGGCAGGGCTCTAAAGAGGCTTTTACTCTCATCGATACTGAAAACACACACACACACACACAGCCTCAGAAGACAGTCACAGTACAATCATGTGAGGCGCTTCATCTCTTGTCCTGAGCTCTGTGCTTTGCCTCGAGGACAACACATCCCCTCTACAACAGAGGGTCTGATTACACAGCCGGGATCAAATCTACTCCAGGATTCATTTTATTAAACGTCAGGACTGAGAATTATTGTTTTGAAGAGCTCAAATGAGAGTTTTTGGATTTATTCAAATGTTGTACATTGATGGGGGGACAGGACGGTTTTTATGTTGTGTCTTTTCTGTAATGTTTCCAGTCACACGGTGTTATGTTTTCTTACAGACACCCTGGGGACGCAGCGCAGGACAGGACACCACACGTGGACATGAGACGTTTTAACAGGGGGGTTAGTGAGTTTAAATCTGAATACAGAATCTTAAATTTAGCAAAGAAACTCCATCAAAACCCAAATTTGACAACGAAAGCCTTCAGAATGTTGATGCTATTTTAAAAGTCCTGACAGGGAAACATCTTTACAGAATTGTTACATTCAAGTGACAAAGTTTATTTACCACAGCGTGCAGAAGCAAAAGAGGTTAGAAATTGAATTAAAACCATTTATTATAAATATGAGACGTTGCTAATTCAGAGCTCTGCAGCCCACATGTGGCTCTTTGTAGCTGCAACCAAAAATAATTAGAATTTTATGGATTTTCTGAAGCGCAGCAAAACTTCACCAAACCTCTGCAAACAGATTAATTAAAAATGGCTTCTTCTTCTTACAGAAATAAAAGAAAATAAACATTACAGAACAGAACTGTGAGCCTCTCGGCTGCTTATATAAACTGTTTACAAAAACTTTTTCTCATCTGAAAGTCGCCAAAGGGCGGACGCTGACAAATGATCATTTCTGATTCGTCTCTGTGAGAAAACAATGAAATTTATCTTTAGAAATCCATTTTTAAAGAGACATACTTTACTCTGTAACAAACAGGAGGAGCCAAACATCTGAATGTTGTGTTTGAGTTAAAAACAAAAAGACGACAATGTCAGGACTTTGTTTTATTAGATATGAAATATTAAGACTCAGTAAAAACAGTTGGTCAGTGGCTTTAAGCTAACATGTTTGACAGATAAATCAACTAAAAATAATTAAGTATTTTGTGTATTTAGTTTGTTTAAAGCATCATAAAGATTAAACAGCATCAAGTAAACATGAAGCAACAAAAAGGTTAATATTACTCTGATAAAGGCACAATTATTTTACATTTTCATCTCATGTTTGTACAGTGAGCAGCTAAAATCAACATATATTTATTCTTAACAACCACGAACATGAATTATTTCCGATCATCACAAGTTTCAAGAGCTGAAACCACAAATATGCTCTTTCATGAGTTTTAACTGAAGCTGTTCCGAGCGTCGAAAACAAAGTCTCTAAAGAACTTTAAACCAAGTCGCAGCAGTTCTGATTCATAAGAATCTGAGGAGCTTCAAAAACTACTTATTGCTTCATTAGGTGAGAAATTAAAAGAAAGGGGAAACAATGGAAGCTTTCAGGGAGGTCTGTGGCGTCAGTTCTGATTTTAATTCATATTTAGCCAAAAAAAAGACAATTAAAGGCCATTAAAAGCGTTTGGCACAAAAAACAGCTGCAGTCAGAAATTTATATCAACATCTTAATTTCTCTGACACCAAACCTTTTAAATGAAATAAGAAACCCAGAAGGATTTAACTGCAGGAACGAGTGGTGTCTCCCTCTAGTGGTGAGCCGGCAGCAGCGCACCCCTGCCTTCAACATAAAGGTGAATATTTTTAGAGCCGTAATCCTTCAAACCAGGTGTTTGTTGAAATTTTAGCTGCGACACAAACAAGTGAAAGAAAAAATATTTAAACAGTGCAGTGATAATTTTAGATACAAATATATATATTTTTAAAAAAAAGCAGCAAATTAACGATAAACTCTGTGTTTTGTAAGATAAGGCTCAGATGTTTGTGTTTTTTTTTGAGTCCGGTCCTGCTGCAGGCCTTCATGTGTCAGTAAAGTGCAGCAGTACCTCAGCTGTGGACAGTTCTCGTCTCATCTAGAGGCGGAGCAACAGTTATAGGTCCATATTAGAAAAAAAAAAATTGATCTCCTTACAAATAAAGTCTGTTCAGTTTCAGCTCAGAAATATCCCACAAACTGCTGTGTCGTCTTGTTTTTGTCCTGGCAGGATGCGTCTCCTGCTTTAGGTGTGGTGATGATGATGATGATGGTGGTGGTGGTGAGAAGGCCGAATGTCAACGATGCGTTGGCGTAAATGGGACATGAATTCAAACATGGTGGCGGCCAGGCTCTGGTGGATGAGGTAACGAGGCAAACGACCCTAGAAAAAAAACAAAACAAAAAGTTTTACAGGGGTAGAGCTGCACTTCCTGTTTTTCTTTTCCTTTAACTTCTGTTAACTTTTAATATGTTTGGTTTCCACAGAAACATCAGAATCCAGGCTAAAAGCTCATAAAAACATTTCTACATCCAAACAGTTAAAGTAAACAATTTTTTACAAATCAACACAAAAAATGTTTGTGTTTTTTTTTTTTTTTTAGAAATGAAAGTTAGAGCAAATAAAATATATGTTAAAAGTTTTTTTTTCAAACCTGATTTAAAGTAAATACAAATTCTGATTCTCTGTTCTCATTTAATACCTTTTATTGTTTTATAGCAGGGCTATCCAAGTAGTGGCCCGCGGGCCAAATCCAGCCCACGAGTGACCAAAGTTCGGCCCGCCAATTGGTTCATTCATCTCCTAAACCCTCGGTTTTCTACTTTAATTACTATGAGTCCTTTTAGTTAGACATAGACGTGTGGCATCTACAGAAATGTCCGAATCTTGGCTAGAAGCTGGTAAAAAACATTTCTATGAACATCCAAGGCAGTTAAAACTACAAGCAGTTGAAGATAAAACTATGGAAGTGAAAATAAAATTGATTTAAAAATTTGCCAAGTCAGAGAAGTCAAACAGTAACATTAACACATTAAATAAAGGTAATTACAAACTTTGATTTGCTGCTTGGGTCTAATTAATTTCCACAAGACTTTTCAGATAAATGTTGGGGGAAAAAAAATAAGATAAAAAAAAAAGAAGAGGATATTTATGTATGAAAGATAAATACATTAAATATATTTATTTAAACTTTGTGCAACTTTTATGTTAATGAGCAGCATCACATCTCCTGCAAATTTGATTCCATCTAAACAGTTTAATCATTTGGTTTTATGTGAACATTTCAGCTCTGTTGAGCTTTAGTTGTTTCTAAATAAAAGTAGTAAATAGTAAAAGTAGTCTAAGTAGTTACTGAAGCACAAAGATCACTAAACTAAATTGTTAAACAGCCTAACTACTGATTGTGTTAAGAATTAGCAGCACAAGGAAGATAAACTACAACAAAACTTGATTTTAATCTGACCAGATCCTGAAAACCTGAATGCAGGAGAAAAAAAGATGTTTATGAGGGACAATGTGGGACACATCACCCATGTGTCATAACATTTATTTTATTATAGATCTCACATAAATTAATGATCCGGCGGTGGTATGAACAAATGTCATGTTTCAGATCAAGTTATTTATTTATTTATTATATAAAAACTCACTTCCAGCCGGATCAAACACCGGCTGATCGGTGAGGAACAGAACCAGCTGCTCCGAGCCGACGGTGCTTCTTCTCTCCTCCTGATTTTAATTCACATATTTACAGTTGGTCCGATTTTACTGAGTAACAGATGAGTTTTAAAATGTAACTAAGTAAAATACTTGAAATAAAACCTGCTCAAGTAAAAGTATAGATTTGAATAATCACTCAAAAAATTACAAATTACACAAAATTCTTACTTAATTACGCAACGCAAGTAAATGTAATTCGTTACTTTCCAGCCCTGCTTATTTGCATAAACAGCTCATTCTGAAGGGAGCTCAGAACAGGCAGAACTGAAAAGGTGAAATCTCATAATCTGACATTCATTTTGTGAATAAAATCAAATGAACAATTTGTTCAGCCCACAGATGGACCCCCATAATAGGTCCTCAGTTCTGAAAGCTACAACACCCCCACACCTTACTGTGACATTTTAAAGAGAATCACCTTCAGGTCCGTGTTCAGGACCCAGATGAAGGTGCAGACAGATGGATTACTGCTGGATTTCAGGACCATAAACCCTCCGGGGCCATTTTCTCCTCTAAAAACCACAACAAACAGTAAAAAAACAGGATTTAATTGACTGGACGGTGGACAGGAGGTCTGGCTGAAGGCTTCATCTGACCTGACGTAGCGGCTGCACGGGGGTTTGGAGTCGTGGCTGGTTGCCATGCCGGCAGACATGTAACAGTCTCGCTTGCGTTCGACTCGCCGAACGTTAACAAAGTCCCTTCAGAGGAAAGAGAAAGATCCGTCGGTGAAATCAATTTACTTTGTTTTTCCAGGCGTAAAATCCCAAAATACGCAATTAGAGGAAAAAGTTAAGAAAATAAAAGCACCTCGCAGACACGACTCCTCCTGCTGCTCCAGCCGAGACGTCGTACGACACCAGAGTGTTGTCGTCAACCCGCTGCAGGATCTGAGGACGAACAGAGCGGCGTCAGCAGAGCCTCGCATCGTCACAGAAAACATGTCCCAAACACAGAAAGAACAAACACCTGGCAGACAGAAACCGTTCTGTTCCACTGAACCATTTTCTCCGGCTGCAGAATCACCTCCTGGTAGACGAGCTCAGCGGGACACTGCATCAAGGCCTGAACACATCAGACAATAATATATAAAATTATATCAAATGTAATAAACCTGCAGAAACAAATCATTCATGCAAACAAAATACTTGTATTTGTGTTAAAGTTAAAAGTTTATTTGGTTTTGTTCTAATGCATAATGCCCATCCTGAACAGAGATCAAAAGATCAGTATCATCGTTTGCTGTACCTTCAAAATAAAAGTCTTTCCATGGTAGGGAATCTCCAGAGTGTAAACAGAGTCTCCCATATCCTGTCAGAACATGAAACACTGAGAATGTCAGAAATCTTTTAGTTTCACTTCATAAATAAAATAAAACTTGTGAAAAAGTTGTGTTTTTTTAAAAAGAAAATGAGTTTAAGATAAAAAGGACTGTAGAGAAAAATGTTGCTCGACAAGAACTGGGTTTCGCTTCCAGTTATCTGAGCTACTCAACTGGTTCTCTGAAGCTTTATCTGACTAAATGTGATGCACACGTCGACGAGAACTCTTTTTACACTCGATGTACGCCAAGACACCCCTGAATATGTTTGTTTTAATCAGCGAGCTCTGGAAGCAGAAGATTATCGACAAATATAAACAAGGCTGAGGTCTCCGACAAAAGATTAAAATCAGAGAAACGTTAAAAGGCGTCAAAATATCAACAACCGTGTCTTGATTTGAAGCAATAAAAAATCCTGACAATTTCATGTATGAACGGTTTAAAAGTGTACATTTAAAAAAAAAATGTTAAAGTTGTTAGTGGGAAATATGGTCACCATGGTAACAACCACACACCTGTGTCTCTCACTCCCTGACTAACTTAACGAGAAGCAGACAGAAAAACAGTCGCTGCTCAAAAACTATAAGATAAAGTACAAAGTGATGAATAATTTGAATCTGCGCTGAAAAGGTTGCAGCAGTAAGAAAAATTAAAATAACTTCAAACAATTAAAGTGCATGTGACGTGCACATCCTTACAATACAAAATGTCAAAGAAAACATCTTTATATTAAGGAAACTTGACATAATACCCATGATTTTATCCATTTTGTCACATAACTGGCAGATTTTCTGAACTTGGCTTAAACAGGAAGTGACATCAAAGGGGGACTTTTAAAGAAAATAAAAGCTCTAGTTTTTGTATATTAAAAATAATATTTGAACTTTAACTCTTCTTCATTTCTCTCTGATAATGATTCAAAATAATCTAGAAAACATCCGATTCTTCTCTACAGTCTGTGTTAGTTATTGTAGCAACAGTTTACATTCAGACATTCCTCTTTGACATCACTTCCTGTTAGTGCACATGTGAGTATCTCAACACCTGTTCATCTCAGCGACGTAATTTTTTTTTTTGCAATAAGTTGTCATAATTAAAATTTAATTAAAAATTAAAAATGCATTCATGTTTATTACAAAAATTTGGTGTCACTTTAAAGTCCATCTTTCCATCTTGTTTAACTTTTGAGTGATGTTTCTACTGCGTATTATTTGCTTTTTGTTTTTGCAAGAAAAGGACACTAAATATAAACATAAGAGTAAAACATCTGCTTTTTCTGAGCAAAGAAGAAGAAAATGACTGACATTGTTTTTCTCAAACTTCCAGTTGTCCTCCTGAGAAAGAATCTGCTCCACCACAGACATGGCCTCCCGACCCTGCCGGACGTACTCCTTGTCCTGCAGAGAGAGAGAACAGGTGATGAGCAGATGGAGCGGATAAAAGGAAAGAATATATGTAAAAAAAAAAAACGATGCAGGTACCTGAGTACTGAACACTTTTCGCCCACGACCCTCCTCATCCAGCTCCTCATCAGAGTCTGCAATCAAAAGTTCAGTACAAAAACTCAGTCCGCTGCTCAAACGTGACATAAACCAACCCCCGACTTCAGATAATCACCTACGACCGATTCGGGTGGAGAGTAGAACGCGTCTGAAACGGCCCGAGGAAAGATCATAGGAGCCGGTTCACACGCTGCGTTCACCGCTGCTAAATAAGCTGAGGTCAGGGGAAAAGAGAAGTTCAAAAGAAGCTTTTTTATTTGATGAGTCATGCTTGTTTTTGGTTTTTTTTTAATGTCACCTCTGTCATCGTCTGCTTCCTGAGTCAGAACTTTAAAATCCAGGAACCAGGTCTCCAACCAGGCCACGACGAAGGAGGTGATGGGTAAAACGTAGCCGAAGGCATTTTTGGAGAGAAGCTGTGCGGAAACAGAGAGGAGGAAACGTTAACAATAGATTTTATGTTAAAAGTGAAAAAACTGAGAACTCACGTCAGAGATGATGACCTTCACAACAAGGAAGGCTGTAGTCACCAGAGTGGAAATCTGAAAAAAAAAGAAACAAAATCTAAGCTTTAGTTCAGACTGAAATGAGACGAACAGACTGAGTTGAAGTTAACAGCTGTGAATAACTCACCGCAATGACCCACCAGTGCTTCAAACGAAATGCTGCATAACCAATTTGTAGGCAAAGGAAACGGAAAACAGCAAGAAGCTGCAAGAGGAAGAACATTTGTTCTGAGGTTTGTAAATGTTTGAGAAAGATTAACCTAAGAACTAAACAAGAAGACGATCACTTACTACAATGTCAAAGAAAGAAGACCTGAAGTTATATCTGACAACCTGATCCTCCAAGTTCTCCCAGAGCGTTCCGTTAATCTGGAGGACAGAAGAGCAAAGTTAAAACAATTCACCGAGTCACCAACATCGTCTCTAAACCGCTCACTCACGTTCATCTCTATGATCCAGAGAAGACTGATGAAGAGGAGGTCGAACGTGACGAAGAGGCAGAAGGTGCGGCGCACATCGGAGATGGCTTTGCGCTCCGCGGGTGGGACCAGCAGGTAGGGAGAAGGGAGGGACAGGGAGGTGGAGTAGGAGGCGTTCAGGGAGGCGAGGGCAGGGAGGCTCCCCCCCAGCTCTGCGTAGTCTCCAGCCGGCATTCCTGCTGCGAGATCATCAACTCCCCCCACTGAAACGACAAACATTCAGCCATACGGTCACTTTCCTTCTTACGTTTTATTAACGGAACATCGTCGTTTCGCCCTCCCACCTCCGTTCCTCCCAACAAAACTGTGAAGTTTAGGCTTTTTGCTGAAATATATTGGAATTTAAAACATGTCACAAACTCAGCTGCATCACAAAACCGTCTTGTTGCTGAATTTGAGTATTTCTGTCAGCTAAAAACTAAATATTTTTGTGACAGAGTATCTGTTGCTGAAAGGCATGTCTGTTAGCAAAATATCTCATGACCCCCTGGAAACTTCTTACTGAAATGTGCAAAAAGCAACTGGATGTACCTTCAACTGATTAACATTAAATTTATAATGTTTGCCATAGCTAACATTCAAAACCATAATGAATATAATTCAGCCTCTTTTACAACTATTTGGTTTTGGAGTAGCTGAGACTGAAGCCAAGCATTTTATAGGACTAGCTTATCTATAGTAGACCAGTTAAACCATAAATAATTCACAGATTCCGAAAAATAGAGTCAGCACGGTTTACTTCCTTATAAAACTGTATCATGTTCATTGTGGGAAATTCTAATTTCATTTGGTTTGAGACCTCATGACTCACGACACTTCTGCTAAAAACAAACATTTGACTTTATGGCACGACATCACAGGCAGTAACAAAAACTGTTCCTGTTAGCAAACTGTCAGAAAGGATCACCAGGCTAACTGGGTAAACTCATGTATGTGACTTGTTTAAAAATGCGAACAGATTGAATAATGATGAACTAATTAAAAACTCTCCCCGGTTGTGTTGTGTTAGCTCACATCGGCTAACTTCCTTCAACAAGTTCAACCCGACTTGCTAACAGTTAAAACGCGATTAAGTGGGAATTAAACACACTATACATCGAGTGGTCAGCTACACAAGCTAATGCTATAAAAATCCACGTAGTAAATATTCTGAAAATTATTGTAGAATAAACATTTAAAGAAATGAAAGTTACCTGATTTACAGCAACATCATCGCCAAGCACAGTCTTCCGGACTGTCAAAGATTAAATGTTGGTCCAAGATAAAGCGCTGAGTATTTCAACAAGCGGTGTCAGGTGACAAAAATCGGTGAGCAAATGTAGGTTTCAGTTTTATTTTGAAAATTTTCACCAGATAGTTAAAAATCTAAGCTATGTATTTTTTAATTCGTTTTTGAGTTCATAAAAACAAACATAACTTCAAATTTGTTTCAATCTTACAGTTTGAAAGGGGAAACTTTTAACACTAACATCTTTACAACACGAAAAAGAAATTGGAGTTCAAAAGCTACATCCGGTTGTACGTTTGAAACAAGATGTGCGTAAAGTTGATGTGAATCACAAAAAACACTCTATACATGTTTATTGGTCTAAAAACTATCAACATTCCTCAAAATGCACTCGGTGACTTCGACTTCTCGTGCATAAAGATTAGATTTATGACAGTTGCACAAGAGAACAATCTATGAAGAACTTCCGGTTTGGCCTACAAATGAGAGCAAGACTTTAAAATTTACCCTATTATGTTAATTTTCACTTTTGTTTTTTACAGAGTGCTTACAGAAAAAAATAATAACTGAAGTAGTTTTATGTGTGATACGTTTTTTACGACCTTTTTTAACTTTTTAAAAAATACATTTTTATTTACATTTGCAAACCTCACATTTTAGAAAAAAACTTATGAATGAATCAACATTGAAATATGGTTAGGCATGATGTTAAATCCATTTTAAAATTATACAAAAAGTGGTCGGTGACTTACTGGTTGAAACATTAGGTTTTCAACCATTTGATACTATATCAATGTTGATTCAACATTGATTAGACATTGGCATTTCAATTATTAGAATTCAACCATGAAACAACATTGATTCAATAACATCTTTTCAACATTGGTTATTTAGCTAGAATTGGATGATTGATGGTTGATTCACCATCAGTCATCAACCTTGACCAAAAATAAATTTTTCTGACCATAACTCACCATTGAATTAACATCTTTTGCTATCTGGGTTATGGATCGAAGTTTTGTATTTTATTTTATTTTCATTTCTATTCTGAAAAAACATAAACTATATCAGGACTAAAAATTAATTTAACAAAAATGTAACAGTTGTACTACATAACTAGCCTACTTTTGGTTAAAATTAAGAGATTTAAAATTATTTTCTTATAAATACAACTACTTTGTAAGTTTAAATAAAATGTTTACTAATATGGATAGTTATCTGCCTTTTGCAACTTTCTCACTTTTTTATTTCAAAATACCTCACTCCATCCATTTAGTCTATAATAGTGTTTTTTTATTTTATTTTTAGTACGTTTAGTTCATTTGTGTTGTCTGGAGATTTTTACCTGTATTGTTTTGTTTTATTGTGTTGTAAAATAAATTATATAAATCTCACACACCAAATAATAAAAAATGCATACAAAGCATGGGCTGAATTAAAGAAAAAGAAATGTTTATTTTGATATCACAGAGTTGCTCACATAAAATCAATCACAAAACACTGAGAAACAAGAGAACAGGAAATAAAAGACTAAATAAGTGAGTTAGTTTAAACAAGTCTTTTCTCGGTTGTTTCCCTCTGATCTAGGAGCAGAAAGGAGTCGATGGAAAAAAACAGTCTGGTGGAGGAAAAATAACGGCGTCAGCTGCACAGCCTCAACATCCAACTTCCTGCTCATCCAGTCAGGTTAAAGGTAAAAAAAAGAACATTTCACAGAGTTTTATTTACAAACATGATGCATTCATCTGCGGCATAACTGGATACCTTTCTCATACATCAGATCTCAGCTTTTCACAGTTCATTCAATTGAATTAGACAAACTGGAACTCAAGATGTTTTGTACTTGACTTTTACACATTTAAATTTATTTAAGGATAAAAAGAATAGAAAGTTTGTGTGCAGATGGAGCTCATTTTGCTCCAAATTTGGTTCTCAGCTCTTGCTGAGCTCTCACTTCAGATTAGAAAAATAGCTCTCCCAGCAACAAACAACACAAGAGAACAACAATAAAGATGACTTATTGTAAAATACTTGGTGAACTGCTTAAAACTAAATTTGCGGTTATTGTTGTAAATTTATAATAAATCCAGCTCAGATGGGTGAAGAATGGTGGCAGTGGATGATTATTTTTTTGGAAATCAGAGGTAGTTTCACCTTTAGAATTAAATATTAAGATAATTTTCTAAATCAAAATAATTAATCCTCACATTAATATAGTAAATTATAATAAAAGACAAACATTTTGGTATTTATTTAACCCTCCTGCTACCCTTTGGGTCAAATCGATCCATAAATGAAACACCAAGGGGTCCTTAACAAACTTTCTTCAATTAAAAATGGCTTTTCAAAATAAAACGAATAAATGAATCATAAAGAACAATTTTCCCCAAACTGTTAAATAGTGAATTTATTAATACGTGATTACAGAAAGTCTAAGTATTTGATAAAACGCAGTGATAAAAAGCTGAGAAACACAGACATGAGTTAAAACGAGTACAATATCCTGAATATTTATCTAAAATAGATGAGTCGGTCCCAGCAGCAGGACTCACCCTGTCGAGCTTCAGTTTCACCACAAGATGTCGACACACACGAAGGGATGATATGTAGGCCTTGATTTCAAAATAAAGCAGGACACATGCCACACATGTTTAAGTGCTTCCAGAAGATTTATATAAGAGACGTGTTTCTTAAAATGTATACTCGAGAATCTTTAAAGGATCGCTGGAAGCAGAAGAAGTGAAGAATGTCTGACCTCGACCCCATCCTTGTTTTTTATTTTTATAAAAAAGGGACCAAAGTGACGTCTGTGTTCTGCTGTCAGTGGATCATTCTTCACCTGCTCATAAGATCTCATTAACTCCCTTTCTGTCCTCATTTATTTTTTTACCCTTTCAAGGTGAAGTAACACAGAAAACTTTGCTCACGTTGATGACATTTTCTCTCATTCATTCGAATCACAGCTCGTCCAGCGTGACTTCGCACATTCCTTCATTTTCTTACAAGTTCCTCGGATCCGAAGCCCTCCAGATTTCCCCCTCCGCTCTCTCAGTTACTCCCCAAACTGTTCTCCTCGATTTTGTCCTCCTCTTTCTCATCTTCCTCCTTCGCTGTGGAAAAGTGGCCGGTGGTCAGCGTCTCTGAATGATCTGAGGAGATTAAAAAAAAAAATGATGTTAAAAAAAAAAAAAACTGAAACGAAGTCATGAAAACTTTGTTTGCTTTTTTTAGTTTTGGTTTGAGGTTTGTTCCCAAATATGTTAAAGATGAACTCTGTTGGAAACTAACTGTAACTAACATAAAAGACTGCGATGATTTATAAAAATCTGACATTAAAGTGCAAATTTTTCAGGTTTTCTATGTTTTGTTTTTCTCACAAAAACTCTCAAATTGAAATCTGGGGTTTGAACCGTTGACCTTCTTGCTGTGAGACAACAGAGCTGACCACTAAACTACCGTGCACCATTATTACCTCTTATTTGCATGTATTTGGAAGTTTGTATAAAATGGAAACTTTCTAAAATGTGCCAACAAAGAGGGTCAGATAGTTTATCATCATCTTTTCCTCTCCTTACTTTTTGTCTACTTTAGGTAACGAGACAAAAATGGCAGCAAGACAAATTCTTACTGTCGTCCCAGAAGGCAATGCAGCATCACGTTCTCCTTTTGCTCCAGATTTAAGTTTTGTTTTCATCCACTCTGAATTATGGAAACAGATTTTCCAAGAGATTTGTGCAAAAAATATGAGCATAAAATGGATTTAAACCCAATTTGTTCCCTTTTTAAGGTCTAAACAAGAAGTCATGAAACTGTCTTTAACCAAAATCTTTGGATATTTAGTTTTTAAAAATCATTTGGCTTCTCGTAAATTAGTAGAAGGGAGGTTGTTATTAGAAAACGAGACCAAACAGCACATTTGTTCAAGGACAAATTATTAGTTATGTTCTAAATATGCAACTTTTATCAGTCATAAAGAGCAAGGGTGTTAGTTTTAGTAACAATATGACAAACTGAACAAATAAAAACATCTTTTACAAATAAAGCCTCATGCTGTCAGCAGCATTTATATGGTTTCAATTTGATTTGTTAGGAAAGTGTTTTAAGTGGTTTAAAATATTCCCATTAGGTGGCTGGAGGGGACAAAGACAGCTAGTGTTCAGAGTTATGAAGGTTTATGAACCTAAACAAACCAGTTGGGTTTGGACATTAAACATGACGCAGAAAACATCAGTCCAGTTTTAAAATTCTGTTTTCCATATTAGTTCTGTGGCGAGTGCCACCTCGTCTAGAAAGTACACAAAATGCACAAAAAGCAACCTCATGCTGACGTACAGAACTCTAAATGTTGAGAGAAAATGTAATTTCTTCAATAAAACAAGTAAAAATAACTAAAATTTGGTTGCTTTGAATAATAATTTATTATTTTAGATTTTTTTACTTTATTCAAATGTGTAAATATGTAAGCATATTTAGAAAATCCACCTTTAAGCACAAATGTTATTTTACTTTTTATATTTGAATAAAACTTTGTGATTTTTGCTGCTGGTAAAGAAACTTTGACATTTAATTTTAAATAATATATACGAGGGGTGCAACGATAGAAAATTCATGGTTTGATACTTTAGTCTCACATTTTGATATTTTTTCGATATAAAAAAGAAAAATGTCCATGCCCTTCTTAACTTGTAATTTATTGAAATGAATTTTGAACATTTGTTTAACCTCAAAAGTACAGTTTTTAAATTAACTGTTGCTAAAACAGCAAGTTTCTCAGTGGATCTGCGCTCCACAATGCAGCCTAGGTGGAGTAGTCGAGCACAGATCCACTGATCCTTCAACACAGAGCATCTTCAGAAGACAAGTTGATAAAATAAATTTTAAAAATCTGTGTTGTTCCATACAGAGTGTGTATTGGACCTAGAGCACTGTATTGAATGGTTAGAGACAGATACATGTATTGTTGCACCCCTAATACATATATATATATATATATATATATATATATATATATACTGTATATATATTATTTAAGGAGAAAACCACCAAACTAATAAAAACAAACAGTGCATTTTCCTTTATGACTCTAATTGTGTTGTTTTTGTCGTCACGTCACTGCTGTCGTCTCCCCGGTTGGTCGACACAGAGCCTCCGTCTCACCGGCAGCTTCGATGGGAGATCCTTCCTCTCCCTCTTCCTCCTGCCAGTCGTCCTCAGCTTCCTCCCCTTCACAAGGGTCTTCTAAAGGATAGATACCTAGTTTCTGCATTTGTGCTTCAGCCATCTTCTGCACAGCTACACACAAACACAGAGGAACACAGGAACACGAGGACACAGGGACAAAGGGACACGTTGTTTTTTTTTTTAATTTTTACCACGCTTCAACAGTCACTTTGCTTTTCGATGCCAGGCGAGCAGGAAGCCAGTGAAGAGCAAGCACCGACAGACAGAGGGACAGCAAGAAAACAAAACACAGATTTTTATTGCACTAATTTTCAGTGAAGCTCAGAAAGCAGATTGTAGATTTCTGTGAAGCTACAAGATAATCTCCAAGCAGCTGCTTGTTCTGACCACAGCTGCAGATATTAAAAAGCATAAAGCTCATACAACTGTAGCCAACCTGCCAAGATATGGGCGCAAGAGGAAATGCAGCCCCAGGTTGATCAGAGTGAAACAACATTCAAGCTGAACTCCAAGGTCACTTTCTGATCACACCATCTGTGACGGTTTTATTCCTAATAAGTTCCATAGAAGACCTCAAAGTTCACTTTTATTAGAAAAATGCAAAGGATTATGCAAAATTAACTCTTTTGAACTTTATATCATGTTAGAAGTGTTGCTTTGACTCATTCATGCATGTTTGAGAAATCCTTGAATCTCCTTTAACTTGCTGGTACAAAGCACCGCCTATTTACACAAAGCTCCTCCCTGGAGCTCAGTCTATGGCTGTGTCTCAATTCAGGGGCTGCATCCCACCTGGACCGTGGCCCACGCAGGCCACAGCCCATACAGTCCAGGTAGGCTGCATACACCTGCTGTGAAATGAGAGTCTAACCTTTAATTGAAGTATGCTTGCGTGACCACAAGCTACCCCGTTACTATAGTGATCGGTTTCACATCAGAATTAAAATGTGTTGGGACATGTATTTACACGTCTTTTCATTGGAAGAATAAGTTCACCGTTGAAATGTTACGCGTAAATAAATAAAATAACATTAATAATTTGGGTTTAGCTCCAGTGTCAATACTTGTAGTTGTTTTTTATTTACCATCTTATTGCAGCATGAATTTCTACAGCTCAGTTGCTAAACTTACATTTAAAAACAAATTCTTCAGTCCATGATGAATTTCCAAACTACACTGACTTGGTAAAAAAAATAAAATCCACCGTCTTCATTTCTCTGTTTTGTTTGCTGTCGGCGCATTGAATCCTGGGATATCCTCGGCCGGTGAGGATACACAGATGCATCCTTGATTTTCGAGATTTTGTGGGTTGCATGAGGAGGGGCCTTCGAATTGGGACGGCACTTGGCGCAGGGCAGTGACGTATGCGTCCAATAAATGTGGACTCATGAGGCTGCCGCCCATGAATTGAGACACAGTCTGCGACCGAGCCCACCAGAGCACCCCTCCCCAAAAACATTGTTTGAAAACATGCTGAAGTGGGAATGTCAGAAACGGTAGGAGGTTTTTAAAGAGACAAAGGCCAATTTCAAGGTATTTAGGCAACTATGTAAAGTTAGATTTATTTTTGATATATACAGCTTTTTCACAACAACTGAAGGTAACATAGTTACTTGATTGTGGTTTAGAGTTGAATTATGTGCCTGGAAAGTACATAAAACCTTAGCCCCACTTTATAAAAATAATCAGAGTACATGCTAACAAGTCTTATGCTGCATTTAGACTGAACACGTTTTGTGTGTTAAAAAGGCGTCCAACAGAATGGCTGTTTTGTTTGGTACAGTGATTGCTAAAAGGTTGATTTTGAGATTTTGGAAAAAAGACTTTGTGCCCACGTTTGATATGTGGTTGGGGGAACTAGCAAATACTCTGCATCTGGAAAGACTGAGATATTACAATGCAGATAAAGTCAATGTGTTTGAGAAGATATGGGACCCTGTAATAAAATCCCTTTAATGAAAAGTTGTTATGGACAGACCCGCCAATGTTTAATATCTTGCATTGCGATCTTTTTTCATTCTCTTTTTAGACGATAATACCAATTTGTTTGGATAAAATAGTGGTGTATTAATATGTTGCTTTGACTGTATACTGTGATAAGATGTTCCGATTTGTGCAGGTAATGGGATGGGCGGGAATTTGATTTATGTTAACTTTTGTATGTTAATATGGAAAATTTAATAATAAAAAAAAAAATTTAAAAAGGCGTCCAACGCCTTAAGTTGGACTCATGCACTTAGAAGTCAGACACTTGAGATCGAGCAACAAAATCGCTCTAGACGTGCGTCTGAGCAAAGTGTGAAAAGATGCGCGTTGGGAGGAGCCTCTTGACTTTTGGTTGTTTTCCTCTGCCGGTGTTTTTGAACAATCAATGATGGATGAAACTGAGAGTGACTTGGCTTTTTATACTGAGCACTTCCATCCCGTCCGAAAATGATCAGAGTTTCTCTGATTGGTTGACGCTCCACATCAAATGCTTGAAATCTGAAAACGTGCAACGCCAGATGATCGAAACGCTTCAAAACGCCCAGCGATAGATGCACCTTGAGACTTCTCAATAGCTATGTTTACATGGACATAAGTAATCGGATTAAACGGCCATTCGGAATAAAAATGCGTCATGTAAACAC
>JARVJO010000096.1:20603949-20637052 GCA_031762555.1 Cynodonichthys magdalenae
CTGCGCATGTCAGTGCTTTTATTCTGAATAAAAGTCCGGTGCATGTAAACACTTCTCATGATCGGATTGTGTTCATGGAAACGATACATTCAGATCATTTAATCGGAATACATTTCAATCCGATCAAAGAATTTTGCGCATGTAAACATAGCTAATGACATGTGTCCATCATATACTTTGCATGTAAACCAGACGCTCCTGACGTTTAAAACGCGTTCGGTCTGAACGCACTATTAAACTTTATTGAAAAGTTTCTGGGGTTGAAGAGAGAGAACTGCGGCCCCCCTCGGCCCCTCCTTAGTGGTGCCCCTGCTTCTCACACTGCCTGCATCCTTGTCAACCATCGTCTTCATCATGTCCATCTCCCCTTCCTCTTCTTCGAGGTCACCTTAGCTTCTCTTTAGCCTTCCTTCACACCCTCAGACACAGTGCAGCATTGATGCAGGTATTTTTTTTTTAGCTTAACTGAGTTATGCAACTAGAAATCTTCCTGAGTTTGCTCTCTGCGTCTGAGCTGACGAAGGGCAGATTTGTGGTGCAGAAGCAGGGCTTCCTGATTCATTATAACATCCCTCGACCCGATAACACACACTCTGAAATCCCCTGTAGATGAGGCCAGGCTCGGAACCTCAACACGCAGCAAAGACAAAAGGAAATCACGCGTGAATTTTAACCTTGATGCGTTTGTTGGTGTCGGTGTTCGTGCCGCAGCTGTATACAAAACTGACTGTAATCCTGGATCATCCTGACTTTCCTAGACTCACACTCACAGCTGTTCGACTCTAATCTGTTTCTCCTCACAGACTCTGCTTTTTCAGTGTTTATTTTAAACATATAGAAGCGTGCATACCATACAAGTGCATTAAGAAAGAAAATATAAAGCTTTTTATTGCTACCCATCTGTCACAAGCATTTTTATTCCCCTCTTAGCCTGCATCATAAAGCAAGGAGGATGAAGGCTGCAGCGAAGCGAGGTAAAAGAGGGAAGGAGTTAAACAAAAGGATAAATCACAATCCACACACCCACCACCTGCAGAACCGAAGCGGTTTGGACCAACCTTTTAGTGATGGAGGTTGATACACGCTTGGATTCACACGTTTTGGTTTGAGCATGCCGTTTTCTCCCACGACCCACTGTCAGGAAAAAGAGAAGAGCAAGTTGGTGTCATTAAGTTGTGATCTCCATTTACATATCTGAGGTTGTGGATTCCACACTACAGGGCTAATGTCTAACAAAAGGTCCACGGGCCTTGAGTTGACGAGTGACCCCGCCCCTGCAACAAAATACACAAATTTTAAAGGTGAAAAATAATAACACTCTGGCCCCTAACCTGTTGGCTTTGAGTAACTGTATCCCCCTGAGCAATTTAATGGAATAGCCCTGTATTAGTGTCTTAAAATAAGCTGCTATAAAGCCAGTATTGAACCTAAACTACATCTCCCATAATGCATTATTTTACACATGAATTGACGGCATCCCACCACTAGGTGGAGCTGCACAGGGTTCTGTAAAATCTACATTTTGCTGCATTTTCGCTGGCTACTTTTGCTACTTCCTAGTTGTAATAGGACATGGGAATTTCCCACTTACAAGTCGTAAATTTAGACTGGAATGCCTCTCCAGTGGGAATTATCAGAAAATGGGAGAGTTCAGACTTTAAGATAGAAATTACTCACCGCAACTCAACTAAAACTCTTACTTTTAGTAGTATTTCTGTATTATTTATTTTACATTCAGTTCTTTTCAGTGTTTAAAAGAGGACATCAAAATGCTGTTTCTTTGCACAAAATACCACATAGAGTTTAGTAATTTGTTAGTGGTGCTCCCGCATAGCAAAACGAGGAAGGTGACCTTTAATGTTTAGTCGAAGTTAATTATAACTGGCAAAGATTGACAAAGATTGATGGAAACTAACAGGGGAGATGAGCGTTCAGAGTGTTCAGCAGAAAACGAAGAAAGACGTGGTATCTTCACCTTCACCTGATGACTGGACTGATCGTCCTCAGGAGACGGCTGGTCGGCGACTCTGAAGAGCGTGGCGGGTGTGGGCCTCCTGCGTCTGATCTGTAAACAAACAGAAAGGGCAGCCATGAATAAATGAATAGTCAAGGTGTCTGATGCTGTTTTATTAATAAAGCTCATCTTATCAGTCTAATCAAGGATTGGCTGAGAGTTCATGCTGGTTTAGTAACTTCATTAGTGCAGCTGTACCGGACACGTGGTCAGCAGATTTGTTTTAAACTTTCTGAGAGCCAGAATGAACCGTCTCTGCTCTCCTCAAGCTCTATTAATGATTCCATGGAGACTAAAGTCAGGGATCCATCTGGGCCACGTGAACCGCACCTTTCCGTGGAACAACCTACTTTCTGTCACTGGACACAAAGACCCAGCTGAGCATCTTTACCAAGCTTTATTAGGGTGATACTAGGAATTATGGTATCGATCCGATGCTAAGTAAATACATCACCAATTCTAACACCAATACTTCATTGAATAATTGAGTTATTTTGTCTTTAGTTGGCCGATTCTGATAAAACACAGGACAAAGATTTTGCACAAATAAAAATGTTTGGTATTAACCCTCTGGAGTCCGGGGTGAAGTTGGATGTTTTTGGAGTAATTTTAATTTTACCTTCATGTTCCACCTTTAAAATGGTTTAATCTGCCGTGTTTGGTGTCATTTTGTTCAGCACAACCTCCATGTGTGAATGTGAAGTTATTTTTGGCCTTCTGTGTCAACACAGCAGGCCTAAAATCAGAGTTTTTTAAACTGTAAAAACCACCAAATATTCACTATGAATTGTTTTTACAACTTAGAATGCAAATATAAACACTGATACTCATAAACATATGTACAAATGTTGCTAACAACAAAGCTATATGCAGTGTTTCCATTGAAACGCAGACATTTTCTCAGGAGTTTGAACAGGACAATAAGGAGTTACAATAAAGTGCCTTAAAATTATTTTTGTCACTGATAGCTTTTCACCAAAACATGACAAAGAGGCACATCATGTTCCCTTATTTTGATCTTTTTCTTTGTCCTGCTCAGGATTACTCAGATCTATCTTGTCATTATTTTAAGAAAGTGACAAAAACATGGTTTTGTCTCCAGTAAGTCCAGGGACAAATAAAGTCAAACTGGAAAGATGTAAAAAGAACCGATGTCAACACGTTATCGATCCGATCCGATACTCATCTTGATACTGAGATCGACACGCCCACTTCTACCTTTTGTGCCCTGATGTCTCAGACGTGAATCAGCTGATTGTGTTTGTGCCTTTCTGTCTCGTTTAACGAAGGTATATTTCACTTTCAGCATGTTTGACCTGCAGCGGCCCACATGATCAAACACAAACTTGGATTCACAACAACTCATATTTTTCATGAGAAAATAAAGTTTCTGACGTGCATTTTCTTCCCGAAACTTGATATATTTCATAAAGTCTGTTACACTTTATTTCGGTCTTATTAAGTGGAGCTCAAATGTTTGACAGACTTCCTTTCAAGCAAACAGGAAGTAACTATTTGATACTGAAAATATCTGCTCAGGGTGGAAAATCAGTTTATCGTAACGATCTGTGCTGAACATGTGAACTCTGTCTCATAAAAAATGAGTGTTTAGATACTGCGGTGAGGCTGAAACAAGAAGGCTACTGAAAGTGTCCTCTGAGGAGTAAGTCACCCCTGGCTGTGACACAAAGTGCTGCTGTTTATGGCACCGCTAAATGTTGTAGGAAGAGCTCAGTTTTCTGTAAAATGGCTCCACGCTGAGACGGCTGTTTGTTTTTCTTCTGTCTGCTTTAACGCGTCATGGCAGAGAGGCTCGTGTTGCCAAAGCAGCGGCTTGCAGAGCTGGAAGAGTCTGCCTCCTGTCCCATCCCCGGTCATCAACAATGGATTTGACACCAGACACACGCTTTAATCTCATCATGCAGCTTCCAGTTTTCCTGTGCCTCCCGGACGTCACACACTCCACCTCTCGTTCTCCACTCGGGCTTCATCCTCTGCTTCCGTTATTCTGTTTGCATCCGCATGCATCCCTCGTTCCTCGACACACGAACCCTCGTTTTCTCTTCTTCTGCTCATCACCGGAGCATCAAGCTCAAACTGGAGTCATGTTTCACTTATGATTAGATTCTTTTTTCATTTTTATTGCTTTTCTTTAAATTTTTGTCTTTCGCAGCTTCTTTTCCCAAGTAATGTACACTGAGATTTGTTCAGTGAATTTGAAAATATTTTTCTCTTTAAATTTACTTCAGAAAACTTGCTAAATTATTTATACGACTTTCATTTTACTTTTAGCTTTTAGCTGCAGCCTATTACATTTTAGCAATCATTTTGCTACTTTTTAAAACTATTAATTCTTTAAGTATTTAACTAGTCTTCAGTGGCTTTTAGCAGTCAATTACAGTTCTGCTACTTTTAGCATTATCTAGCATTCAACTACTTTTAGCTTTTAGCTACAGCCATGTTACATTTTAGCAATCATTTAGCTATTTTTAGCTAGCACTATACTTTTTTACCTATAGTTGCTTGCTTCTTTAAGTTTTTAGCTACTCTTCAGTGGCTTTTAGCATTAGCTAGTAATTTAGCTTTAAGCTGCAGCCATATTACATTTTAGTAATCATTTTGTTACTTTTAGCTAGCACTATACTTTGTTTTTAACTATTATTGCTTCTTTAAGTTTTTAGCTAGTTTTCAATGGCTTTTAGCATTAGCTAGTACTTTGCTGCTACTTTTAGCATTTAGCTAGCAAGTTGCTTCTCTTAGCTGTTAGCTAGTGTGTTACTTCGTTAAACTTTTAGCATTTAGCTATAGTTCTGCTAGCTTTAGCTAGCCTTTGGCTATCTTTTTTTTAGAAAGGGTTCTGTTTTTTAGCCTTTAAATTTTTAGTTTCTTCAATAAAGTCTTTCATCACTCAGGATTTACAGTGTGTTTATACACACACACACACACACACACACACACATACATACATATATATATATACTGTATATACATAGTATATATTTTTTTGTCTTTTTATCATTTTTATCTTGAAAGGCACTAGATAAATCAAATTTACCTCTGTTCTGCTAAGAAATCAGGTCGTTTGTGTTTAATGAAGAAGAATAAATTCAGTTTAAATCCAACAAAACTGAACAATTAATTACAGTATAAATGTGAGGTTCAGTGATCGTTTGGGAGAATTAAAGTTATTAGGAACTGTTTTCATGAAAAAAAAATTGTCTCTATAACAGTTATCCTGATGTCCTTTTATTTTTTTGGTAAAATGTCATAAAGAAAAAAAACTGCAGTTTTTAAATGGGACACACTTATATGACTTTTACCTTCTTAACCTCATGAGTGTTTTTCATTATATTTTACATCATATATCCATAACGTTTATATTCTCACACGTCGAGCAGAGGGGGTTCAGTGTTTTCTCTAAGGATGCTTCAATAAACTACAGAGGAATGAATCCCAGACAAACGTTACCTCTGGGCCAGAATCGCCCACAAAAACTGGAAAATGATCAATTTGTGATTCACACACAATCAAATCCATGAGTGAATAAAAGTATTTTTCTCTCTCTCTTTCCTGCACACTGATGGTGCCAGCGGTGATGTTTGTAATGCCAGCTGACTCAAACACACAGAGACTCTAGTAATTTTCCAGCCTCAAAACGCCCCCACTCTGCCTGAGTTATGTAACGCACAACTTCCACAGAATACAGCAACACTGGGACACAACGTGTGAGATTACACCAGCTTTATCCCTTCATCCCCCCTCCCGTCAACTCCTCTACATCTCTAAATCCCCCTCGCTCCCAATCTCCTGACCCCTCTCCACCACTGGCAGGAATGCTTTTCAGCCCGGACCCCTGTTGCATGGTGGGCTGACATCAACCGCTCCACAAGTGGGAGCCTGCAGACGAAGAGGAGACGTTGGAGACAGGAGGTGCATCGGTTTATCTAGAAGCTTCTGAGTGAATCTGAATTATGTGCTGACTGAGCAATAAGGGCGAACATAGAAAAAAACTCCAAATTTATTACCACCTGCTGCTAAAAGGCGGGCAACAGTGTTTTTGTGTTTATGCTAATTTAGTTTCAGCATCTTCTGTTCAGTTTTCTTTATAATCATTGTGATAAAGTTTATTAATGGGGTGAATGGTTAAGTTACCCTGTCAGTGCTGTTTCAGGGTCACGAGTCATTGTTGACTTTGCGTGTTTGGGTGTCTCTCCCTCTCTCTCTGTCTCTGTCTCTCTCTCTCTCTCCCTCTCTCTCGCTCAGTTGGCAGAGGACTGTCTTGGTTAGCAGCCTGGGTGCAGATTGGCTGATGTGGGTCCACTCCCCAGAGATGCTGCTCTCATGCCAGGCCTATAAAAAGCAGCTGCAGCAGGACGGCGTAAACTAGATCAGAGGCGTCTCCGGGGGGTGGGGGTTTGATGGAGTGAGACAGAAAAACGGTAAAGACTCTGCACAGTCGTTTGACAGCGAGCGCCTCGTGGGACGTCTGCTCTGCAGATCTGACCTCAGATCTGCAGAGCACAGAGTGAGACACTTTGGATCTCTGTTCTGAGTTAGTCACCATCCCCCCCCCAGTCCAACAGCAGTAAATTACATCGGGTCAAGCTCTGAGTGTGTGATGTTGGAGCATCACTCAGGTCCATGCTGTATGAAAATCCAACACTCTGATGGGACAAATCTATTTCTGTTCTGATGGATAGAAATGGATTTGTGCAGTATTGATTTAGAGTTATTCACAGACAGCTCTAGCTATAACTTGTAGAGGTATATTATACATATGACTAGTTTTTTTACTAGTTTGGGGGCTGCAGTTTGTGCCACGGTCTCATAATCTTAAAGCTGAAGGTTTAAGACCAGGAAGTGTCAGGAAGAGAAACCGGCGTAGAAACAGCTGCCAAATATTTTGTGCAAAGTTTGCTTCCTGTAGTGAAGAAGGAAGCAGCCGAAAGGACAACAAGGTTTTGGTCAATGTCTGTAAACTTTAGAGTTAGAGCATTAGTTGTGTTTTTAAAGGTTAGTTAATCATGGCATACACACAAAGATGTGGTCAAAAATAAAATTATGTATCTGCTTTTTCATTTCAGCGTAAAGCAATAAATACTTTGAAGACATTTTGAGCGTAACACCTTTATATAAACTCAGGTGAATCTGAAGCTGTTATGTTGCTGCTGGGAGTTTTAGTTGGATTAAACACAATTAAAGTCATAAAGTCAACATCTTTCTTTGAATCAACCCACTTCCCAGTGAGGTTTTTTTAAATAAAGTCAGCAGAACTCATGTATCGAGTCGATAAACAGCAAGGTGGAAATTTATTTTTGTTTTTTTACTGATGGATAGTGAATGCAGTTTTTTTTCTGTTGCACAGATCTAAGGTCTACAGTTTTCCATAAAAATCCAGAATGCAAATTTTATTTTTCCTTGTACGTCATTTTTGATCTGCCAAAATTATTTCCATAAAACAAACAAGAAGAGCAGAGAGATTAATCAGAGGACAACCAGTCCGTACCCACTCATCCCATCTCTATCAAGTAACAAAGTTGCACCGACTGTTCGCTGAGTGGCTTTTTTCTTTTTTTCTTTTTCAAGGACGTTTCTCCACCAGTTGCAGGCAGAACAGTAGGTTCACGCTCATTCCTGCTCTAACACGTGTCTCCACTGGAGCCGGAGCGAATGCAGAGTGTTGCTGCTCAACATCCATGCAGCATTTCTGCAGGAACCTTTGGCCCCAGTTCTGGATAACCGAATAAACAGATGGGCCGCAGATCACATCCGGAGGGGCTCCCCAATGACCCCCAAACGGGAAATGTAATTACGCAGTGCCCACAGGCTGAATGATATCAGACAAACCCCCCACCCTTTAACGCTCATCCTCCTCTCTTCCAGTAACCCTCCAGCATTTATGCAATTAGCTGCTTTGCTTTTTATTCCAGAAGCTGTTGGAGGTAAAGTTTAGCATCGTAGCACTGTGTGGATAATGTGCTACTGTCCGCCACCCGCAGGTCCACCGTGCACAACAGTAGGTGCCAATCAAAGCTGGAGACGGTGGCATGACTCAGTGCCTGTGCTGCTGTCCCTCGTGCATCGCACTCAGCTTTGTGTTAGTAAGAAAGAGCAGTTTCAAAGGTCAACAGACAAACAGACAGAGCAGCTTTAGTTACTCATCTGCAAGGTCATATTTACCCACAGGTGATAAGCTAAAAAATGTTTCTCCCTCTGCTGAAGCTTACTCATGCTCTGTAATGACAAACATTTGAAATTGCAAAAGTAAAAAAGAAGCAAAACAGAAGCTAAAGGGAGCAGAACAGAGGTTAAGAGGACCTGAACACAAGCTCAAAGGAGCAGAAGATAAACTAAAAAGAGCACAATATAAGCTAAAATGAACAGGACAGGAGCTAAAAGGAGCTGAACATAAGCTAAAAGAAGCAGAACACGAGTTCAAAGGAGCAGAACATAAGCTAAAAAGAGCAACACGTGAACTAAAAGGAACAGAATGGATCTAACAACAGCTGAACACAAGCTTAAAGTAGCAGAATAGAAGTTAAGAGGAGCTAAACACAAGCTCAAAGAAGAACAACATCAGCTAAAAGGAGCAAAACATATGCTAAAGGGAACTGAACAGAAGCTCAAAGGAGCAACACGTGAACTAAAAGGAGCAGAACATGAGCTGAAAAAAGCAGAACATGAGTTAAAAGGAGCTGAACACAAGCTAAAAGACGCAGAACATGAGCTAAAAAAAGAGCAGAGCATGAGCTGAAAAGAGCAGAATATGAGCTAAAAAAAGAGCAGAGCATGAGTTAAAATGAGCTGAATACAAGCTAAAGGAAGGAGAACATGAGTTAAAATGAGCTGAACACAAGCTAAAGGAAGGAGAACATGAGTTAAAATGAGCTGAACACAAGCTAAAAAACGCAGAACATGAGCTAAAAAAAAGAGCAGAGCATGAGTTAAAGGAAACAGAACATTAGCTGAAAGGAGCACAAACGCTACAAGGAGCAGATCACAAGCTAAAACAAGCACAATATGAGCTAATAGGAGCAGAACAGGAGCTAAATTAGCTGAACATGAGCTAAAAGGGGCAAAACATGACCTAAAAGGTGAAAAAATGGATCTAAGAACAGATGTACGCAAGCTAAAAGGAGCAGAACATGAGCTAAATAGAAACTAGAATGGAAGCTAAAAGCTAGAGATCACAAAACAGTTGTAAAAGAAAGTAAAAGGTGTGTTTCTATATTTTGAAAGACATAAAAGTTATAAAAACTGAAGGGCACAGCACACTTCTCCACTGAGCTCAGGTTTTGATCCATGAATGGTTAAAAAAACAAAGAATGCACAAATATAAAAGCAGTAAATAAGTCAAATTAAACATTAAATTAGGCCTGAAACATTCTGTGCACGCTCAGTGATTTAAGATTGATGGACTTAAAAAAAAGCCTAAACGGCATCTCTATGTCAGAGATTACAGCAGCAATAACATAAATCTACGTCTTCTCAGTGCTGATGAATCAGGGATTGAGACCAATCCTATTTGTTACGAGTCACGCTTCAGTGCTCCGTTCAGTGCGCCACAATCAGACGGACCGAGGGTCCTGTGGATCTTTTAGGAACCAAGCAGAAACTCGGAGGAATGATGGAGGCGGGTCGATACATTTCAGGGTCCAAATCTGGATGCAGCTGCAGTAAAAACGCAGACATCTGACAGAATGTGGTGACAAATTCCCGTTTCTCTCGTGCCCCCTTTAACCCTCTTCTTCAGATATGATCACTGTTTGCTGAGCAAGGGTGAAAAGATGAAGCTTGGTGGATAAACTTTGATTTTTCCACAAGATTCAGACCCTAAATAAATAGATGTGTGTGATTGATGCGAGTCTGAAACAAAGTGTTTTCACCTCTCTGTTGACAGTATAATCAGATGATTTCTTACACAATATTTATGTTTTTTTTAACTGTTTACACATGACATGTCCGTGCACAGTGACAGTTTGCTTCATTAATATTCTCACCAACAGGATGTGCTTATCTCAGTAAAATAACAAAAGCTGCTTTCGACAGAAGTCTAATTAAAATGGAAAGAACATGAAAGGAAGCTTTTAGTCTGACCACTGGCATGTTCTTATTCCAGAGTCATTGCCAAATCAAAACGTCAAAAACTAGTGGGAACAAAGTCCAACATAACTCACAGCAGACAGAGAGCCATTGATCGTGTCCAAACTAATAAGTACAATTTGAGGCCTAATAATTTTCTTGACAGCTGTTTGTTGCCACTACAAACATCTGCAAACCGCTCGAGGGCGAGGGAAAAGTTTGCCGGGAACATAAACAATGAGTTTTCATAAATTCAGCAGCTCACATCATCGAGTCGGACCACTGCGGTGACATTTGTGCAGGGGGGAGCTGGTTGCTCGTCCGGTCGCAGCAGCAGGCTCTGTGCCGTGATCTTTGTGGGACTGCGTGTTGACAGGCCCCCAGACGGCTGATGTTTACCCATAAATACTTGCTCCATCAAAGGTTGCTGTTTGATGTTTAACTTAGAGTGACGTAACGGTCGGGAGGTGATGCTGGGTTTCCTGTGGTGCATGAGGGACTCGGTGAGCGGGACCTTTCATGAAGGTGCAGGTTTGTTAGGAGAGCTTTAACTTTTGTTTGCTTGTGTTTGAAATGTTTAAAAGAACGATTTTGGAAACAACCATGGCTGCATACTTTGTAATATTTCTGTGATCCATAAGTCAAAATGTTCAAGAGAGGAGCAACAGTTTTTGATTTGTCACTTTTTATACTTTATACAAAAAAAAATCAGATTTATATTGTGCTGTAGAGACTTTTTCTATTCCTTCAGAAACATTGTTCTGTTCAAAATCAGCTTCAGCAAACAAACCCCAATTTTATCATCTTAACATTTAGCTTTTAGCCAACAATTTGTTACTTTTAGTTAGCCTGTTGCTCCTTTTAGCATTTAGCTACCTTGCTGCTTTTAGTAAACTTTACGCCTGCTTTCTGCTATACCTTTAGCTTCTAACTACCATTTTGTGTAAAATTTAACCTTTTTATTATGTTTAGCTTTTAGCTTACTTTCTGCTACTTTTAGCTAAACTTTTGCTTCTTATGACTTTTTATTTATTTTATTTTTATTTATTTATTCAGGCAAATCTCATTGAGATCACACATCAAGGAAAGCCTAGATTTCAAGACAACCTAAGGTTTTTGGTCTCTTCGCCTACTAGCTTTTAGCTAGCACTTTGCTATATTTATCGTATAGCTAACCTTTTGCCACATTAAGTTTTTTTTAACTGTTTGACTATGTTCAACTCGCATTTTGCTATTTCTGGTAGGATTTTTGTACCTTTTTTAGCTTTCACAACTCAGTTTCTGTGTTATTCATCGCTCAGTATTCACTTGTACACTCTAAAAATGAAATGTTGGATTTACTTAACCATGTTATGTCAACTGGTTCCACTTAACTGAGTTAAGTAAATTCAAAGCAACATACTCATGTTCTTTGGTCAAAAAACTGGTATATTGCTTTACTCAACTCAGTTAAGTGGAACCAGTTGACATAACAAGGTTAAGTAAATCCAACATTTCATTTTTAGAGTGTATTTTCACACAAAATGAATTTTCTCTTCAGTACAAATCAACGTGAACTGATTAGTTGTGGAAAAATGTGGATAAATGCTCTTTACTGGGGCTTTTGTATCTCTTCACACGAGCGGAGAGCACCAGGTTGGGTCAGAGGAGGAAAAACCCCAGAGGGATGTCCACATGAAGTTAGCGATGTCTGTGCCATGACCCTAATCTCTGTCCATTACACACATTACCCTCCATCACTTGATGCAGTGTTCGGAGTGGCTTTAGCAACGGAAAACACAGCCACGAGCTTTACCCATAATGCCCCAGACAATAAAATTCTTGACCCTGATCTCTAAATGTGATGAACAGTAGTCTTAAAAGGCTGTTTGTCTGTCCATCTGTTGGGGTTTGAAGATTTTATCAAGGATACCAGAAATGGCAAGGAAAGAATGACGCAAATCAGTGTCCAAAACCGCAATGAAACACAAGCTGTTTAGTGTTTTATTGTAACCACTTTGTTTTTAATGTGTGCGTTAGGGCACAAATCTAATTTCACATTAAGTGGGCACGTTAGGAGCCTGAATTATTATTAGTAAATATGTGTGGTTACAGTTAGGAAAACAAGGAGTTTGGGGATTAATTAGAGCCGTGCACATCTTTTGTGAAATCTTTTTCTGGAACAAGAGTCCCATCTCATCTGTGAAAACATAAACATCCATATATCTATTTGTGCCTGTTTTATGTTTTACCGTTACATCTGAGCTGAACGTCAGAGGCGTTTCTGAAGATTACATGATAAGAAGGTCTGGTTTTATCTGACAACGGATCAGCTTCAACATGAATCTTTGAACTCTGTCTGGTTTTTGGAGTGTAGAATTAAAAAAAGGTGAATGCTGTTCTTTTTGAGTTTGATAAAAAAAAAAAAATAAAAACTGTATTTTTCCTGTAAAAATGTAGTGGAAAAAGCATTTTTTTATTAAGCGCTTTGTTCAACAAAGCTGACCTTATAGATGCCAACTGTGGGAGACATTGTTGTGCCGCCTGTCTCCATGGTAACAAGGCCTCGGCAATATCAATCAATAGTGGTTTTGGAGGGGATTTAAATGCCATCGGAAAGAACAGGAAGGAGTTCCCGGTTGTGCAACAAGTTCCAAAACACAACGCAGTTATTGAGAGGCGTTAGCAAAGACATACTGGAGTGTTGGTTAACCGTTAGCCTTGACCACCCACACGTCCCCGGGGAATCCAACAGACGCTATCTGGTACAAACACGTCTTATCCTGAATGCTCCTTCTGTTTCCTCAGCTCCCCGTGAAGCACATTTGTTGCAACAGTCTGCACTCATTCACATCTGCGCTTTTAATAAACATTTAAAGGGATAGTCACTTTTGAGGAGATGCTGTGACCAGATGACCAAGACTATCCCTTTGAAGCACGGAAACTTGGCTGAATGTGGAGATTCTGAAGGTAGAACCAAAAACCTGTGCTCCTGGAGCTCACTGTTTGATGGCATTAAGCAGAACGGTTCACTCTAGAAACAGAAACTGACATTTAGATTGATATCTTTTTGTTACTTGGAAGAGATGACCTAGATAAGAGCTCACTGTAGAGACACGTGAACATGTATTACAAGATATTTTCACTTTTCCAATTCAGTTGAAAACATCCAAAACATTGTTTTGATTATGAGCTCAACGACGTGGAAAAGAAGCAAAGAAAAGTTGTTTATGAAAAAGGAGAACACGATGATCGTGATCCTTTATGCGAATACAGAAACAGGGACAGTCCGTTTGGGAACCGACCCCAGACAGGTGAACGCACCGGTCTTTGTCTTATAGAAAATCTCACTTTTACTCACCCACCTCATCACTCTTCAAGGTCTCAGGAGGAAAGACCCATTGGCCTCAATCTTCCCTGATACCAGACTACTTTAGCCCACTTATGCCAGTTCTAAATTAAGACCTTTCAGTATTACAGCTAAAATGAGGTCTGTCATTCAATCCAAAAACAAACGAAGCATCACTCGTGATTTCAACGACAAAAGCTCAGGTTAGAGGTGAAAAAACACAGGAGTCAAGTGAGAAACAAAACGTCAGGAGATTCTTATTTCGTCTCAAGTTACAGAGATGATGACTTTCACGTCAATGTCACTTTGTTCAAGAGGTCAAGATGAGATAATCAAGCATTGATCGAGTGAGGAAACCGACCAGAACCAGACTTTAAATTCGTTTCTGTGTTTAAAAGCAGAAAGCATGTGCTGGACAGGACTTTGTCTACAAGCTGTCCTTGAACGTCTGTGTGTCGCTTCGGTTCTGTGGACGAGCCTGAACTGAGGGATCAAACTGTAATCTGTGCGCCGGCTGCTCACCATCTCCACTTGCCGGGGGTCCAGCTGGGTGGGAGCGGAGGCTGGAACAGCAAACTGGATCTTCTTCCTCTCCTTGTGCTCCCCCTCGACTTGGGTCGACACAGAGGGCTCCATGATCCTGGGGTCCTGACTCCCAGCGGAAGCCAAAAAAAAAAACTTGTGTGGAGGAACGTCCCTCTCTTGAAAACTTCTCTCAGACCTCACCTCCTCACCCCCAGGCTTCTTCTGCCCCTCTGTGGAGGAACTTTTCCCACCTCTGGTCCACTTTCCCTCCCCAGGAGCAGCTGCTGGTCTCTCCTGCGTCGGTGGTCTCCTCTGTCAGAGTCTGGCTGTAAACCTGAGCGGCAGCAGTGCATGTCCTCAGATCTGGCTGTGAGGCAGGGAGGTAAGTGGGTAGAGAGTGGAGGGGGAGGAGTCACTGCTCTAAAGAAGGCGGGGACATCAGGAGACAGGGAGGGGTCAGAGTAAACAGGGGAGGGGTTGTTTTAAAAAAGGAACAGAGGAGGAGCTGCTGTGTTTTTATCTGAGCTGAGGCTGATTTGTAACGAGGGGGAAAAAATGATAATCTCATCACATCAGCTGAGCCTCTTTTGGCCTCTATTTGTGAATGAGAGATTTATGTTGGGGGGGGGGGGCAAAGACAGATAAACAAGAGAGTGATGCAGAGGCTGAACTTACTGACACTTCACTGGATTAAAGCTGAAGGAGAAAAAAACAAACCCTGACATGCATGGACAAATGTCCAAAAATCAAAACATGTAAAACAAAACTGCAGAACTCAGAGAAATTATAGTTTTTGCAGACATGCTGAGTGAAATAAATTATTAAAACAAGCAGAACAACAGTTAAAAGAAAAAAATAATAAACTGAAAGTAAAATGTAAAATTAAAATGTAGAAACATGAGAAAATCATAACTAAAATCTAGTTTAGCAAAACACTTAAGACAAAAATTAACAAATCTGAGTAAAAGTTTAAATGAGTTAAAAGATAAGTGTAGCCAAATGTTAGCTGAAAGCTAAAATTAGCAAAACATTACCAAAAAGCTAAATAAAACAATACAGTTGCTAAAAGCTATTTATAGTATTATATATATGTATATATTTTTAATCATAACAAAACTATAGTTAAAAGCTATATGAGTAAAGCTGTACTAACAATTGCAAAATAGCTTAATTTAGCAAAAGCTAAAAAAAGCAAACCATATCTGAAAGCTAGAATTAGCAATGCTAAAGTTAAAAGCTAAATTTGATTGAAAAAAAAGTAGGTAAAAGCTCGATTTTACAAAGACCAGTAATAAAAGCTACAGTAAGCAAGACTGCAGCTGCAAGATAATTGTACCAAAACAGTAGCTAAAATGATCAAAACCATAACAGAAAGCTAACTGAAACAAAACTGTCGCTAAAGCCTGTTTAAAGAAAAAGCTAAAATCATACAAAAAGTAGCTAAAAGCTACAAATAAAAAGTTCGGAGAACAATGTTTTAAAAACAGCTGTAAATTTTAAGAGTTTGTTCCTTTGATTTATGAGCGTCTCTAAAAGTGGAAACCCAGAATGATTTGGACATTTGGTTCTGATTTGAAGATAGAAATGTTTTAAATGTTTTAAATGTTGCTGTTTCTATAGAGCACACATGGCAGAGGGATCTGGACCGTGCAGGATCTGGCCTGGGGACAGAGTTGAGTGTTGACGTGGACTGAAGCTTTGATGACAGAGGAGGAGGCGTGAAGGTGGCTGCAGGGGCTTTGTGGGCAGAATATAGACGGTAGAAAGAAGAAGAATCTGAGCTTTAATCATCAACAGTGTCCCCTTTTGAATGCGACAACTAATTTCATTTAAAATAAGAGATTAATAAATGTTTCCAAAGTAAATGAATCATTTTCAGTCACCCTTGGGTTTGATTCTCTTCCACAGTGGTTGCATAACTGGCAGAGTGAATTGTGCAACGCTTTAAGAGGAATGAACAATAAGCTTTGTGTAAAAGTTCAGCTGCAGCATTCCAGCTTTAAATCAAACCACTGATTGACAAAATGAAATCAAACAGATTAAAAAAGCTGAACATGGTGATTTATTAAAGTTCTCTCCAACATTAATTAAGTCTGGGTTTTTTTTTTTTTATTTTAGCGTCACAGCTCTGCCCCCTTTGAAAACAACTTTATTTTGTGTTTTTTTTTTTATTTTTATTTGGAAGCTCGCCTCAAAAATCCACATTTCTTGTTCTGATCTCAGCTCCATCTGTTCACCTCTCACTTCAAAAAGGCTCGTCCGGGAAGAACCGAAGCAGTTAATCTGCAGCTTGGAATTAAATCCGACAAGAAGTCTGCACACAGGTTGTATTTTAGGAGATGTTTTTCCTTTTTAGAGGGCTTGTTTTGCACATGTCTCCTTTCTCTCTTTGTCACAGTGTTCCAAACACTCACTCTCTGTGGTCAGTTGGTTTGAGTAAAAACAAGATCTGTAGCAGGATTAGAGATTTTTTTAAAAATATATTAGCGTGGAATTAATTTCATGCAAAAAGCCGATTGCCAGTATTAAAACAATTCAACTACATTTTATGTGTCTGGATGATGAAAGACAAGATTGCTTGTTGGTGTTTTTAGCTGCAACATTTCAAAATAAAAGTCTTTAGTTTCCGGTCTTTAGTTTTGAAGATCTGAGTCAGCAGATTTTGTTGAATTAAACAGGCTGATGTTTGAAGAATCTAATTCAAACTGGACTTTAGAGTTTGTTCTTTTCCCTCAGTGAGTAAATCCAAGTAAATCAAGATAATAAAAAAAAAACACAGAACAAACAAGAACAATGCTCTCGGAGTGAACGGCATCAGCCACAATGTAAAGAAGGAATTTAAATATTTCACCTTTTATAATCTAAGGCCTGTTGAAGGAATTCATATCACCTGCTCAGAGTCTTAAACTACAAATGAAAAGCTTGGAGCAGTTTTGGTCAAACCTTATAATCATGTTCTGTTTGACTGAGAGCTATACATTTTCATGTCCAATGATTGCAGTGATTAATTTCTGAATGTTTCATCAAAATCCATCCACTGGTTTATGAGATATTTTCCTAACACAAAGATAAACAAATAGACGTGCAGGTAAAAAACATATCGTTCATTCTTGTTACTTTGATACATTTAGGAGATGAGCTGTATTACATGAAACACTAAGTAAAGCCAATTTCTTAAAAAAATTTAAAGCTTTTATTTTTCTAAAAATGACCAAACATTCAGGCACAAAAAAAAATCCAGGAAATCTGTTTTGTTTTATTTCTGCCCCGTCAGTTTGTCTGCATCTGACAGACAGCAGAGTTGAAGCAACAAACGGTGAAAATGTATGAAATGTTGCAAACAAGACACACACACAAACACACACACAAACATGCACACACACACACAGCTTTCCTCTTTTGTCTACATGGATTATAAGAGAGGAGAGAGAAAGTGTCAGGTAAGCTTTCAAATCGATTACACCGACATGTCAGAGCAGCCAGGCACTGTGAAATCCCCAAATTGTCAAATTAACAAATTAACACACACTGAGGAGCCCAAACTGCTCTAATTATAAACTCAATAAATACTTTTCAGTATATTTAATGGATGATTTTAATTTTATTCTAATTCAGGACTTTTTGGGTTGATTTATTAGTATTTAATCTGCTGTTTTTACACCGTTACACTAAAGGTACGGCCTTTTTTGAAGGAATGTCGACCAATACTGTGCAAAGGTTAGCATTTAGCTGTGTGTTGTGAACCATATCAAACGTTAGCTCAATGTTTTGCATGTTCAAAAGCCAGTTATCTCTGGCAGCCATCTTGAATCAGATTGCCTTTAAAGGTTTATCAATTTTAGATCAAATTATAATAACCTGAAAATTTCTTTAAATCCATCCGGTTCACGAGATAATTTGCTTGAAGATGAACAGAGTTGCGCCAACAGTTGTCAAAGTTGCTGCCACGCTGAATTTTATCCCAAAATCTATAAAACTGGACAAGTTCTATGTTTTTGTGCTTGTTGTGACTTTACTGTGTTTCCAATGAAGGCAAGTCACTTATTGCTGTTGTGAAGCTTCCTATTTACAAATGTATCGAGCAGAGCTGCAGACCCACGATGATTCCACCTCTATTTTTACCGAGCTCCTCTGTGTTGATAAGTTTTGTTGAAGATCTGCCAGTAAATCACTGTTTTGGCAGAAGCCAAAGGAAAAACCTGCTGAAGATAGACGACACTTCGGAGCCTCAGAGCAGCGAGTCTGATCATCGCTCCGGCAGTAAGCAGAGACGAGCTGAACCAAATGTTTGACGTGTACAGTCATGGACACACACACACACAGACCCTGGAGACCCTCCAAGCCGGCTCAGAAGACAGAATGGAAAAAATAAAATGTGTAATTCTATCTCCTCCTGAACATCTTGATCCGGTCAGAGCAACAAAACACTGACAAACACCTCCACAGTAATTCACCCTCCACACCCCCACCTCAGCTGCAATGAAGACCAGGTGTGCAATCTGAACAAAATAAATGAAAACCAACATTCCACAAGTGTTTAAAATCAGTTATAAGCTGATAGATTCTGCAGAGGATCTTCAAAGACAGAAGGTGAAAAAATACTTTAAGCAGAATCAGAAAGAAGCTTTGTGCACAAAAAACAGGTGGTCATTCTGTGGAGATTGATGACAGCCCCCGCCCCCACCCCTTAAACACTTTCGTTTAATTATAGATAATAGCATCACACAACAAACAGACTGTGTTCACATACAGGCACACCTGGGAGAAGTTGCACTTTTTCTGTTCGTTTGATTCAGGGTACCTTTGCACCATCTGCTGGTCAACTGCTGCAACTACAAGAGTTCTGCTGGTTTATTATTATAGCAGAAGAATTGCTATAACCCAGCCAATTTTACAGACATTAAGCTCAAATTTAATCTGGTAGTATCATCCCCAACAGCTACTGTGAGCATGACATCTCACAATGTTGCATTAGATTGAGCTAAATGCTTATATCACAGTCATTTCTCAACAGAAGATCGTAAATACTGGCATTAAAGGTGACAAGGAACATGAGGGTTGCTACACATTTGATTTTAAAAAGTTTTGATTTGTTACTTAGCTTTCAGGTTAAATACATTTTTCTCAGCCTCTCCCATTGAGAGGAGACCCAGGGGCAGATCTAGAACTCACTGGAGGAGCTGGAGTGTCAGTGAGGAGAGGATGGTATGAGTTCCATCCTGGACCTGTTGCTCTTTGACCCGGTCTGTGTTCTGTCTGCTTTACTCTGCAAGAATCAGAAAAACAAAGTTGTGATAAACATATAAAGCAGAGGCGAAGCCAGAGGGGTGACCAGGGTGGCAAGTGCCACTGCTGACACCTGATTGGCCACAGGTGCCACCCCCAAATGATTGATGAGAAACTTGTTTTGCTAGCTGGGGTAGCTTTCAGAATGTCATGCAGATTACTTATGGCTACCGCCAAGCCAAATTTCAGCTCAGGATTCCTATAAATTACTACATTTGAAATTAGCTTTGGCAGCCATCTTGGATTTTGTATTTGAAATCAGATTTTGTAAAAGATTGTTTCTCAGCCCCTACTACACTCATTTTCATGTGAGTGTTTAAGAATAGCTAAATTATAGCCCTTTATAAAATTAGCATTAGCAGTTTTCTTAGGTGAGACTAACAACCAGCATGTTTATAATTTTTTTTTTGTTTTGCTTTTTTAATCACTGGCTACAATCACACAAAATGTCAGCTTAATATTTCTTATAACAGTTGAATTAGAGCCATTTAAAATTAGCTGTGGAGGCCATCTTTAATTTTAAAATTATTTTTTTTTATTTTAATGCCCCCCCCCCCCCCCAAAAAAAAAAAAAAAACCAAAATAAAAACACCTTGGCCACCCCTGTGCCACCCCACGCAAAAATGTCTAGCTCCGCCCCTGATATAAAGAGTATTTTGGTGGATGCATTGTTCTGTACACTCTTCTGGTAAAAATACAGAATATTATAGAAAATGAGTTATTTGAAGTGATTAATGATATTTAAACAAGAAAGAAGAATAACCACGATAGGCTGAGATGTTGTAATGCTCTGGTGTGACTAAAACACCATAAACAACAACTCTAACGGTGATCATTTTCTAAAACCTGCCAGTAGATGGCAGTGTTTGGTTACATTTGGTTCTTAAAAAAAAGCTGCAGCTGATTTTAAAGGCTGAAACTGAAATGCTTGTTGGGAATAAAAGCAAACTTTTTTTGTTGTTGATTTTGGACTTAAACTTGAACTGAACTTTGGCTCCAACCTGCAGCCTCAAGATGGCAAGACCACCAAGATACCACAGCCCCAGCTAATAAACGTCCATCTTTAATGTGGAGACTATGAGTCTCAGATAATCAAAAGCCATGAGAGACTGTCAGTGTTTGTGTTTCTATAACCAATAAAGTAAGACAGGGTGCTGAAGATGTAGCAGGTGGAAGACATGGTGAAGGCAGAGCGACTGAGGAGGACATGGCAGTAGGGCAGTGATTTAATTAGCACCCTCTACCCCCTCCAGCCCTTCACTCATAGCATCAATAATGCATGGCCCCTTGTTTCCACTGCCATAATTAATCCTCTCTTACTATAATTAAAAGCCAAAAATCCCACAAGATGGTTGGGCTCGGCCAGGCGAGAGGCAGGGTTGGCACGGGAACTGTTGAAACCCTCGCCCTGTGGACAGACAGCTCGACGGATAGACGTGTTGACAGAGAGAGAGAGAGCGACAGGAAGTCACAGACAGGGAGACCGGCCGAGGCGTGCAGGAGAGCTGAAACGCCTTGAAGAGTGACATGTGATGGAAGAATCTGAGACAACAGGGTTGCTTTCTGCGTTTGTGAATGAGAAAAGGAAGTGAGGAAAGGAAACACACACACAGACATGCACACATTTACACACACACAGAGGCATGCACACATTTACACACACACTTACTTACAGAAGCATCCAGCTCCCAGATGAGGTTTGTCTCTGCTGCAGCCAAGCCAGACAAGAGGGAGAGGCGGAGCTTTCTGATGCTGCAATTAGGACCACACTGTCTGGGCGAGAAAACCAAAATGAATATTTCAGTCCGGAGATCTCCATGGGTGCCTATGGTGGGGGCCTGCCTGGCACACCTACTGACACACACACATACACACAGTTATACAGTTTACAGAGGCTGCCAGATTTATGCACCTTCTAATTGCAGATGCCACAATTATCACATCAGTATCTTTGCGTAAACAATGCCAACTGTTCTGCTCGTTGAACTATTGCACAGTTTACAGCACGAGCACAAATAAGTATCGGCTGATGTGGTCTCAGTTGTGTTTTTGTTGTTGTTTTCTTGGTGGGAAAGGGTGCAGTGAGCATCCAGGTGCCAGGAAACAGCACCGTCAGTGAAGCAGAGATCACTCCTCAGCTTTCATTTCTTTTTTTATCTCAGCTCGTTTCACTTCAGAGGCCACGCCGGGCTTGTACAGTACAGGAGCAGTCCCCTCTGGTGGAGAGCCGCCCGCCTCCGGCCCCCAAACCCCCATCCCCCCCCCCCCCCATCTCCACTTGATTTATCACCCTAAAATACCACTGCACTAATTAGTCAAGTAATTAATTAATAGGCATTTGCATTTGTGCATATGCAATTAGGGGGCTGGAGAGAGGAGAGTGCAGATGGGGTCCGGGAATCTGGTGTGAGGAGGAAGGGTGTGTAGGGGGAAGGGGGAGGGGGGGTTCCTTTTGTGTACGTGTGTTTTTGTTCCATATCTCATATTTAGGCCGGCAGAAGTTTGCACCTCTTAGAAAGACGAGCGGTGTGCAGGTCATCACCTCTCATGTCTGACAGCAAGGGGAAGGGATGGAGGGGGAGGGGTTGACAAAGGTGTAGTGGGTGTGGCTTCAACAGAGGCAGAGGATGAGGAGTGATGGAGATTTATATCTTAAAGGGGAAGAGCTCCAGTTTTGCATTTTGAGTGCAGTGCGTGGAAAAGCACAGCAGGTGGTCTTTGCTTTGGCTAATCCGCACACAAACCGGATGCAAAGTGATTCTGAAATGCCATAAATCCCAGCAAGCTCTCTCCTCTGGCGTTTTAATATCAGATCAAAGTCCTCCTGATTGGAGCTGCTTTGAGCCCCAAACCGTTGGCTAAACTCGAGCTGTTGACATTTAGTGTTTTGCTTTGGCAAGGTGACCTGAAGGTTGCGGGTCCGTCTGCGCTGACCGCAGCTTTCCTGCCTCCTCCACAAGGCAGCTGAGGAGGGATCAGGCTTGAATTTTGGCTGATGGTGGCGACGATGCTCCTCTGACACAATCACTCCGCCGTGAGCTGGGGTAGAGCCAGGATATCATTCCCCCTAATTCCACAGAGGAGGAGACACATTAGCGAAAGTGCAGCAACACCCCAGCTGCAGTGACTCTAGGATTGACCCTGTAACCTCCAAACCAGTCCCCGGATTGTGTCTGCGGAGGAGATCCGGGCCCAAGGACATGATGAGCTATCAGCAATTTCTCATCCTGCAGGTCCCTGTTCTCCAGACCCAGTGGGTCTCCTTCTGCCAACTTGGACTTTGTGGTCATCGAGCTCATTTCTTCCCCATTAACTTCAAAAATGCCTCCTAAATAGAGAGATCTCTGAGCCGGGATGGACACAATGCAGCAGATACTGCAGAGGGAGGGGGAGGGGGGCACCAGGATGGCGAGGAATTCTCGTACCGCCACTGCTCCTGTGCCAACAGGCCTCCTCCTTAATCCTGGGCACCTCTGCCAGCTCCAACCGGCATCAATTCCCTGTCATCCACCAGCACACACTCACACACACACAGGCCCCCTCCTCTTCCTCCTCATTTTTCATACATCCCTGGTGGACCTGCACACCTGGGTCTCTCTTCACTCAGCGTCGCAGCGGCTCTCGGCTGAACACTTGATCCTCACACACAAGCCCTTCGCCTATATCTATGTAATATTTTAATCAGATTCGTTTCTGGCAAGTGGGTCAACCACAGCCAGTGTTTGGGCCCCTGCAAAGAATCTGAACAAATCACAATTGGTTTTGGTTCCTATGAATACATGAAGGCATAATTTGATCCAATTAGGTAAATAAATAAACAATATGCCTTCTGTTCCGCCGGCCTTAATGCACTTATAATGCATCCCCCCACTGCCCCCCCACTCAGGCGTGAAGGAACTGAAGATGTGGTGGAGGTTGACTCAGAACCACTGTTTGTTTGAGTTAATGGGTGTAAATGTTACAGCTCTGTTTAATGATCTCTCCACTAAAAACCTGCTGCTGAGTTAAAGCTGTGGGGTCAAAGGGTTGGACTGGAGAGCCATGGCTTTCGTCAGAGTCCACCATTTTAAGGCAGAAGCTGGACCAGACTGGACCAGACTGGACAGACTGGACCTCTGCTGCTAATAATTAAATAAACTCAAATGCTTGGATCTTTAGATGATTTGAGCAGCACTTGCTTCATGGGGAGCCAAGTGTAAAATAAAATGTTAAAACATTTCACAGATGCATTTTCATGATTTAGCTCACTTTCTGAGTGTAAAATCCTAGTTAATAAAAGCTCCGCTAACATTTTATTGTTACTTATAGCCAATGATCTTACATTTTACAATTTTTTACTAAATGTATAAATTTAAATCTTAAATGTTGTGGTTAAATGTTGAAGTTTACATTTAAGTATTTCAGAATGGAAAGCAGCTTTTGCCGTTGGTGCATATAGCGCTTGTGATGTCATCATCCTGAGACAAAAGCAACCCCTAGCACTGCAATGCTGCTAACACTGCTAACACTGCTGATGCTGCTAAAGCTGTTAACGCTGCTAACGCTACTATGCTGCAAATGCTGCTAACACTGCTAACACTGCCGATGCTGCTAAAGCTGTTGACGCTGCTAATGCTGCTAACACTGTTAACGCTTCAAGGCTTCAAACTGAGCTGCACTTTTTTTCAATGAACACATTTTGAATTTAGATTTAAAATAATATCTTCAGCAGCCTTCATTAGCAGCAGCTAGCATTGACGTTTGTCTCAGGATGATGACATCATCCTGGTTAGCTAATCCTATTGCTGTCGCTTTTAACACTGCTGAAGATGGCCTTTAAAATCTAAATTCAAAATGTGTTAATTAGAAACATTTTACACTTGGCGCCCCATATTCCTCGCTTAGAAGCTGTTATTTATTTACCAGGAGACCATATCCTTTGTGTTTATTTTAAAGATTAATAAATGTAATATAAACCCAAACATGGAAGGTTACCCTGAATATTATCAGTGCAGTTTAAAAGTTTCCTTCAGTCCAGATATCTGGATATGACGTGGTGGAATACACATTCAGTGTAAACAAAGCACTTTTATATGCAGACTTTAAATACATGCTATTAATACAATAAAATTGTTGGATGTCTTCATACTGAATGTTGAACTAATTTCTGTCACCTCTGCTGTTTCTAAACAAACACACAGCGCAACCAATTTTGGTTACATTTGAATTAAATTAGAAAAAACTGTGGATTAAATTTCTTACTTTATGTATATTTTAATGAGATTCTTTAATATGCCTGTAATACGTTTTTAACGCGCGCGGTTGGCAGGTGAATGAGACATTTGAGTTAAAAAAAAAAAGAAATGTCCTACATGTCTGGAGGCAGCAGCACAGGTCAACGCTGATGAGTTTTGTTGTTCCTCCATTTTATTTTCTCTGCTTTTCCTCCTTTTTTTCTGGCTGTGTGAGCGCTACCGCGGTGACAGATGGCGGAGCCCTCCTCCTCCTCCACCACCTCCTCCACCTCCTCCTCGCTCCCTTCCTTCTTTCTCTCTGTGTGTCTCTCTCTTCCCCCGGGAGGGCAAATCTCTCCGAATGCGGGCGCATGTCAATCACCGGTCTCTCATGTGATGGCTCTTGCCGGTGACGTGCCAGCCATATGGGCGCTGGCATCACAGCCTTAGCTGGTATGTAACCCCGTCCCCGGTAGCTCACGGTTGCCATACGCGCACTGACACACACACACATGCACACACACACCCTCAGACACACTCCCTCACGCAGATAGACACACAAACGCACCGAAACGCACAAGCTCCGGTTATTGAAGTGAGCGCGCCGGGAGAGGAGGACCACTGAACGCACCATCAGCACTAAACAGTGAAAGGCACTCGCGCGCGCTTCTCCCCCCACCCCCTTTTTGCACCTGTACGCAGATAAAGAGCGCAGGTTCGCTCGCTCGTGCGTCCACGAAGATGGTTTGAAAGTGAAGCGCGTGGGTTCTTTTTTTTCTTCCTTCCTTTCCTTCCCTCTTTCTTCCGCCTCCAATCCGCTGTGAAGAGCGCAAGCAGAGGTAAGTTGGAACAGTTTGAAAAAAAAAAATCTGGCATGTTGAAGTGGCTTGTCCAAAATGGAGGATAAATTGATCCAATTAAAGGATTAAAAGGAGCGTTTTTAATACCTGGTTTGATCGAGTTTTAACCGTGTTTAAATCCAACATTTCATTGTAATTTGTAGATTTATTTGGCGCAGATCCTTTTGGATAATCAGCTTCTGTGTGTCAATTTGTTTTGTCATCGCATCCTTCGTTTAGGATAGATATGATGATGATAGTCAGTGTTTAATATCTCAGATTTCCTGGATGCGCTGCAGCTCCTTTTCTCTTCGCTCTTCGTCCTTCAACTTCTGACATCCGGAGCCGCCTGGATTATTACCTCCCGACATTAAGCAGCTCCAATCGAAAGGGCACGCCAGTTTGACCCTCTCTTGGATCGTTTACAGAAGCGCGGGATTTGGAGAGCAGCCGCTGGCAGCTGGACACTGACTGGATGTATGGATTCCTGTGCTCGGACCGCGGCTGTCTGAGAAAACAAAAGACAACGAGGGAGACTGATGAGATTTCCGAAGGGAAGCTTGTTGGAATCGGCTCAGAAGAAGATTTGTCCATCTTTACTATTATTATTTTTATTTAATGGATTATTTATTCGGTGTCAGAGCGGATGAAAGGGATGGACGGCGCCGTGACGCACAGAGCGCGCCGTGATTTACCTCCGTTCGTCCGGTTTAACCTCCGCCATCACTCCGCGGGAGAGATGTTTTATTGTAATTATTTATTTTTAACGAGATCTAAAAGGATGCAAGTGGTTTCTAAAAAGGGGCTCGTGCATACAGAATTATGTGTGAAATGTATTTGGTGTCAGCTCCACGGTTTGTTAATTGATGTCTTTCTCCTTCTAATTGCGCAAACCTCCCGAACCTGAGGTTTTAAAAACTAGATTTCGCCCCTGGCATATACACCACCCACCCCACCCCCACCCCCTCGAGATAATTAACCAACCATCAGAGTCTACCTTCGCGCGAGCTGCCAGGATTTCTGCTGAGAAGAGAAGGTTTGCTGGACCCGAAGGTTCGGTCTCTTTTTTATGACGGGATAATAACAGCTCAATAGTTCGTCTGTTTGTATTTTTGGTTTTTTTTAACAAATAATCAAATTACATTTTAACTACTATTTTTGAATACTGCAAATTGGTGGGTTTTTTTAAAGACAAATCCGCTTTTTGGTTCAAAATAATTGTTTCCTTTTTTTTTTCCGCCTGTCTGAGAGGAGGTGAGAGCTGGATGAATAGTGCTGGAATGCAGCCAAAAGTCTATATGGGCGTCAGGAGGAGTGAAAGTGGGGGCCCCCGCGGGACCTGTAATGTGGCCCCTGCCACTGGGACCCGCTGCGAGAGGACGCGACGGGTCACGCGGGTGACCGCGGGGAATTAAATGAATATCCGCTCTGAGAGATGATTTATTTCTCTCTTTTCCAACAGTTATTTTTTTTTTGACAAAATATAGGTTGATGATTAAAACTGAAACTCAATGAGCAGAAATGTTTTAGACATCTGTAGAGAAATAATAAATTTTGGCGCACCAGGGTCATTCGGGCAGACAGAGATCCTGCGCGTATTTTTAGGTTCTTCTTCATTTAAAGTCTGATTTTGGGTTTTGTTTTTCTCTTCCTGCAGATTCGTGATGTTAACGAGGCTGTTCAGTGACCCGTCTCTGCTTCCAGAGGTGCAGAAGTTCTCTGCCTGGGAGGAGGACAGCGACGGAGAGGATGAGAAACTGAAAGAAGAGGACCAGGACGCGCAGGACGACATGGACGACTCGGACCTGAGAGGGGGCAGCCGAACGCACTCCGAGCACGCGGGGGAAGACGACGAGGACGACGAGGTGGAGGAAGAGGACGACGGAGAGGACACGGAGGGGGACAGGCCCAAAAAAAGGGGCCCCAAGAAGCGCAAAATGACCCAGGCCCGGATCGAACGCTCCAGGCTGCGGCGGGTAAAGGCCAACGCGAGGGAGCGGACCCGCATGCACGACCTGAACTCTGCGCTCGACAATCTGCGGAAAGTGGTGCCCTGCTACTCCAAGACGCAAAAACTGTCCAAAATCGAGACCCTGCGTTTGGCCAAGAACTACATCTGGGCCCTGTCGGAGATCCTGCGCTCCGGGAAGAGGCCCGACCTCGTGTCCTACGTGCAGACTCTGTGCAAGGGTCTCTCCCAGCCCACCACCAACCTGGTGGCAGGATGCCTGCAGCTCAACTCGCGCAACTTCCTGACAGAGCAGCAGTGCCAAGAGGGGGGTAGGTACGGCTCGGGCTCCTTCTCCATGCATTCCTACCCGTACCAGTGCGCGCGCCTGCCCAGCCCCCACTGCCAGCCGGGCTCGAACTCGCTGAGGACGCACGGTTATTGCTCGGCCTACGACTCCCTGTACGGAGGGAGCGGCTCCCCGGAGTACAACAGCCCCGAGTACGAGGGGCCCGTCAGTCCGCCTTTGTGCATCAATGGCAACTTTTCCCTGAAGCACCAAGGCTCCGCGTCCCCGGACAACGAGAAGGGGTATCCTTACTCTATGCATTACTCCGGCCTGCCTGGCTCCAGGCCCGCCGGGGCCCACAACCTGGTATTCGGCTCCTCGGGGTCCCGGAGCGGCATTCACTCTGAAAACGTCCTGCCTTACCACGACATGCACTTACACCACGAGCGGGCCCCCGTGTACGACGAACTGAACGCGTTTTTTCACAGTTAAACGTGCGTCAGCCACAATCTCTCACGTGGACTTCACCCCCACCGAAAGGCATTCTGGGAAATCTCTCACTCGTCGTTGTCATCAGTGTTTTTTTTTCCAAATTTATTTTATTTTTTGTTTCCTTTAATTTGTTTTTGTAGTCAGGGACGTAGTGGAGGGTAAAAAAATGCCCCAAAAACCCTGTTTTTGCGCAATAAAAGCTGCTCCATCCTCTGCAGGTGGCGCAAATGTTGGAAAAAAAATCACAACAACATCAACAAAAAGAGGACAAAGATTCTTTAAAAGTGTTAATATTTCAATGTGTGGTTTGTGTTTGTGGTGCTTGTTTGCACTCTGATGACAGAACATCAGAGTTTACACACTTTTTTTGTTTTCACACACACCCACACACACACACACCACTGCGTCTCTGGCTAGAGCGAAAAACTAAAGGATTTCTGAAGGAGATTTCAAATCTGTCACCCTGTGAGATGCAATATTCAGGTGTGGAGAATCTTTAAAAAAAAAGAAAAAGAAAAAAATGATGCTGAAAGAAAAACTGAACTCAGAAAATATTGTTTTTCTTTTGTTTTTTCTTAATATTTCTGCCAGTTAACCAGTTATTTAGCATCTATGCAAAACCCGAGGAGGAGGTCACTTTGGGAGGCCCAGAAAGGGTTTCCATCTGCACAAACACACACACACGCACACACACATACACAACACACGCACGAATTAACATCCAATAAACCTGGTCAACATTTTCCAGGCCACAACAAAAAAAGAAGGGGAAAATGCTGATAAATGCATAAAAATAATGCATAAAAATAAACTTTTCTAATTTTATTTATTTGTTTATTTATTAATTTTTTTATTTATGTAACTGAGCCATTGCACTGTATTTTATTAATTAATTTATTTATTTATTTGAGTTTGGTTAAATCTTTCATTTTTCAATATTATTATTATTATTATTATTATTATTGCACGTGTTTTACTGTGGGATTTTTTAGTAACTAATGTTAATAGTCTATGGAAATGAAGGGAACTTTGTGTTACTGAGATTTTTTATTTTGTTTTGTTTCGTTTTCCATAAAATTCAAGTCTAAACTTTGTATTCAACCAACCGTGTGGTAAAAAATAAAACAGCAAGAAAAGAGATTTTTCAACTTGATTTATTTTAGAGGAACGCATGCAGTTTTCCATCCAAATGAAATGTTTTCTTTGACTGAGAAGGTTGGATGTTAGTTGGATGTATGGTTGGATGTTGGATGGATGTGTGCAGCTTGATGAGGCCTGTTGGAGCCTCTGCATGGGCCTTTTTCTTTCTTGGACAAAATGGCGGAAACAGAGTCTCACCAAATTAAAATAAAAATGATTCCGTTTTATCTCTCTTTATCCAAAATATTCTAAATTTTTACAACTTTTATGTTTTATTTTTTGTAATGCAGCATATGTAAAGGTTAGTGACAATCTACAAGCTCACATTAAGATTTAGAATAAATTTAACAGAAAAGAAGATGCAAAGACTTAACCTGAGGTATTTATATACACCTATCTTGACCACGATGAACTCCTGCAGTTTGAGTTTAAATAAAGTTATTTAGTTTTTTTTTGTTATTATAAAACTATTAAATCAGAAGGTCTGCAGCAGAGCGCTGAGGTATGCCAAAAAATATTAATAAAATTAGTCAAATCTAAAATTTGTGAATATTAAACAGGTTTTTGATCACATCTATTAATGGTTATTTGTTTGTTTAGAGTTATTTCATCGTTATTTATATTTAATTTTATTTAAAACAGGAATTTTGCAGATATGGGAGCATAAATATCTGTTAGAAATGGGAGGTTTTCATTAATAAAAGCTGCAACTTTACCTAAAATAATAACTCCATTTTAAGCAGTTTTTCAGTCGTTTCTCTGAGCAGGAGGGATTTGGCTGCAGACTTCTCTCGGTGGGAGTTTTGGACTTTTGCGCTCCGAACAGGCGCACAGTCAGAAAAGGTGCAAACCGGGCAGCCGTGCCCGCCCCGGCTGGGTTTGGAGCGCTGCCCCGGGACGCATATGGTCCAAAAACCCGTTTTAAAAACAGGGACTTTTATTTTAGTGGAGAAACAGGAAGTCTCTTTTTTTCTGTCTCAAATCTCTTTTTTTTCCACCAGCTTGTTCTGATTGAATCTCTTTATTTTGGACGGAAAGATCGGACTAAGTAAAAAAGTTTCCTCAATTTCTAGGATTTTAAATAAATTAAACACGAAAACAAGAAAACATATAGCAGCTTAAATGAACAAATAAATAAAAAAAACATGGCAAATCGGGTTTCATAACAAGTTTATAAATATGTATAAATTGTTTTGAGGTAATAAATATTATAAATTATTATTTAGGCAGCTTTTAATTTCACTTTCAATCAAGCTGAACTTTTTAAATAATTCTTGTTAAAACGAATCTTGTTGGTTAAACACAGTCTTTTATTAAAGGGAGGGGGGTCGTGTTTGCAACCTGTTCTTTTGGCACCTGTCAGAGTCCCTGCTGAGATCCAGACCCTCCAGGTTCCGGGTAGGGTCTGAGGCCCGTTCTGGGCTTTTATTTATTTAAATTTTAGGGAAGTTTTAGGTTAAAAAATATTTTTTAGTCTCATCAGCAAAAAGGAGACAAAAAAATGGAAAAAAGAAGGATTCGGTCCAAAAGTGAAGCTGGCCAGCAGCGAGAGGAAGCCTCTATCAAAATCCTCCCTCCTCCTTCATGCGCCACCATTACAACCAGCAGCACCTCCTCTTCCTCCTCTGTCCGGTGAGAGGGAGGAAGAGGGAGGCTGGCAAGCTGGCGGAGGAGAGCCGTGCCAAGTCCCTTAATGTTCCCCAGCAGCAGCACCGCGAGCTCCGGGGAGGACAGCCCGGAGAGCGCCGCAGATCAGCGGGCCAAAAGTGGCGCTGCTGGGAGGAGCGCGCGCTTCTTTTCCTCATTTCTGGAGCATCTGTTCATTATCCGGGATGTTTAAAAAAATACAGAAAGCGCTCATCCTGAGTAACCCTTCCCTAAAAAATAAAACACACACTCACTCACTCACACACAAACACAGCAGCTTTTTGAGGAGTTGGCGCATGAATATGTATATTTCTCCATGTTGAACACGAGCTCATGCATGCAAAAAGCGCGCGTGAATGTATCTGTCCTAACCTATTTTGACCTTGCAACAAATTAGTCTAACGACACACACACACTTACACACACACACACACTGAAACTAAACATCATTTGATTGGATTAAAATTGAAAGTGGTTGAATATTTGCAGAAAAAACTGACATAATTTCTTTATTTTTTTTTTTCAGAAATAACAACTGTGAGTGTGACTTCATTAAAACGCAATAAAAGAAAAAAAAAACAATGCGATTATGTGTTATATAGGTGATACCAACTGTTTCACAGATGTTTGGTGAATTAGATTCCCAGATAAAAGATTTAGGTTGAACATAAACTGCTTTTTTAAATGTATTTTATACTTTTTCTTGATTTTAAATTTAATTTAAGTTACATTTAGTTTGATTTCTGAGGAAGAAAAAAACAGTAAAATTATAAACTTGCAGTGACACGCAGGATGAAAAGTGAGTGAATGAATCTCGCTGTTTAAATTATCAGGTCGGTGCCCACTCATTTTCTCACTCAACTTGGTGAGAGGGAGAGAGAGAGAGAGAGAGAGAGGTAGAGAAAGAGAGAGAGAAATCAGGAGTGTTTGTCCGCCATAACAGTCAATAGTGCGATTATCAAAATGTCACAAGTACTCTGGTGTGAACTCCAATTAACGTGGAGTTAAATTAATAAACTGATTCTTTCTGCAAAATAAGACGTGAGTAAATATGCAGAGTGTGTGTGTGAGGATGGTGTGTGTGTGTTGGGGGGGGGGGGGGGATAACACTCATGTGGATACATGTGTTCAAATATTTAATGCAACTTAACTTCTCTGGCACCTGCACACACAAATGCGCCACATGTGCACAAGAGGAAACAATTGCGCACATTTCAGCCAACCTTTTTTTTCCGCCAGGTTTTGTTGCGCCAGTATCAACACCCCCCCACCACCTCCACTGTGCCAGACATCAGGGAGAGCGGGGCCTTGTGTCACTGGCAGACCACTCACAGGAAATTCCACAACATCTGTTTGTTATCAGGCAGAGGAGGCAGCAGAAGGAGGAGGTGCAAGGAGCAGAAGTGCCACCAAAAGGGGGAGAAAGGGGGAGTCACAGCCTCCATTAATTGCTGGACCCCACATGGCCTTCAGAGTCCTGCAGCTTCTGCTTGGTGCTTTTTATACTTTCTTATCAATCCGTCCAAATATCTGCTTAGTTCAGTGTTTTCATTTGTTACTTTGCTCCAGGTTCAAAAATAGGAAGATTTTTATTATTTTTATACCACTAAAAAACATTTCATTTTCACAAAATCAGTCAGAAATTTATTATATCACCTAGGAAATGCTTCAAATCTATTCTCTAAATAAAGCAGCTCATTTAGAAAGTTTAAAAAAGTGAAATAAAATAAAACAAACCCTCGTTCATTATAGACGAAACCTTGGTTCCTTCATTTTTTTATACATAAACCCTAATTTTACTTATTTTTCATTACAAACTAAAAATGTTTATGTTTCACATCTACCAAAAGAAAAACCTTGATAAGGTTAATTAGGACTGCAAGAAACCAACATTTTATAAAAAGTGGTAACAAAAGTGTGACACAAAGCTTTATATAAAATTCCTTTGTTTTGCACAATCTGCTCCAACATTTTACCGCATAAACAGATAATCATAAGTTTAAAATTAGAACCAACTTAAGGTTCTAAAATGTGGTGCAGAAAGTTAGTATCTCAGGAGATTTATTAAATAAAGAGGATAAACTTCAATTAACTGATCAGTTGTTTTTAACAAGAAATTAAATCCTAAAGAATCAAATTCCTGAACATCTGTGAGAGGTTTTAGTTTTGGTGAGCCACCCCCGAGATGATCAGTGGCCCCCATCTGCCCACGCTTCTGTAAGATTTCTGAAGGCGCCCCCTGAAAGGAAGCAAGAGAACCATCGGGGGTGGGGGGTGGGACTGAATGGGTTTCAGGCCTC
>JARVJO010000096.1:20637152-20649490 GCA_031762555.1 Cynodonichthys magdalenae
ACTTATTGGAAACTCAAGACAGCCATGACATTATGTTTTTTACAAGTGTATGTAAACTTTTGACCACAACTGTAGATCATTATGAAGCTACGTTTTGCAAAGAAATCATTGATTCGTAAAGAAATATTTTTCCTGCCGCTAGTCTGGTGGAGCTTTGTGGGGGAGGGATGCTCTGTGGAGCGGGAGCTTGGCTGCAGACTGACCTCCAGGGAGGAGCTTTGGGTAAATAGGCGGAGCTTTGTACCAGCAAGCATTTAGGCAGCTCCACAGGAGATTGAAGGGTTTCTCAAACATGAATGAGTCAAAGCAACAGTTTGAGGATGTTTTTGATTGGAGAATGACTTTATAACAGGATATAAAGCTCAAAAATTAGATTTTGCAATGATGTCCCCCTTTAATATTGTGAAAGATGTGGCCTGGTGAGTGATGGGAGGCGAGATGTTGACTCTGAGTGTTTTTTTACTCCATGCCAGCTTGTCTACTGGCGACTTCTCCATCTGTGTGCCAACTATGCCCCCGAGCCGTACGCCTGAATATGCATGCCCAGCTCTCTTAAACAGCTTGGCGTTGTTCCCGTCCCCCCCACCCAACCCCAACACACACCCCACCCAGCCCCTCTTCTTTCCATCTCCAAGCAGGGCTTCTTTTTTTTCTCACCTTCTCCATCACCTTCAATCTTTTTTCTTTGGCAGGGTGAGAAACTTTACTTGTCAGTGTTGAAGTGCAGCTGCAGAGTGGTAAAAACTTGATAAATTCACTTTTTTTTTTTTTTTAGCTGAATGGCACCTGTACATGTCTACACTGCAAGTGTTATTTTTCACACAAAATTCATAATTCCTTCTCCCAGAAAGGAGAAAACATCTATATGTTTAACTGAGGATGTGCACCTGCACGCTTCCTTTGGTGTCTGTGTTTCTTAATTTTCCTCTCCTGCTGGTATTTTTCTCATGTCACACTAGTTCAGTTGCACTGCCCCCCCACCCGTCCGCCACTGCCCAGCTCTTTTTGGTATTCTGTCAGAGTGGCTGCACACCCACCACCATAACTAGCTCACTGAAATGGTAAGCGCGAGCGATCTGACCTGAAGTTGATTCTCTGCCAGCGCAGGTTTCTGATGCCTCACTGGAGATCGCAGGATGGCATTAGCTGAGCTCAGCACACACTCTTTCGTCATCGGTGCCTACATGCACGCACGCACACATTCGCCTTACTGTCATGGGTGAGCACTGAAGAAGTTTTTTTTCAACAAGTTTGCTGGCACTTCTTTCAGCATTCCCTCTCACCTCTTCTTATTTCTTCCTCTTGGCTTCTCTCCCCCACATCTCTGTGTCTCCTGCCAACCTCTCTTCTCACTCCCAAGTTTAGCTTTCGATACTGCCACTGGGGAAGTCCTCACTTATGACTGGTAGTCTTGTTTTGTACCCAAATAACACAACTTCACAAGCAGATTTCTGTGCCTTGGAGGCTTCATCTGGGTCTGGCCTGGCTGATCTTTCAAACATGTTTAAAAGGACATGAAAGTCAGCGGAGTTTGCTTAGATGCTTAGGATGTTCTGAGGTTATCGCTTCATATCTACCCTGTGACACACAAAAAAGGTTACAAAAGTTTACCTTGGTTCTAAACCTGCTTCTCTTAAATCTCAGTGCTATAAATAAATATTATTTCCCTTCTTTTACTCCCTGGCAGTACAGTGAATAAACTCAATGAATAAACCAGTGTTGTAAGAAGCATAGATTTGTACGTTTTATAAAGTGGCTTACTTTTAAGCTGATGTGTGTGTGTGTTTGCATGGTGATTGTGTTGGATGGTGCTGTCAGTTTCTTCTGCATACACAGCTTGAAGAGACAGGAGATTACAGTGAAGGGCCCCCCTGCATGAGCAGTGGTGGGAGTAACTGCATATGCACTGCTCTCCTTAAACCAATCCCTCCTTTGGCTGCCTCTCCCCTCTCAGATCCAAACAGGGGATTTGACTCGGGATCTTACAGCAGCATTGACACTTCATCTTAGCGTTGCCTCCCTCTGTGATCTGTCAGCAGCGTCCCTGTTGGGATCTACGCAAGAGCGGCCCGGGCGGAAATCTGTTTGAAGTGGGTCTAAACACTGGTGGTGGGCACAGACAGGAACCAGAATGTGGTCACATTTACACAACCTTTCAACGATAAAACAAAATTAAAATTAGTAATAATTACACAAAATCATTTGTTGTGTCGCAGTGTGCCGACATGACATAATTTGGAGATTTTCATATTTTACATGTTTTATCAGCAATCTTTTTTCTTTTTTCAGAATCCAGAGTCATGGATGATTGGATTTTGATGGCATCTTGTGTTATAGGACATTCTTGAAAGCATCGCAATAAGAAAGAAATGAAATGAAAAGCCCAGAAACCAATTTATTCAAGTGGAGCTTTGTTGCTGGAGGTGTTTTTTCCCCCCTTCTGTATTGCCATGTAACCCTTTACAGGACAAGGCACATAAAAACAGACATAAAGCCTTAAGTTATTACCTTTATCGCGTGTTATGGTAATACCTGCCCTGATTGAAATGCAAACAGGAACAGGAATGCGGCGAAAGCTTCTGTCGCCCATGCTTGTCTGAAAGGAAGCATTCTATCCTAATTTACAAAATGGCAAATGATGTAATTCCTCCAAAAAATTGAGTTGGAGCCCTTCAACTGCAACATACCCTCCAGTTGCTTCAGAATTTGTTTGTGCACGAGTTGCTTTATATCCGCAATTAGTTTTAATTTGCCACGGTCCCTGCAACAGTCGTAACGGTTAGCCACTCTGTTTTGACCTTGTGCGTTAATGTTTGTGACTGTTTAGTGATAGAAGACAGCCCATTGTGACGACTGTGTACACAAGAACCACACTACCTTTCCTGTGTCTTTGTAGTGCAACTGAGTGTCAGAGAATCCTTCCTGCCACTGTCAGAGATAATTGGCACTCTTTAAACACATGATAATTGGGCTGCTTTGATCCCTGCAATTCTGCTCTGTTTTGCCAAAAAAACGAGGCACAGCAGTTCTGTCTCATGTTTACCACTCGTCTTTATGCAGCAGTGAGGAGATGGAGACTGGAGGAAGAGCGAGGGATTCTGCTTTCTTCTGAAGTGTTAAAAGCTCCCTGCAGGCATCACTTCCTGCACCCAGCATCCTTTGCCATTGTTCCTCTGCCGCTTATGGCCGTGACTCATAACAAACTTTGTCTTTTGCACACACTTTCACACACACAGGGATTAATCATTTTGTGAGTCTCCAAAATAAAACAACTTTTTGTCCTTGTTTGTCTATGTGTTCCCTCTCAGACATCCAGAAGACGAAACGTTTTTTGTCCAGAGAGAGGACTGCGGGTTTCAGAAAGTTCACGCTGAGGGACTTCGTCTTAGACGAGGCCAACAGTCTGCTTCTTGATGAAAAACTAACACTTTTCTGTGAGGTAAGTGTTGAGACAGCTCATCTCGTCTGAACTCGGGTTGTTTGTGAAAGTGTGCTCACTGCGTCTTCACTTCTCGGGGAATAATCACAGAACACGCTGCACTTTCATAAAGGATAATCCTGATTATATCGTGAGATGAAAATTGGTTGAAATAATTTAACACGGCACACAAAAAGAGACACCTTTAACCAAAATTTAAAGTTAGTTTTCCTAAATATGCAACCCCAATTCCAAAAAAATCTTGGAACATTGTGTAATAAGTAAATAAAAAGCAAACACTCTTTTTTTAATTCACAGTAAAACATATATCAAAAGTTCAAACTAAGAAATTGGCAGTTTTTAGAAAAAGATAAGGTCATTTTGAAATTATTAGTAGCATCACATTCTAAACAGAAACACAAAAACGCTTATTTGGAACAAACTGAGGCAAAAACTGAAATTCTTATTGGAAACCACTTTATAATAAAGCAGAGACACAGTTAAAAATACTGCGTCTCTGATGATATGGGGGTGCATTAGTGCCTGTAGCGAGGACAGCTTCTGGAAAGTCACCATGACAACATGAAATGAAAAATCTGTGGAAGAGTTAGAATCAAACAAAAATGGGACATTCTCCTCCAAAACCTCCAGCAGCTGCTCTCATGTTTAGTCTGTCGTAGAAAAGAAACACGGACCTGGAACATTTTTTTCTATACATAGCTGCCATAAAATTAGAAAATTAGCTTATTTTTTCTTTAAAAATGTAGAATTACTTACGTTAAACATTTAATATGTGTACTGTGTTCCATTGTAAATAAAATAATGATTTGTCAAGTCTCAAATTTTATTTTTGCATCCCTGGTATGGAGGACCGAAACAGACTTACTGGTAATTAGAAATAAAAGCAGAAATATATAAATGGACCAAATAAATTAAAAAAGGAGAACTTTACCTCATGTTTTATGAAGTCTTTTTATTTCCACGTGTTGCTTTTACATTTCTCTGTCTTCTGCTTTTACTTCACCTTATGCATTTCTGCCTCATTATGCAAATAATGTGGGCGGAGCTTCTTGGATCAGCTCCTCTCCTATTGGTCAACAGACAGGAAGGAGCAGGAACCATGTGTAGATCTACTGTGCATGTGCTGCCTCAGTTTAGCCATTTTGGTCCTCCATACAGGGTTGGGGAAAAAACGTTTTGGGTGGAAAAAACTGTCAACAATTATTTGTCACTTTAATCAGCAATCATTGCATTGTGATAACGTGTTTTTGCTACATGTGAGACGTGTACAAAAGATCTGCTGCCGCTCAACACTGTGGAAAAGGTGGGTTTTAATTAACAGCTTACTGTTTGACCTGTTAGAATTAGTTTGACTGATGATTTGAAAGTATAAGTTTAAAACACAGGGTGACTGATTTAGCCAAAAACATGCAGAAACAGTTGTCATCTATTAATCGTCATATTAATTATTAATCGTGATTAATTTTTTTGTTGGAGTTGAGGTCGTATAATTTGTTTAAATTCTAGAAACAATAAAACACTGCTAAAGTAACTAAATCCTTATTTGTAACAGCAGCTTTGTTTGGCTCAGACTACAACTATCATTTCCATGTCTGTCAGTGAATTATGTATGTTTTTATTGGTGCTACATAACCTCTGGGTTTAGATCCCTCTTTCATCACTAACATACAGGCTGATTGTCATTCTGCCTGCATGGTGGATTGGCTCTGATTCCTCTGATCCGGAGCGGGTTGCTGCTTCGGAAAAAAAAAAAAAAAAGAAATAGCTTGTTGTTTTTCAGCTGCAACACAGGGGGCAGCAGAGGTCAACTGTCCTCTCCCGTTTCCCCCCCTCCCTGCCTCTCATCTCAGACTCGGAGAGCAGAGGAGGTTAAACTTTCTGGATATGTTAATGCTCCAGCTGTAATGCATGCACACATAAATGTTTAAAAAGCGTGGCAGTGGCTGTTAAAAACAATTCTAATTAACCCAGCGGGTGTGGAGGAGAGCATGTCTTGGAAGTTTTTTCCTTTTTTTGTTGTGGTGCTGTGTGTTAGTCTGTTTAAAGTGTTTCCAAACTGGGTTTATTGACAGAGGAGTAGGAGGGGCAGCGCTGCCTCAACAGTCCCGTATGGAAGTGGAGGCAGAGCCGTGTGCACGAGCGTTTCATAAATTTCAAGCATTGTGTGCCTTTGTGCGGGCGTGTCTCGTTGGGACATCATTTTGAGTTGTTTGCTGGAGACGGTGAGCAGTAGGAGACGAGGATCAGTTACTTAATCATCAAATTTAATCCCACTCTTCCAGGAGGTGACGCCGGGTTGCTGGTTCAATTCCTCCGTGGCCAATTTATCCTCCTAAAATCTGTCACACCGCTGCAATTAGCTAGCCCTGCCAATAAAGGAGTAAAACCTGATTTATGCAGCAGATTTTATACAGATTTCCTGTTCAGTTAGAAATTTATAGTAAATAAATTAAAGGCTAAGCCTTGAAAGAATTGTTTGTTTTGCGGCGATCAAACAGCCAATATGAAAGTCTGGTTGTGGAACTGAGCAGAACGTTTGGCAGATTCAGGTTTTGGGTGGGTCATGGCCACGAGTTGGTTGGATTTGGGTGAATCTCCATCCCTGGTTTGTCTCCATGTGAAAGTGATGCCCAGTGTTTACCGTCAGAGATCTGGCTCTGCCGCCGTCCAGATGGTCCCGTCCTGCATCTGAGAGAGCCCCCCTCACCCCAGAGCCCAGATCGCCCCGACTTCCCTCTTCTTCTTATCTCTCCCTCTTTTCCATCTTATCTCTCATTCACGCCCGGTCTCCTTCTCCTCTTTTCAGTTTTCCTTTCATGTCTTGCTGCGTCCCACTTTGAACATCATTTTCATTAGTTTCCTGCTTCCCGCCCCTCTCCCTGCCGTGCCTCCTGTTTTTACCTCCATCGTTTTCCTTCTTCCCTCTTTGACATCTGCCAGCATCCTGACTTTGTCCTCTTTTAGTCTGTGTGGTAAAGAGTGAAATCAACCTCTCCTCGTGACCCCTGCCTGCTGTGATCAGCTCCGTTGCCTCAGGAGACATTAGGAATTCACATTTAGCAGCATGAATCTGCTACACGTCATGTGGAAAAGGGCCTGAACAACACCAGCCGCTGCACTCTCCGTCTTTCTTTTTTGACTCTTCTTCTCTGCTGAAGCACTTTGAACACCTGCGAGTATTTAATGAGGGGATAGCTCCCATTAAAGGAGGTACACTGGCTGTCAAGAGTGAGCATGAGGGATGGAGAGAGATAAAAATGGAAGGGAAGGAAGCAGATTGAGTAAAAGGCCTCAGAAATCTGGGTTCTGTTGGAGATAACATTAGAAATATTGCAAGTTTAAATTGGATTCTGTTTAAAAACAATGGTTTTAGTTGGATGAATGACACTTTTGTCCTGCTTTCTGTTCAGTACTTTTATAAAATACATAAAATAGGAAGCACTTTTCCATCAGCCTCTTATCGCCTCACGCTAAAGGCAAAGATGGAGCGATAATGTTTTTGTTTGAGTTTTTGTGCATTTGTGTGCATTTCTCTTTACCTCATGAGTCACTGAATAGATTTTAACTAAAAAAAAATAAAAAAATAAATATTAAATGTACATTTATATCTGGCAAACACAAAAATGGTTTAAATTTAGCCCCTTTAAACATTAGCTTTATTGACCAGAAGTGTTTTTATACCATAAAAAGATTACAAACCTTTATTTATTACCATCCAGGATTCTGGTTTGAGAACAAAGATTTAACAAGAAGAAGAAAAATAAAAGTTTTTACATATAAAAATAAAATAGTGGAACAGTTTAAGGAACTCTGCGCTGATCACCTTCCAAACTCCTGCAGCTGAAACTTCTGCTGATGCTGATGTGCAGGATGTGGTCAGAACCTCCAGTCCACAGAACACTGAGGATCTGGTTTAAAGCGTCCGGAGCCAGGACACCCACAGGGAACTAGTGAAAATGTGTGATAAATGTTGAGTTACATTTTGAGCACAGGAGATAAGACATCTTCAACTTCCTCTGTATTCTCAGGTTTGCCTGCGTGAGACTTAAAGAATGATAAATATTCATGTATCGGTGAACGTCTGCGCTGCAATGACTCAACGTTTTCCTCTTTCCTTTGGTTTCTGCAAAGTTCTGGTTTGTTTCTGATCACCTGCCCGTTACATGTTGGGAAGTCTTCAAGCCAGCGTCCCTCCCAGGGTGGGGTGGTGGTCGCAGAATAAATGAGTTGGTTGCTGATGTTCAGCTGTTTCTTCCCTTCTCCTCATGGCGTTAGCTGGATCCGCCTCTGCTGTCGGTGGGTAAGCACTTTGCCGGGTGGCAGCACCCATCCGTCACAGGGCTCTGCCATATGCTGTGCTGCTGTCAGAGGAGACAAGTGCAGATGCTCCAGCTGCTCCCTCCTTGCACACTGAGCAGCACACACACAGCCTTTGGAGCAGGATAAGGAGGCAGAGGTGGGGAGAGGGGGGTTGCACTTTAAAAGCACAAAGAATTGGTAAAAACAAAAGCATTTTGGGACAAAAGAGGGGATCAGTTAGTGCAGAGGAGGCTGAAGTGAAAAAGGGTTAAAAGTTTAATTAAATGAAGAGTTATTTTATGGAAGAGAGCAAACTAGTCCAATCTAAGTTATTTTTATTTTAGTGTTTTTGTTTAAGAGGTTTTTAGTTTAAAAAAATAATTGTATTGATTTTGTCTTTGGCCCCATTCGCACGGGATGAGCATTATTCTGGGACCCTATGTAATAAATAAATTACTCTCTGATGTCTGTTTTTTATTAGCACAGGACAACTGAAGCCTGAGATTTTGCTGAAATTTACAGACATCTCTATAATTTGATATTGAGGCCTGGTTACAACGCATTGAACACGATGCCGTCCCCTGCCCCTGTATGGCTCACAGCGTGTGGTTGTGCACCTCCGAGTTTAAACTCTGCAAAGGCTGTGCACGCCACGCACCATTCAAACAGTTTGTTTGTCGAGCTTTTGCTCTCCTATTTATAAAGTTATAAAGTGTTCTGCCACGTGTCCTTTTGGAGAACAGCGTAAGCGCCAAGTATGAACACCTACACCGCTGGCGAGGGTGCGAGTACCCAAAGCGCGACTATAACCAGAACGGCCGCAGATCTTTGCTGTGTTACTGCCAGCGTCAGCCAGAGGGCTACAAACAGAAACAACATATTCTTATTCTAGTGATGTGAGCCAGCATTTGCATCTGATTTTGCTCCTTCAACCTTTTCTTTTTGATGCCGCACTTTACAGGTCGGTAGGGTTTTGCTGACCCAAAAGATTTTCAGTGCGCTCCAATCCAGCCTCCATTCTTCACCAAAAGCAAGTAAAAATGTGCCCAGAAAATAAAAAACGCCTAATTACATATCGGATTCAGCCCATTCCTGTCCAAATCACAGAGATGCCTATTCACATCGGTTTAGTATTATCTCAGGACCTCGGACTTCAGCAAAATATCGTAGGTAATTTGCGGGGGAATTTTTACTTTACAAATTACTGACATGTCCGATTAACAACACGGACAATCTCTGTAATTATTACAAATAGCATGTGGTCTCTAGCTAAAACTAATCCCGTCAGACGCCCTACGCCCAAGGCTCATTTAACCTCAACAGTACCTCTTAGCTTTTTTCACTCTGTTTGTAAGAATCAAACTGGGGAGTTTTGATGGCTTTATTAAACAAACCTTCAAAGATAAATTATGTTTTAAAGTCATAACACTAATTAGGCTCGAGCAGGTATGAAACTCAGACATAACCTTGGTGAAATACCAGTTTGTTTCAGTGTTTGTTGCCTTACAAAGACAGGCGGGTGTTCCTCCTCTGACAGACTGTTTTAACCACCGGATCAAATGAACAACCGATGACTTTGTCTTTTTTTAATGAACATAAAATTTCAGGGGTATTACACAACTCAGAGCAACAGGAGTTATGCTCCTTGTGCAAAAACACCGTGACTTTTTAACTCCATGGAAACTGGTTAGAGCCTGCTGATCAAACTCTAACTCTAAATGAGTGAAAGAAACTCTGACTGCAGACAGAGGCTGCTGCTTGCTGCCAGCACATGATCCGTGTGTGTTTGTATACGTTCAGAACAAAAAAATGTCCCGGGCAAAACACACTTGGCTGTGAATCGGTGTTCAGCAGCTTGGCTTCAAATCATGCATGAAATATGCCTCTGTCTGCACAGATTGTCACAAATACCTCCGCGACAGGCCGGCACGTCTGCCTGAGGGTCGGGGGCTCGTTCCTACGCCCAAAGTGTTGCATGTCACCGATCAAACAACCCACAACACACACTGCGACAACGCGTCAGGGACACACACTTTGTGTTTTTAAACTTCAAGATTAAATTGCTAATATTGAGAGAAAAAAAATTGACTACATTATTGTATTTATGGTTATGGAGTACATTTACCAGGTAACTTAAAAACCAGGCAGTATTTTAGTTAATGTGGTTTATTTCTCCTGCTGCTGCTGCAGAACTTGGTTCAATCCTTCACAATAAGTGTCTCAAACACACACGTTGAGGACTAGTCTCAAGAAATGTCTCTAAACATTTGTTGTTTATGGAAATGGCCTATTTATCTCCAGTAAAAAAGATACTACTACCAAAACTTTTAAACCTTTTATTTCTATCAGTAATATTTACACTTTAATCAAGAAACTTTTAAAATTGATCTTAATCTTAATTTTTTTCCCTTAAAGTGGCCCCAATACTCGACTTTTTAATGTCTTTGTTTTAACCTCCAGTCTTTGCAACTTTAAATATGAAACCAAGTCAAAAAAACAAACATTAAAATGAATTTTGACTTGTTTATGACACAGCTGAAAACTTTTTTTTCCTAGTTTTGTTAAGAAACTAGGAAGAAAAACCCTGATTTCTTCTTCTGCAATCAAAGTTATAAAAAGAAGCAAACCAACAACCATCTAATTTCAACAGTTGATATCGCTGGTTTGCTTTTAATTAAAGAAGATCAGTTTTAAAGCCGCTGCCTTGATTTAATACAAATGTTTATTTGTTGAAGCTGCCAGAGGGCTGCTTATTCCTGCAACCAAATGTTTCCTAACTCAAATGTTTTTGTAATTTCTCAGAGTTTTTTGGATCCCTCTGAGTAATAAAATGTAAGAATGCTTCGGCGAGGGTCCGTGACACCGAGCCTGTTTACTCCGGCTGGCTGCAGCGCTGGAGAGAGGAGGGCGAGTCATGCATTATAAAAAGCTGCTGATGAGTTTTGTGCTTCGGGGTTCAGGCGACTAGTTTAAAGATCACAGATTTATTAAGCTGCTGAGATGAAATGTGCCGTGTGCAGGTTTTGTGTGTATTAACGTGGTTTTAATAAAAACACTGTCACTTCATTACTTGTTCTTTTTTTATTTCATATATTTGAAATTATGTTTTTAGTCCTACTCAGTTTCTGCAGAGCAGCAGCTGAAGTGGATCAACAGATCCTGTTTGAAACAGCAGCAGTTAAGATACAGTCGTTGTGTCGTAGTGGATTAAAAATGCCTTAATGATATCAGTCCTGTTTATGTCTGTTGTTACAGATTTTAACTAAACTTCTAAGCCTAGCCTGTACCACTACAATCAGTTACAATTCAAGATGGCTGCCTCCACGACCTGCGTGCCTCCAGAGGCGTGCAGGAAGAATTCTTGCAGGCCCCTCCTACCCGAACATGGAGGATGCAGTTCATCTAGACCAAAACCTCCCACCACATGAGCAGTTTCTTTCCCTCTACTACAAGGCTCATCAACAAGTCCAGGGAGCCCCACATTACGTTAGTGTAAACACATTATGTCTTACACTATACCAGTTTAGTGCAAACTGCAGTTCTGTTCATTTGCACAAAATGTTTTTCATCTTCAAGAACATTTACTTGATGTTTTTGGCACTGATAATTCATAACTCATAAATGTTCCACACAAGTGGAACTGCAATGCTTTGATCTGAATTCCTTCTCACTGTAGCTCAACAAGCCCCGCCCCTTTTCTGAGCTGTTCCTCAGATCATCTCGTTTTGATGCTGTCTCTTTAAATCCAAATGAGGCGCTGTACACCCCTCCCTCTTCAGCTTCCAGACCGGTATATTCTAGTTTAATAGAGGGGATTATGACTATATAGCTGCACAGAAACTTTTTATTTACAAATTAATTAAACGATGTCAGCAATAGAAGACTTGTCCATCCAGCCTCACATGTTGAAGCCAGAGTCTGACCCAGAGCCAGAAGAGAATGAAGACCACCAAATTGTAGTTGGTAAGTTCAGAGGTTATGTCGCAAATACTGTGACGCAATAGTTCAGAAAAATTAATTGGAAATAGAGAAAACAGAACAGGCTGAAAAATCAGACCCAAACAGAATCTAAAAATATCTACGCAGCACCAGGAGAGACTAAATTTAACTTTTCTGCTTCATTGGGACTCCAAGTCCACAACAGAATGTATTTAACAGCTTTAAAAGTGGATTTTGCACAAAATGTTAAATTTCTTTAGTTAATAGTCTCAAACTTATTTTATCTTCATGTTATATTTCTATATTCTTCATATCTTATATTTTCTTTTTTAAAACCTTTGTATTTTAGATTTGTATTCCTTGTTTTCATTGCATGCACCTCTACAACACAACGTCAAATTACTTGTATGTAAAAATACTTGGTCAGATTGTGATATACAGTACATTCCTCTGAGAAATGCTAGAATTTTAATTGTTTGTGTTAATCGCCTCTGAGGAGCTCAGTTTCCACAAACCTTCAGATCTGGAATAGTCTCAACCATTCAGTATGCTGTGTTATAAAGCACTTCATATATATATATATTAAAAAAAATTCCCTTCTCACCCACCGCGGGTGGTCTCTCTCTCTCTGAGCTCGGGTCCTCTACCAGAGGCCTGGGAG
>JARVJO010000096.1:20649590-20681677 GCA_031762555.1 Cynodonichthys magdalenae
GCATCCTAATAGATTCCTGTTTTGTTATATTTTATAAATATGTCCGAATTTAATAATGTGTGACAAATACACAATTTGACAGAAAGATCCTTGATTCAAGAGAAAATGTCAGGATTTTAAGAAAATGGCTGCTTATCAATTAATCGTTAGTCGATCAATAAGATCAATCAACTTTGGATTAATTCATTAATCGATAACTTGCATCCCTGCTTTACACACAAATGTCCCAACAACTGTTCATCTCAGCACTGTGAAAGTATCCTTTACAATATGTTTTTAATGTTATCTTTTCCAAAAATACGTTCATGTTAATTACAAACAAAGTTGTATTAAGTACTGTAAACTGATACCTGAGTAAAAGTACAACTACCTTACCATGAAATTACTTTGGCAAAAGTTAGTCTTCTCTAAGAATATTAATTGAGTAAAAGTCTTAAAGTATCTGACATTTACTGTACTTGAGTATCAAAAGTAATTTTCTGATTTAAGTATTAAAAGTAAAAGTAATGAGCAAAGGTGTGCGGTTAGAATGTCCAAAATGACATTTATTGAGAGGTGACCTCCCCAAAAAACATTTTTCTAAGGGTCAAACACTTTTATGTTATATTGAAATGTTGACCTGTTTCAGCTACATACAGCATATCTCTGCCACAATCATCTTCATACTAAACTACATACATCTGACATGCTGCTGCTGTGTGACGTGATTTGTGTCATGCAGATGTGATGGATCGCACAAACCAGCGCGGTGTCAGAATTGTGTAAATTTATACTTCTCATCTAACCACAATTAAATTCACTTTATCTGGGAGGCGCAATTTGTCTGAATATATTTTAATTTATAACAATCTGAAATGAAATAGGAGTAACAACTTTCTACTTCTTATGTTTTTTAAATGTAAAGAATACAGATAATTGTGTGTAGAAGGTATAGACGTAAAAAGCTGTCTAAAAATAGTTACTCATATAAAGTACACATAACCAATGTTTCTATTTAAGTACAGTAATGAAGCATTTGTACTTTGTTACATTACAACTCTGATTACTGAGACTGAGACTTTAAAGTTAATCAGTTGTGGATAAACTAAGACTTCCGCTCTAATTAAAATCCATACTACTATAAGATATTTTAAACAAACAGTATAATCCATATGCTACTACCTATAGACCACAGGCAGAACATTATCTCCCTTTCACCTTTAGGCAATAAAACCTTCTATGGATCTCACCTCAAAGAGATAAAAAGGAAAAGTAATGAGATTAAAGGGATTTGTTTGTCAATAAAAACTTCACCCTCATGTGAAGACATTTGTCCAAGATTTTATCTGCTTCCAGTGAGACAGTTTGGCTTTAATTACACGAGCGCACAGTGGAAACCTAACGACTGTAACGATTACCTGTGTGGTCAAAAGAGTCTTTTTTTCCCTGCTGGACTTCTGCGGTTCTCCTGAGCCATTCACGCTGAAGTTACCTGTAAATCTGAACAAAACGAGGAATAGTTTCATTTTCTTTTTTCTTATCATTTAGTGAAACGTGATGCGAGAAACGTTTGCTTCTCATCGCGCTGCCTCGTGGGAGTCCTGTGGGTTTTAGTTATGTCTGTGTTGACTGCAGTGCATTTTATTTTATTGTCCCGTTTTTCATTCAGTTTTTTTAAAAAGAACAGAATAATATTGAATCACAATAATATTATCTTTAGAATTAAAGACAGCATGTGCACATAAACACTTTTGTTGAAGGAAGATAGAAAGTTGGGTAAATAAAGTATCAACCAGGCAAACAAACTTTTAGTTGACATCATAAAATGTGTGGAAAGAAGGCATTAAATGCATCAGATTAATTTGTAATTGTGCTCTATAGACTCGCTGCATTAGATCAAATTAAATCCCTTCGGAGTGCAGCAGAACAGAATCTCTCAGGCTGCTGGCAGCGCTTTATTGTGAAAAATGAGGATGTGCTTTTCCAGCGGTGAGCAGTTTAAATATCTGTTAGGAGTGATTACAGTACCAGAGAAAATCTGCTAATTCATTCTTGCAGTTCATAAACAAGCTCAAGATTTGGTGTGTGTGTGTTTGTGTGGATGTGTGTGCGTGATCTGCTGCTAAGAAGTTGATGGACATGCAACCCGAATGATTTTCTTTGAAATCTATCTCCTTATAGATAGTAATCTAAAACGGGTTAACTTTTAGAGCCAAATAAAAGATGGTTGACAGTTAACTCACCTTAGAAAACACAAAAATGGCTTCAGCTCAGTTAATATCACAGACATTAGGCTCAAACTTCGTGTGTTAGCAGCTGAGAGCCATCATCAATACGTATCAAAAGCAGTAATAGATCACACAAACTCCTCTTGCTTTATGGCAGGAGGTTGAGCATGATAAGGTTTGACCCAAAAGGCTTTAATGCTAGCTCTTTAATTTGCATCTGTGCACAGGCGGTGTGAATAAATCAGGACCCGGTTTATTAATCAAGTGAACCTTTAAATTACAACAGGCTGGCCTTGCATGGCTGGGTGACTATCAGAAGTTTGCCTCTCCACCTCCAGAGACAAAACAAACCGAACAGGAAGGGGTTAGGCTTCGGTTTCCATCATGGTGCGTTCAGAAGGTGACCTTATTTAACGTCAGGTTGTTGTTTTGTTTTTTTAGAGGGTTGTTTTTGACACAATTAATGTGTGTATTTGTTTTTACAACCACAAAGGGCACCTAGACTAAACACCAATATATGAAGGCCTGCTTTGTCCATGAGGGCCTTATTGATGTGCGACCTTGACGATTAAAGACAGGTAGGTGTGTGTGTGTGTGTGTGTGTGTGTGTGTGTGTGTGTTTTTTGCTACATCATGGGAGCTGTTTTCCAGAAAAAGGCAGGCTCTATGTGCATGGGGACCAATGCCAGGTCCCCACAGGTGTGGATGCTAATTTCGGGGTGGGGGGGTGGGGTCGGTTTAGGACCTAGATGTCAATTTAGGTTAGTTTTAGGGTCAGGTATGTGAGGTTAGTTTAAGTGTAAGGGGCCAGGGTTAGGCTATAGAAATCAATGGTAAATTAATGGAAGTCAATGCAAAGTCCCCACAAGGACAGAAAAACAAACGTGTTACCAGAAATTACCAGAAAATGAATGGAAGTCAATCCACAGTCCCCACAAGGATATAAAAACAAACTTGTGTGTGTGTTTTTGCTACCTTGTGGGGACGATTTTTGGCCATTTTCCTAATAGGCACAGCCTGGTGGGGACCCATTGTTTCTAATGGGAACAAAAGCCCAGTCCCCATTGGCAGAGATACCGTTTGTGGGTCAGGAGTTCGGTTTAGGACTAAGGTGTGAATTGAGTTTAGGTTAGTTTTAGGGTCAGGTATGTACCTGTGAGGTTAGTTTTAGGGTAAGGGGTCAGGGTTAGGCTATAGAAATCACCGGTAAATTAATGGAAGGCAATGCAAAGTTCCCATGAGGATAGAAGAACAAGTGTGTGTGTGTGTACTTGTTTCTGCTACAGAGTGAGGACCACTTGCAAAATAGTTACTATCAAAGTCAATGGGGTCTTTGATGTAAAGTGAGGACTTTTTCCTGGTCCTCACTTTATTTGCAGCTCTACTAGTTAGGTTTAGAGGTTTGGTGTGAACTAAGTTTTGGTTCAGGTTAGGGTTAAGAATAGACCAGTAATGGTTTGTTTTAGGGAAAATGTCTGGGTTAGACATAAATGCAGTTACAAAAATGAATGGAAGTCAATACAAAGTCCTCAGTTTCATGGTACAAGGATGTGTGTGTGTCTGAGCGTAGTTTTTCTTTCATTCGGAAGAAGGTAATAAAGCCAAGTGTTTATTTTATTCAGAGAAAACCAGTTTCTATTTGTTTTGAAAACTGACAAATAAAGAGGCCTAATTTTTGTGTTTTTCTTCTCGCTAATTGCTGCGCGTCTGAATCTCTGTGATGAAAGAGAATTTCTCTGCTCGATAGAAAACATTTCCACTTTGAAGGGCAAACCCAGAGGATGATTTGTGGGAAGGAGTTTTGTTTCTTGATTGTGCTGAATAAAAACTAATGCTGACTTTAGCCCTTTGCCACGTTCAGCCTTCATATTTTATCTATTTGCTGTGTAATCTCAGTAGATTTGTTTAAGAAACACTTAAACATGTTTTGAGTATAACTGCAAAGTGCCCTTTTCCGTCTTAGACTGAAACTTGTATATTTTTAAAGAATGAAAACTGATGGGTTTTTGTTTTTTCAACTTTTTTTTATTAAACTTTTTAGTGAACACACCTTTTAAAGCTTCAACAGGCTGTAATTTTAAATAATTTAGGTGGATTTGAAAGCACTTCCTCCCAGCAGTCAGGCGTGGGTTGAGTGTTTTTCTAATCTGAAAATATTCAGCAGAAATTAGGAGAGGTAATATTTCAGGAGAAGAAAAGCTGGAGGAGCAGCTGAAGCGACGTTCAGAAGGTGAAGGTTTGATTAATTCCAGTCGGTCCCAAAGGAACTTTACAGTCAGCTCTAACTTTCTAACTTCTTCTAACTTTCCCGCTGACTTTTTCACAGTGACTCATGAAGATGTGACATCATTATTGTTTACTGAAAGCCACCATATCTGTTTTTTTTTAGTTTTGTTTTCTGCCATGAGTTACATGGGCTCTTTAGCCCGCGGTGAGCGTGACGCACCGAGCTCCTCTCATCACCGCTGAACAAGAAAATATAATGTGAGCGAGCGGCGAATGAGCTGGCAGACCGTCAACAATCAGGCTGCCTGAATAAATCAGATATTTTATTAGCGAGGAACCTTCTTGGTCCATGTTTGGAAATGTTTGTTCAGATTTTATTTTTACACTGAGACAGGTTGTTTGTGGATGTAAGCTCTGAGCAGCTTGGTGTTGATGTGACAGCTGGTTTTTATTTTATTTTTTTATCACTGGCATAAACAGAAGTTACAGATAATTGTTTTCCATGAACAAAAATGCATTTAGAATATGATGAAGTATTGTTTTAACGATTAAGCCTTCATCTTTAAGGATCACATCATGCTCGCTGCCTTTTTTCTAGAGTTTTAAAGGAGACATGTCGAGCAAAATCCACTTCTTTTTTATGTTAAATACATTTTGTTGTATTTGGAGTCTCTTGGAGTGCAGAAAAGTTGAATTTAGTTTTTCCTGATAAAGTTTCTGCACCTCTATATAGTCATAAACCCCTCTATCAAACTAGAATGGACCGCTCTGGAAGCTGGGGTGTGAAGCGCCTTGTTTGGATTTAAAGAGACAGCCTCAAAACGAGTTGATCTGAGACGTACCTTGGAAAAGGGGCGGGGCTTGTGGAGTTACAATAAGGAGGAATTAAGATCAAAGCTTTGCAGTTCCACTTCATATAGATCTGAACTGAAGGATTTAAATGTGGAGAAAAAAAGAACCTAAAAGCCTCATACATCTGCTTTAAACAAAAATTATTTAATGATTAGAAATAAAGTTTTGATCAAATTTCACACTACATTATGAGATGTATCTGTGCTCAAAGTGTTTGTTGTGGATGACTCTCAGCTACTGCCACACCAAAATTTAGTTAAATATTTTTGTGTTGGCTAACATTAACTGTTTCTCAATTCATGGGTTGCAGCCGACGTCGGCCGCTTACGTCGCTGCCCCTCGCCGTAGGCTGTCACCATTCGTAGGCGCCCACTCATGCCGCCGACAGAACCCTGAAAATGTAGGCTGCATCTGAGCATCCTGTGCGGCCGACGATGTCCCAGAATTCATTGCGCCGTCGGTAAATTAAACAGAAAAACAAAGACAGCGAAGTTCTTTTTCTTTATTATTTTACATTTACATTTTACATATACTTTTTTTTTTAATGATGGAGTTTGGAAATTTATCATGGACCAAAAAATGTAATTTAAACAAATTAACTGAAGAAATATTTGTTGCAATGAGATGTTAAATAAAATGCAGTTACAAGGACTGATACTGGAGCTAAACCCAACGTGATCTGAAACATATCACCATGGTAACGAGGTAACGTGGTCACACAAACATATGTCTTCTGTAGACGTCTCATTTCACAGCCGTTTATGAAGCCGACACGAGCGGCCTTCGGCCCACGTCCACGTTATAGACATTTGTAGCCTTTTTGGGGGAGCGAGAAGCCCCCTGCTGCTGTAAAGTTCTGAAAGGTTGGCATTCATCAAGCACTATTCAGAATTCAACCCTCGTCTTCGGCTCATTCAGTTTGAGAAACATTCATGCTTTGACGCTTTTCCTGCTGCCACAGCCAGAGCCATCTCAGTTTCCTGTCATGATGCTGGCGGTCGCCTTTTGACCTTTTTCTATTGTTGTAATCCTCCATGATGTGAATGATCTATTAGCTGACTCATTTCATGACTCGTTTCACCGTTTTTAACAGAAACCTGCAGCTTCCACTCCGAGAGCTGAAATACGATGTCGTGTCGGGGTTTGAGCTCACCTTTTTAAAGCTGTGACACAGTCAGAAAAAGAAAAGTCTGTCTCGTGAGGAAGATCGCTGATTTTAAAGTATTTATTAAAAGCAGCAAACGGCTTTTTAAACCACATTCAGGCCCAGCCGTTATGCTTCAGTTTGATGTGCATTTCTCTAATAACCATGGAAGTTGAGATTTGAGTGATGCACACTTTATTTAACCCCTTTGACTTTTTTGTTTTATTTATTTTTTTGTAACTACACTTTCTCTGTATGTGTGTTTGTAGCATTGTAGCATTAGCAGAAAATCTCATGAACCAGTTGAGGATTTACTATTTGTATAAACTCCATTTAAGATTTTCACTACAGCAAATCATTCTTAGCAAACACAAACATTTTTACAACACAGCCAGTTTTACTTATATTGAGCTAAGTTATGGGTGGTTGTAGCTGAGAGTCATCCCCATAATACAGTCTGAGTGCTAACACACATTGAGATCTCACAAGATTAGAGCAGAAGGAAATTGGTTTTATTTTTTCCTAAATTATGTTAATATTCTTCCTAAATTCCAATTTTTCCATTTTTATTTTCCTAAATTGTACTTTTTTTAATTGAATTCCACATTTTCATTCTAACTAATTAACCCAAAAAGTGTGCAATTAGTGACTGAAAAATAATTTATCAAATAGCCACAGAATTCAACATTTATTAGCTTTTATTTCACAAATAAAACAGATTGTTGGGGTTCAGCAGAACATTAAATGCTTTTGAAAGGTATTTAAAAGTAAGTTTTTTTCTTAAAGAACAAGACATTCTTCGTAAAACAGAATTTTGGTCTTGCTCTATGATAATCTCAGATTTTTCTTCTTTCTGCTGCCTTTCATTTTATTTTTGATTTGTGTTTTTATTGTATTTAGAATGAGTTTTTTTAAAGTAAATAATAAACTTAAAAAATGTCTCATAAAGAAACATAAAGCCTACAAACAGTAAATATTTGTGCACACTTGGCTACTGAAGAGGATCTAAGCTCATTTTCACTTCAGTTTTGGCAGAGCCCCTCTTTGTTTGCAGCACTTTATCAAAAACAGATGAAGCTTTTTTTAATTACTTCAAAAGGAATATCTGATTCACGGGAACAAGATTTTTGATAAAGTCTTGTCTTGCTTCTGCTGATGTAGCTGAATGTTGAACAGTTTTCAGGCACGTTTGGCTCGTTCAGCTCGTTGTCAGACAGGAAGTGGTCATTTGTATTCCTGCCAATCGTTGTCGTCCTCCAGATTCATAAAAATCGCTGGGGTACAGTTCTACCCTAAACGTTGCGCTAAGATTCACTTTTTTTATTATTATTTGGAGGATGCTGTTACATCAGCGTGCCTCTTTGCCAGGACTGAAGGGGTGACCTTTTTTTGAATGTATTTTTTCTGTCGGTGTGTAACTATGTAACTGCAGGTACAGGGAGCGGCAGGGGCCAAAATACCTCAAACTCTTTTTATTCCTATTCGTTTGGTAAAATCCGTGTTTTAATCATTGAGCCCTACAAGATGGTTTATTTATTTATGAGGTTTGTATTAAAACAGCTACAACTTCATCATTTTTTATAAGATAATATGATGAAACTCTACAGGAGACGAACATTTCTTCAAAAAATAAGCCCTCAATTTTTGTATTTAAAAGCACAAGTGTCTTAAAAATCTATTTAATATTACAGATATCTGTAGTCTTGAAGGCAATTCTTTATAAGGCAGTTCTTTCTGATTCCACCTGTTTCGCTGATCAGCTTCCTCTCTTTCTGAACAGCAGGTGTCCTCTCCTCTCCTTTTGTCTGACGTGTTAATCAGGTTGACTAAAGCCTAAAGTGAGTACAAATGAGATGGAAAATGGTTTGAATGACACGTAAAGCCTCTGCAGGCCTGTAAGCCGCCGCCCTTCGCTCAGAAGGTCATCTCCGGCGTAAAGGGTTTGCTTTCCTCCACATGTCGACGTGCCACATAGTCCCACATTAGCTCCACACATTAACAAAATATTGATTGCTTATAATCCCTTTGCAAGCAAATCCAGCATCATCAAAGTCTCTCAGTGACTTCATGTGTTTACTCGGGCCGAGGAGGCGAATTAGCAGAAGTGGAGTTATATATATGGAGAAGGGCGACGGCACAATGAAAGCAGGGAGAGGATGTCCTCACGCTGTTTTCTGAGTGACGTCTAATCAACGCTTCTGTCCCCCCACTGAGCCCGAGATGCCCTGGATGAAGGTGATGTTTGCCAGAAAAGCAATAGATCAATATCTCAAGGACAGTTTAGGCTGGCTTTGAGGGGCTGTCACTCAGTTCTCACTTCTTTTTTTTTTTTTTAAACAGCGAGGTCCAAAGATCCATCTGATCCTCCCCTTCTTGTTTCTTACAGCTTCCAGTCCAGGTGCCTAATGTTATGATTAACAGATGGTAAATAATATGAGGATTTAAATTCCTTCAAGAGAAGAAGAAAAAAAGGATGAAGTGTTTCCAACGTTAGGCAATTTAAAAGCTGTGCTTGCAGGGTGTGGATGTTAGAAAATAAAGTGTTTCTTCTGTTCAACAGCTGCTGCTGAGGCACCTTTGAGTAGCTCAGGATTTAGTGCTCAGCCTCAGATGATGCTGAATTCTGCTAAAATTCACTCAGCTGAGCTTTAGTTTCTAGAAATATTTAAATAAAAAAAGCAGATTTAGCAGCATAAGGTGGACTGAACGACCCAAAACAATATGAAAGTGTTACTGAGCAGCTGTGGATGTGTCAACAGGACGAGACGCTGTGAAAAATTTATGAGAAAATAGATAAATGTTAAAGCCACAGCAAAACACCGAACTGTGCAAGACAAATTAGGTAAAATCTTGAACAATAACCTGTACAAAAAGTAATAAATTGATTTAAATCTTTATTAAAGTTGTGTCCTGCAGATTTCTGTTCACCGTTTAGCAAATTTGGGAAATTAGAAACCTGCAAGTGTGTTTTGAAATGACCCTTTCATTGTTTAAGTCAGAGGAATAAATATGGTCCATGTGAGTGGAGTGACTGTCCTTTGTGGAGGAGAGGGGGTAATTCTCTTTCACGCATCATTAGCCTTCCTCATCCTCCCGTGTGCCTATGTGTTCGCCATCTGCTGCAGCCAATCAAAGCCTCTCATCAGTCCTGGACCACTCCAACTCCACATCTCTCCATGATGGCATCTCATTTCTGTCTCATCTCTGAGTCTGGACCAGTGCTCATTTATGCATTATGTTCTCTCTCTCTTCTTCCATCTTTTACTTTTTTTTTTTTCCTCCCCTCTCAACACCTCTTTCTCTGTGATGGAGAGGAACAATCAAAGTCACTCCTGTTTCTAACATCCAGTCCATTTGGTGTATTTTTTTTTTTTTTTAGTGGGGAGTGATTTTTATTTCCTCTCACTCAACAACCTCGGCTGCTGTTATCATTTGTGGTGCAAAATAGGTGGTAATGGCTGCGCTAACGGTATTCTCTGAGCAGCAGATAGTAACTGAATGAATTTGGGAGTAATGGGGTGATAATGGCATAATGGATAGAAGAATTAATGTGTGTTCCTCGTCTACGGACGGAACATTTATGGTAGTTATGGTAAACACGTGGCAATCTCTTTCCACTGCTTCCCCATCTATCAGTGTAATTTCAGTGATGACTTCGATGGCTACAGCCATTACAGTTATTGTGCCTTTTGTGTACCAATAATCAAACTTTGCTTTTTTTCTCTCTCTCTGCGATGCACTGAATGTAATGTTAAATGTGAACAAATGCTTACAGAATTTAGCGTTATATAAAATGTGGGGAGCTGAGGCTGACGGTGTTGCTTGAGTTTTGACAAAATGATGAGGGCTGGGAGCATAATGAACATATGGGCGACTGATGAGTGTGTTGCACTGTGACAGTGCTTTAAGGATTGTTTAAAGGATGTCACACTTTCTTCTTTAATGAAAATAGGCTCTACTGAAATGTGTTGTGACTGTAATCTGGATCTGCTGCGACTTAAAGCTGTTCAATGAGAGGGAAGAAGATATTTGTACAGAAGCTTTTCCATATATTAGTGTTTCAGTTTCGCTTAAACACCACAAACACATAAATATGTTGAAAGCCAAGCGTCATGTTTATATAAAATATATAAAATCCAGTAAGTCACAATGAAAACTTTTTGAAATGCAATGAATTTAGAATTCAATTCAGTTTATTTAAATAGCACTAAGTCACAACAAATCTCGTCTCAGGGCACTGTACAAAAGAACAATTAATCTAAAGAAGCCAGCTGAATCTACACTTCATCACAGTCTCCCATCCTGAGCAGCACATTGGCGACAGTGGAAAGGAAAAACTCCCTTTTAACAGGAAGAAACCTCCAGCAGAACCAGGCTCAGAATGAGCGGCCATCTGCCTCGATCGGCTGGGTTTGAGAGGACAGGAAAGAGACAAAGAAAACGCAGAAAAACTGGTCCAGGTGTATTTTCCTCTGGAAGAGAGACAAAGAAAACACGTTATTGATAGAAATAATTACAACAAACTTGTAAAGCAGAGTGAGTAAAGACAGCAGCAGAGTGAGGAAATGTGGTCAGTTTGTGCTCCAGCAGTCTAAACCTATAGCAGCACAACTAAGTTATCTAGGGAATAATTAAGGAAACCTAAGCCTAGCTATAGGATTTATCAAAAAAGAAAGTGTTAAGTCTTAAAAGTAGATGGAGTGAATGTGTCCAAATTCAGAAGCTGGGTCCTTCGAAGGCTGAATTTGTTGGCCGCTTACATCACAGCACCGCGCCAGAGGCTGTTGGATCCTTCTCAGCCCACCATATCCCATAATGCATTGTGGGCCAACCTGATTTTTTTTTTTCCTGCTCATAATGATGGACAAAGCTAGAGAAATGGAGTACAGTTTTAAATAAAAATCTGGTGGTATAAAAATATAAAATTTCAAGCGGTTGTGTTGTTAATGTCTGTCATTTGTATAGACATGTTTTTAATATTATTGTCAGAAATCAAATGAGTTGGTATAGCGAAATAAACGTGCACCTACGGTGGGTCCATTAGTTCTTCAAATATTGCCTTTAAGCTAATTTTACTAATATATAATATATTGATATTTTGCTCATTTCGATCTATTTTTGCTTTTGTTTAGCATCGTCACGTTTGCTATGTGACAAGACATACACTGGGCTAAGGGCGGGAATAAAGCAAAAGGCTATACCATCTAAATTCACAGCAATTTTTTTCTGGTCTTTGCAGTCGACCAAGGACTTGTCCAACCTAGACTGGGTAGGCTGGGTCCTTTGAAGGACCTGACCCCTGAATTTGGACACAGACAGTGTCAGCCTCACGGACAGAAACTAGAAGTTGGTTCCACAAGAAAGGAGCTTGCTAACGGAAATCTTTGCCTCCTATTCTACTTAGTAAACCTGCAGTCTGAGAACGAAGTGCTCTGTTAGGAAAATATGGAACAATAAGATCTTTAATAAAAGATAGAGCTTGGTTGTTGAGAGCTTTGTATGTTAGAAATAAGATTTTAAATTCTATTCTGAATTTGACAGGGAGACAGTGGAGAGAAACTAAAACTTTCTGCAAAGTTAGTTCTACTGAAAAACAAGACATTTAATGGTTCTTAAAGTCACTCATCTCTGCTATTTTTTTAACACATTTTCCTGTTGCTGCTCTACACATCACCATCTTTGCTGCTGAAGTAAAACAGAAGCTCACTGGCATCATGAAACTGTTAGATCCTTTAATAATCTGGATTATCAGAGGGCGGGAGATGTTGTCACACTCCTGCTGAATTTCATTTTTGTAACATCTGGTGGGCCGGACGTCTCCGGACAAGCTTAATTTTGACAGCCTCCACCCCGAGAAAGAAGAAGGATAAAAAAAAAGCCGACACAATTATCAGCCCACACACTCGCGCTGATAAGATGCTGTCATGTGTTTCCTGACAGAAATCCTGTGGGTTGGATGAAGTGGGCATTATGACTAACTAATCTAATCCCAAATAAGAAAAGAGAGTGACAGCTCAGCGTGTCAGTGCTCTTATCGTCTCTTCTTCTTCAACAATTAAGTGAGGGGGGATTGGATTTTAAATAGCCATCAAACATGCAGTGCCAAGTAAGAACTTGTTGGTATTAAAGCCATGCCAAGTGGCCCGGGGGGTTCTAATCTCCAAAGATTTGTTACGTTTTAGAGAGATTGAGCTCTGTTACTGTAAACCAAGATTAAAGCACCCCTACCTGACTCTTATCCGTGTGTCAGTATTAGTTTTTATCTTGCAGGTTTTTGTTGGTTCAGGTATTTAGGTGGAGAAACATAAACGTCTGATTCTGGAAAGAAAACATTCAGGTTCATTTAATGGGAATTAAACGGTTTAGTTACACAGACTACAGCCTGCCTAATCTTGGTCAGTTATGTGACTTCCGCGTTGTTTTTGGCAAATTCAGCCGAGTGCTTTGTTTATATTGAGTGCCAGCCCACATTTCAGAATTTAATTTGATATATTTCTAGAGAACTGCAGTAAACTCTTTCAAACTGCTCAATTAGATAAAGTTTAGGATAGTTTGATTTCATACTTTGCAATCAGGCCCTATTAATGTTTAGGATAATTATTTTCAGATCAAATCTATTATCAGAAGCTGTAAGGCTCAGGCCTCTTGTTGATAACAGCTGTAGATACATACGGAGGACCTAATTATAGTGCTGTTGCAACACCCAGTGACGTTCCCATTTGTCACCACTGTATCCATCACACTATTCTAACAGTGCAGACTGTACATTAACTCATCTGATGTGACAAGTTATCATTGTGTCACACTGACCCACAGATGTCACAAACGTCTGGTTTCTGGCCAGGTTGTCAAGATAACTCTGAATGTGCATTTTATTAAACTCATTACAGTGATATTTTTATCCCTTTAATGCAGAAACCATGTCGATGTGCAATCTTTATCTGGCTGTTGGAATAAAAATAAATGATCTCCCTAATTAGATTTCCTAATCCTAATGAGCAGGTACATTTTTTCCTTGACAGAAATATATATTTTTTAAGATACTAAATTTAACTCGATGGTTTTGGGTTTTGTGTGATGCTCAGGAAAATCTAAAAACAAAAGGGAAACAGGGCAGAGACTGAATGCGTTTGAGTCACCATGGCAACCTAATTAGGCTTTGTTGGATGATAAAGATGACATTTAGGCTACTCCATGACGTAAAAACTATTTGTTCATGTTTTCCAAACGAGAAAAATAAAAATAAATGTGTGCAGTACAGTCTGAAGGCAGGTAGACATTTTGTGCATAGATAAACAAACAAATGATTCACATACAAAACTAGTTTTATTTTCCTGAAAACTGATTTATATTTATCATTTCAGTCCTAATAGTATGCTTTCATACAAACCTTACCTTCCAGACACTCATAAATCAAATTTATGCTTTTTATTGCTGCCTTTGGTTGTTTTGAAATAAATAATAAGTTAGCATTTATGGCTGGTTTTAATTTTTATTTTGACCTTGTCACAGTCAATTTAAGTAAAAGGATGAACTACTGCATCTTGGAAAATGACAAGAAAACTGAAATAAATTGAAATAGAAATTATTTTAATTAATTGATTTTGAGTTTTTATTCATTTTAGCTTGTTGGCAAAACTAAAATCCTGACGTTTTTGTGTTTTTGTTGTAGTTTAGTGTATATATGTCATTGTTGATTAACCATACCTTTCCTTGTTGTTTTAGATATTTTTGTTCTGCTCATTGCCTCCCTCTTTTTTTTTTTTTTTTCTGGCTCTGTTTCTCTTCACACCTGTTCTCTGCTCATCAGCCACAGCTGCACTCACTCTGTAATCACTCCACCCAGTTTACTTTCAGTTCATCATCTGAGCCAGCTGTTCACATGTCCTGTTACCTGGTCCATTATTTCATACATGTCCGTTGACCTGCAAAAATCTGTAATTTTACAAAAAATCCATATTGCTCACATGCTGGGGGTAGGGGTAGGCGGATTGTCGCAACGAGGTAGTAATTTAATTTTATTTATTTTGTTTTTAACGACTTTTAAATGTAAAATTAATTTGAAGCTGAGTTTTTATTTTTTTATTTTTTTTTTTAAATGTGCGAGATTGCCCTATACCGTTTTTTATTCCTGCAAAATGGGGGAAAATCTATGTAATGGGGAACTTCACTGAGGCTATTTTTAGAACACGAGTCATGTGACTATGTTCGCTCGTCACACGTACAAACTCTCGTAGCCACTCCATTGATTTCAATGAAGCTACACCGGTTTAGCTGTGTTTAAACTTCAATAAATTAGGGAAAATGGCATCAAATTCCACCGGGAGGACCACAAAACATTGTGCTACATTACTTGTAAGAGTGACTCAGGATACAGCTATCGTCCCCACATGGAAAGAGTATTTTTTTTGTCACTCTTCCCAAGCTAAGATGCTAGGCTAACAGCTGGATTCCAGTGATGGGATGAGCTGAATTTAACTGGAAAAAATTCTGGACTGAACGTCTGCTCCAAACATTTTATTGGAGGTAAAAAACCAGCACTGGACCACCTGGATCCTATCCCTGCACTTTGTGTCAATAAACAGATACAGTAAACCTTACTGTTTTTACTGTAGCCTACTGCTAGCTTTACTCTTAGCATTCATGCTAGTCTCACTCATATACAGTGCTCTACTCCCGGACTCTACTGCAGTCACTCCAGCATATAGTGATAATATTTTACTTACACAAATTCTAAACATCACTGTTACATTTTTGTAAACAATGCAGTGGCTCAAGTGATAAAAATACACACACATACAAACACATAATAGATGCGGCAAAAACACCAACATTTTTAACAATTCCACTTGTTTTTCAAGTCTGTCGAAGACCTCAACCCTCAAGCCAACCTTTCACTGTGATTCCTGAAGTCAGATGTGTCCAGATTTGCTCTAGGAACGTCTTCATTTGTTACAGTATTAACACTGACTCTCCGTAGAATCCTCTTCAATTGTTCGATCATTTGTGGGTGTGGTGGATAATGTATGTAAAGGATGCGTGACATCATGAGTGAAGGTCCCCATTTACAGACAACTCGCACAACTTGACATGTATGTTATTTAGCTTTGTATATCTCTCTGCATTGTTTTTTTTTAGTACATTTACTTGTATTCATTTTGTTGTTGTTTACATTCTCACCTATCACCTCCTTCCTTTGCGACTCAAACTTCTGTGTCTAAAGAGCTGCTGGCATGTTTATTCCTCTGATGTGTGATCGATGAACACCAGTTGGCTCTGTCACTGCCTCCAAGACAGTGATGAAGAGGCCCTTAATCCCAGGTCTTATCCCAAAATACAGCTGGAAACAGATAGCCCACGTTGTCTGTACGGACATAAAGAGCATGCCAACTCTATTTACTGCCAAGTGTTGGAAAAATTGATATGGTGATAAAACTATTTCCCTAGTGGAGTCATTTCAGCGGTTATGGCTGTTGTGGGGGTAACAGCGGAGTATATTGTCATTAATAGCCCCGTAATTATGTGTGGCAGCCTGATTGATTCACTCCACTTCCTGTGAGAGCAATTGACAAGGCACACATAATCACACCTCACACACCATCAGACACACACACTTTACTCAGCGCTGCAAAAGTCTGCTTCATAATTAGCTCAGTTTAACTGTGTTAATAGGTTCCTCGGGGTCTTTTAGCTGATAGAGAAGGGAACATGTGTCAGAGACTGCAGATGGGGAGGGGTAAGGGTGTTACTGCATGTAGAATTACAGCTGGTACTTTTAGCACGATGTTATGTCGCTGCACACATGCATGCTGCAAAGTCTTTCCCTGTGAGCCGACTCTGACCTCGGTCTTAGCAGGTTCCCCTGACCTTCTCGCGGCAGACGTGAAACGAGCCAAAATGCTCGAAGGCACACCGAGTAACGCTGGAGGATGTTGAAAGTCCTCTTCCTTTTTTTAGAGGGAGTTCAGAGGCCATAGAGTTTTGTCTTTAACATCACTTGGCAGTGTTGTTTAGAAGCATCATCATGAGGATTTGAAGAAAAAAAGTGCATAAAGTGTGTGTGTGTGTGTGTGTGTGTGTGTCGGCGCAGAAGTCCTTGTGTGTTGCAATAATTGCAACCTATCAATCATGTCGCAATCACAGTGTCTCCCCGGCATGTTTCTCTGCGCTGAAAGATTGTGTGTGACCCAGATACCACACAGAGGTTACTGAAAGCTGATTTATGATGTTGGATGTGTCTATTCATTTGTCTGCTTTGCTCTGCCTGCTCACTTAGCTTCATGGCTGGCTCTGCTTACAGCATTATTCCGAAAAGCATCCAATCACGGAACTCGTGTTCGAGTCGTCCCCGCTGAGGTGCCAGAGGGTTACCGAGACCCAAAGAGCCGTTCTCATCAGACGCTCTGCATACATATTGTTCGCATTACAGAAGCGCGCTCCGCGTCGTTCACCTCCAACCTTGTCCGGCCCACTCGCCGCCCTCCCTCTCTGCCTCTGCGTTTGGATTCTCTGCAGGGGTCAGCGGAGACCGGCCTCGCTCAGATCGCTCCGACTCTGTTGATGACAGCGAGGATGCCACAGCATGAGGCTTGATCACTTCCTCACACAGGGCCTGATTATAATTTCATCCATTCTTATGCGGCGCATGAACAGCCCTGCATTTGCAGCTTCAGAAATGTGTGCCACAATTTATTTATTTTTTTCTTGAGTCGATGTTCAGCAACTGGAAATCTCGCACATGAAACAGATGGGCTGAGTTTCATGATAATGTAGTTAATTTTCTCAGTTAATTTTTAAAGTGTTTACTTGCCAGTAATTTTTTTGTCAAATTGTAAATTTTTATTGTTTAGAAATTAATAACAGAAACAAATGAAAATGAATAATTTTTTGTACCCAAAATCTCATCAAAATGGACCCAAACCTGAATTTTGGTAAATGGACTGAACTTACATAGCGCTTTATCAAGTCCATCCGGACCCCAAAGCCCTTACAGACATTTACCTATTCACACACTGATGGTGATAAGCTACATTGTAGCCACAGCTGCCCTGGGGCACACTGACAGAAGCAAGGCTGCCATGCACCAGCGCCACTGGACCCTCTGACCACCGTCAATAGGCAAGTATCTTGCCCAAGGACACAACAACTGAGACAGCTGGAACAGGGGATTGAACTGGCGACCTTCCGGTTACAGGATGACTACCCTAACCACTCCACCACAGCTACCCCAGTTTTGTGCTACTTCTTTTGATTTATACATGAATTTGTCTTAAATGTTTATATTTATTAATTTTTATAATTTTTCTCATAAGTCTTTTTATTTTCATGTGTTGCTTTTACATTTCTGTATCTCCTGTTTTTACATTACCTTATGCATTTCTGCCTCATTATGCAAAAAAGGTGGGCAGTCCATCTTGGGTCAGCTCCTCTCCTATTGGTCAACAGACAGGAAGGAGCCAGTGTTGCCAGATTGGGCGGGTTTTCACGTAATTGGGCTTCTTTGGAACACGTTGAGCTGGAAAAAAAACAGCTTTCGGCGGGTTGTTAAAACTTGGGCTATTTTTTACTACATTTGGCAGGTTTTTAGAAAGTATTCATGAGGAAATTATATCAAAATATCAAGTGTCACTATGAAATGGTATTTGTTAATATCAACTGTAAATACACAAAATAGAGAGGAGAGTGGGTTTCTGAGACTCTGAGGACCTACCCCCTCCTTCTACCAAACAACCCGAGGGCTATTAGTTGACTTTTCTTATGCATATGCTTGCAGCTAACCTAGACACCTTCACCCAGCCCCATCTGTTTCTTTCCAAGTTTTTATTCTCTCTAACACTGTCTTTTCAGAGCTACAAAAAAATGTAAACGTTGGTGTATTCTTTATTAGTATAATATATATTACACTACACACGTGTGTGTGTGTGTGTGTGTGTGTGTGTATATATATATATATTATATATATATATATATATATATATATATATATATAAATATAATCAGTAATATAAATGTTTTTATACTACACACACATAGTATATTATTATATATATATATATATATATAGTAATATAATATATTAATAGTATACAAAAGTTTAGATAAACACATATAGTTTTATATGTAAAGTTCTACGTCTTTAACATAAGTCTCAATGAAGGTTGAGATTTGGGCTGTTTTTTTTCTGGTTGGTTGGATTTTATGTTGCCTTTGGGCTGGAAACTGTCAGTCCAATCTGGCAACCCTGGAAGGAGGAACCATGTGCAGATCTACTGTGCATGCTTGTGCTGCCTCAGTTTAGCTTAAAGTTTAGTTTAAAAAAAAAAAAAAGCCAAGGAATAAACTATTTACCTGTGCCTTTTTTTTTTTTTTTTTAGCTCTATTGTAAAAAAGGTATCGGGGAAAAAAACATTCCTTTTGTATTTTTTGCAGCATAAAAAATAAAAACAAAAGTAAAATTAATGTTTTTAGAAGACATGTTTTTCCGTGATCCTAATTTCATTCGAAATGCAGTAAAATAAAAATTCTTGTTTTAAACCTTTTAAAACATTCATTTTCTGAGGAACATGTGTTTTTAAAGTACTTGGCTAAGTTAAGTTGTTCAGAACATCTTGGAGGCGGTTTTGTTTCTGTTAGTTTATGTAAATCTCTGACTCAGTTTTCAGATCAGGGTCTTTGGAAACCATCCATCTGCTACAGGACTCCTCTGTCTTCTTCTTGACATGTTTTTATGACTCTGGCTCTGTGTATGAGCTTCTTATTTGGTTGTCAGAGGGATTTTCGACTCATCAGATTTCTCCTTCATGTTTTTTTCTGATGGATAGAGATCTAAAGTGCCTGCAACTTTTGTATCGTCCTGTATATTAATCCCATAATAATGGCAATATTTTTCCCTGTGTGTCCCCGTGTGTAGCATGGCAACATAAATAATGAGCTCTCTCAGTTCTGGGTAGGTAATCCTTCCTCTAATCGGAGTTGGCACTGGGAGTGCGACAGGCACTGATGGATGCAGGGGAGCTTATTGGCAAGGACAGCCTGCATGCCAGCATCAACACCATCACTGATCTGTGGATAATGCAGCTGGATATTCACTCCCAGATACACACACACACACGCAGCTGAGACGAGTTCGCTTTACCCACATGCTGACACAACATTTCAGCGAAGGCAGTGGTGCTCTTTATCTTCCTTTATGGTTCTGACTTTCCACAGAGATCCCTTCCTGTAGCTCTGATTTGTTGTTGTGTGTGTGTGTGGGTGTGTGTGTTCAGGTTTGTGTGGCATCTCATTTTACTGAATCTCTGCGCTCAGGTAGTAATTTTGTGTTCCTTCCTGTAGAGATCCAACATCTGATTCTGATGCCTGCTGATTGTATGTTTGTGCGCTTTTATTTACAAAAAAAAAAAACTTTAGAAAACAACATTTGTCTATGATGCACACAATTTGTCATTGGGTTTAACCACATGTGAAGGAGACTGACTGTTTCTAATGAATTCCCTCCTACAGAACTAATGTCATTAACAACAGGTAGTGATGAGACTAATGCAATCAAATCCTCACAGTGATTACAATTCTCCCAACTGGGCACGGATATACTGCATCGATGAGAAGCAGCTTTGTTGGAAGGCATAAGGAAAAACTTTCAAACCCACCGAAAACTACCAGTATTCTCCGTTTCTATTTTGCTTCTGTAAGTTTAAGAAAGCTGTAGTTTGACTTTTTTATAATGTACAAGTGTAACCACGCTGATGATCAATAATATTATATTAAATGGGTCTAAATCTTCATAGCTTCATTTCTAAAGCGTAGACAGTGTTTTTCAAAAAGGGGGCCACCAGGGGGCGCTAGTGGGGCCTCAGAATGCTGGAGGGAAGATTAAAAAAATGCAAAAATAAAAGTTAAATCTATTTAATGTTTTAATTGAATCTGTCTTTGATCATTATTTAAAATATAATTAATAATATAATATTGAAGTATTATTTGAGAGCTTAAGAGCGGTTTGATTTATTTTGTTCTGTTCTATCGTCAGGTTTGCTTATTCAGTGTTTAAAACATGTTAATTAATCAAATTATGCTAAACAAATGTAATAATTGCAAATGTAATGATGTAATAATTGTTATAATAAAAAAACTTCTAAAGGTTGATGTTTCTTTATTTTATAACATTGTTTTTAACCCCTGGATAAGAAGATTAATTCATTAATGTGGGAGTGGCTTAGTGGTGACAAAACATACGTGATGTAGGTGGAGGTGGGCAGTAAAATAATTCAGTTTTTCAAGCCGTTCACATGGAAATAAGTCTTTTAAAAAATAATTGGCCACCCAAAACACACAGAAACACCCAGAATTCAGTGATTCTGTCCAGCTTTGGAACATTATATAAAGTAGCCTTAAACTTGAGAATCTTTCCAAAAGTTCAGGACTCAACCAACTAGATTCAAATAACATTTGAAGGGAAGGGTGTCCCGAGACATTAGCTGCTAGAACCACCCCTCTGACAGTCCCTGAACCTGCAGGGACTGATTCAGAGCAAGTAACGACATGTGAGGTGAAGTGCTACTGCAGAAAAACATGATTGTTTTAATGTCACGCCAGCAGGGATCTGTAACTGTCACCTTTCCTCTGCCAACCGAGGAGTCTGAATTTGTTTGGGTCATTCTTGTCTCATGTGATGAACAGGGTTAGAAACATCTTGTTTTAAGAAATGACAGAGGATTAGGTCCTTTGCTCAGATACTGACAAACATGCACACACACTAGATGGGTAACTGGCGGCCCACAGGCTGTATCTGACCCGCGGGTGACTTCCATTTGGCCTGCCCCCACTCACCCAAATTATTTTTTTATTATTTTTTAAATGCTTTATGAGTGGTTTAACTTTAAAAAATTTCAAAAAAATTTCAAAAAAACATGTTTTCTTACAAAATTATCAAGGCAAACATATGTGTTTAGTTTGCTTAGAGATGCTGTCTCCATGAAGGATTTTAATGAGGGTGAGGTGATTCACACCAGGAAAGTCTTTTGGTGCACTTGTTTAGTCCGGACCACTAATTTTTTTTCCTTTGGTGCAGTTTGCATTCACACTGTGCTTTTTGCAAGTGTACTATAATTTATAAACAAAACCATGCAGGTGATGCTCATTGCTCCTACTGAACAGAAATGACGGGGGGCGGGACAGAGCACAGACCCAGAATTAAAGATGGTGCCGTTAATACAACTGACTATTAAGAATATGAAGAGCAGCTCATTCAGTTGCAGTTTTGCGATAATGTGCTTGTAATTTTGGGACGGTGATGTCAAATGTGTGCCGCAACCTAAAGGAGACGATGTTCTGCGTTCCCTGACCCACGACGGCTCGTTTTTTGTAGCTCAATTTTAGCATTGGCAACATTGAAGGGCTTATGTTGCTTAGCTACGGTGGCTTGTGAAGTCCAAAAAGGCGCATGTTTCCTGTAGTTTGTTTGAAGCGAACCACAACAGAGTTCATTTGGAAGTGGATCGAGACCACCTCAAAAATGGGTCTCAGCCCGGTTGTTTGATCCACACCAGGGTTCGCATGAGTGTTTTCATACCTGCATAAAAGGTCCGGATCAACGGGGGGAAACAAACTCTGATCCGTTCAAAGGACCAAATGTGTCAGGTGTGAATACACCCATAAGTTGCTACTGCAACACGTTGCACAAAGCTAAATATGTGGAGCTTACTGAAGTCACATCAGCAACTTTTAACCAGAGCCACACAGGAGTCTGCACTCAAGACTTCTTATGCCATTAAGTGTTTCTTTTTTGTTTGCTTCAAACATTTTGTATTCATATTTCTGTTACACATCCATTTTACCATGAAAGTTACTGCCCTGTATGTTGGTTTATTAAACATATAGTATGTACATTAACATTTTTAAAATGGCAGTTTTGTTACATTTTGTGTACCTGTGCAGCGCTATGTGGTCCTCTGGTAGTGTTAACTAAAACTTTTTTGCCTCTTCCATCATTTAAGTTGCCCATCCCTGATGTAACATATCTATGTTGACGTATGTATTTGTGTGGAAAAATGTTCTGGCAAAACCTGGGCTTCATACAAGGCATTTTTTTATAGTTCTAATCACCAAACATGTAAGAACAGAAATGCCTCACCTCTGCCTGACTTCTGCTTTCTACTCCTCTATCCTGAAACTGGTTCATCCCATCTCCATCCGTCATGCCGTCCCCTCTTCACGCTCTCTGCTATCACACAAGCTTTGTGTGAAAATTACACGCCTCTGTCCCTGCCAGTACGGCTCTACACTTAATTATTGACTCACATTAGATGAAGATTGCATTGGTGTTTTGAGAGACGTGCAAAAACAACATTCCTACTTTACTACACAAACTACTATTTTTTTTCTGTTTTTTTAATTCATGCAGGATTAACGTCTCTTATATCTGGAGGCAAAAATTTAAAGACACTCCCAGCAAAATTTTTGTCTAGTCAGCTCTGACTGACTTAATCCTCCTCTTCAGAGCACACAGCACTGTCTGCAGCTCACACTAACACAGCTGGAAAAATTACGAGGTAAAGATTGTCCCGAGGGATTTTAAACAATTACATTTGACCTGATTTGCAATAAAAGTGAATAAAAGTGGTAAAAGAACTAGTTCTCACTTAGTGTTGTGAGTGAGGCTCTCAGCCATGCACGTTCAAGCTAGAGGTGGCGAATGTCCTTCATGCTATTTCTGAATAATGTTATTGGAATGCCTCAGCCACACACAGCTGGTATGGCTGTAAACTGTGGGGGTTTCGTCTCAAACCACAACCAACAGATGCCTCATAAGCTGAGGATGGCCGATCATTGGCTCATTAATTAGATTTATTTCTGCCCGGGAGCCGCAAAATCCTCCAAATCTCGCTCTTGCTTCAGTCACACCTTGTTAGTGTCACCAGACTGGGTTGTTTAACCGTTAGAGATGGTTTAAGGTGTGATGAACGTGGAAAATAAGCTTTTTACTGTACATGAGGCTTTACACATCTTTGGCATCCAGGAAGTAAAGATCTATCTTTTCATCTGAGTGAGAGTCTGAGCAGCTCATTGTGTGTGTGTCACTGTGGTTAAGCTTTGGTTTGCCCAAGTCTAAGTATATCTGGTGTTTTATGGAACATTTCAGTGTCTGTGGTTTTTCCTTTTGGGCATTTCCCATCTAAGCTGTGGTTTAAAAAAAAAAGAAAAAAGAAGGGCGCGTACGGGTTTGTTTTCCTGCGTTTGCTAACTTTAGCCAAGTCGAGGCAGACGGATGTTTGAAGAGTTATGCAGACCTGGACTTTTTGTGTGGGTGAAAAATATGAAGGGCCACACTTGAGGGAGTGGGTTTACTCTGCCCAGTGGGTGTGTTGTTTGAACAATGCTAAAATTGGTTGTTTGGCATCAACTTCTCCTACTGGACTTGGCTGGGTGAATGGCATTAACACTGGAAATCTGTATGTCATAGTAAATAAGGGGGGGTTAGTATGATGTATTTTCCAGCCACACAGTTCAGTTCTATACCACCACGGGTGGGCAGCACTAATCTAAAAATGAGTTGCACTAACCCTAAAACACTAAATGTATATCCCCTAATTCTAAATCACTAATGCACTAAGAAAAGTTAGTGCTTCTAAATCTAGCCCATAAATTTAGCAAGTACTAATCCACAAATGAATTTTAAAGAAATGGCAAAAGCCCTAAAGCACTAATCAGAAAATTAGTTCCCCTTTTAGTGCTTTAGGGGAAATGTGCCCACCACTGTATACCACAATCAAGTCACTATGTTACCTTCAGTTCTTATGAAAATGCTGAATATATGAAAAATAAATTTGACTTTGTGCCATGCCCTATTTAACCTCCTACTGTTTCCGACACTCCCACTTCAGCACGTCTTCACAGCAATGCTTCATGACGTTTACAACGTAGGAGCGTTGTAAGCGGGTAGTGGTCTGTGGGGCGGGAGCTCGGCTGCAGACTGAGCTCCAGGGAGGAGCTTTGGGTAAAAAGGCGGAGCTTTGTATGAGCAACCAGTTAGGCAGCTTCGAATAGCTACTACAGGAGATTCAATGATTTCTCCAACACGCATGAATGAGTCAAAGCAACACTGTGGGTGTGTTTTTTGATGAGGGAATAACATTAGAACATGATATACAGTAAAGCCCACAAAAGCTGTTTTTGCACAATAGCCCCTGTTTAAAGTAATCAGATATTTGATCAGGAGAATGAGACCTGCAGTTTATGTTTGCATGTCAAAAAGGCAGCCAGGATGTTTTATCAGGAATCACTGTTCACCAGCTCTTCTTTGGTCTAAATTATTATTTTATCTCCCTAACAATAACATCCATGCCTACCTATACAGAAGCTGTGTGACGCTCTGCAAATTCAGATATTATTCTGTTGAGCTTGGACACAATGAAGCACAGACGCAGAAGCAAACACTCTGCTCATTCTGTTCCACAAACAACGACTGCACACCCCGTGCACGACCAAAGCAGTAGCACAAACAGAGATTAGGGAAAACACATCAATTTATCTGCCACTGCGCTTTATTTACTCCTAAGCTCGGCCTGGGGGTGATAAGATCTGCAAACACTTGCCTTCTACTCTTGAACCAGCAGCCACACAGCAGCAGAGGCTTCTTTTCCAATAAGCGCCGCACTGATTCCTGTATAATTACACTCATTACGAGACATCAGCCTGGACTTTACATAATCAGCACTGATGTTCTGGACACAAAGACACAAGTTTCAAAGACCTGAGGCCCGTTCTGTAGCTGCAGTGATGACAGTACAGTCGTGATGACAGTAATAACACTTAGATGATGCCAATTATACAAAATCCTTTGTGCAGCTGCCCCCTCCCCATCTGTATGTGTCACTTCCATCCCTAACCTGATCCCCCAAAGCTCCGGCTGATTGTCACAAAACTGCTTTTGCCCACCTGCACTCAGAACGTTTACAGATTTATTACATGTGTTGACTTGATTGTTTTCTTAATTGTTTTGGGGGTTTTTTTTGGTAAATTATTGTGGTTCAATCAAAGGATTATTTGTTCAGTCAAGCCGGATTTTTTCTGTTTTGTTTGAACATATTTGCCAAACTGCTTGCTGTTTGTTTACACAATTCAAGGGCAATCTATGATTGTGGTGTGTGCGTGTTTGTGTGTCCTCTGGTGGTTAGCGCTGGATGTTGTTGCGTGAACCTGTTTGGAAAAATGGATAAATTTGTTGGTCCTCTCACAGTTCATTGAAGCAGCACTTTATTTCTCATGAAAAGGGATTCAGTTGAAGGCAGTGTGTTTCTGCGTGTCTTTAGGATGTGAGGAAGTAAACAAAATAAAAAAAAATGATTTGTTGTTTGTTTTTTCAAGAATGTGCTAAATTGTATGAACAGAGTGGTTGGTACCCTTAAAGAATCTAATAATCTTATAGCATTATTGTCATGTTTCAAAGTAAGGGTTTGACCATAATTAGTATCACAACCAAACCAAAGCACCCAGTGGCCTGTTTGCTGTCAGCCCAGTTCCAGTTCTGATACTGAGTAAAACTCAGATGGTATCAGCAATACTGATCCATTGATACTTTGTGCAAATACACCTAATATGTGTGGTAAATGTAAAAAAGAGTGAATTTTAAACCCTTGCTTCATAAAGAATACAAGACATCAAAGTAATTGTGTGAATGTTTATCAAGCTGTAATTTCCCCTTGGGATCAATAAAGTATAATTCAATTCAAGCGTTGACACTACAAGATCATTTTTTTTTCTGTACATTTTTCAGCACATCTCATTCCACGGTTTTTGTTCCATTTGAGGATGCACCAATATGAATATTTCAGCCGATATTGATATCCGATATTATTGTGTTATGACCGATAACTGATATTTACTGATATTACACAAACACACAAATTATTTATGTACATATACGCACAAACACATGTGTCTTTTTCCGAAACTGTAAAAAAAACGACCAAAGCGCTGACATGTCTCTACTTCAGTTATTCCTGTCTGCACAGCGTCACTATCCTGATCAAACAGATACCACTCGATCAACCATCTCCCCTCCTGAAACAGAAACACAAAGTTAAAAAGTGGGAAATCAATATCAGACGTTATTATCGACCCAGTTTTACTTATCGGACCGATACTGATATGCTAAAAATGACCAATAACAGCCAATACAGATGTTAATGCTGATAAATCGTGCATCCCTTGTTCTGTTTCAACAGTTCCTATGTCAAAACGTTCAGCTCCTGCAGGACATTCTGGTTATGACTTTTGGTACATCAGCAATTTATAGTTTTTGAAATATTTAGCTTTTTCTGCCATGTTTTTCTCAGTGAAGCTAAATGGAGTTGTCTTCAATATCTTTAAAATGTTGTCATAAATTTTCACTGCACTTCTTAACTTCTGTTCTTGTTCTGGTTTTTTAACTCCCAAATTTCAGCACCTTTTGGCTTCTATTTGGCAGATTTTAACTTTTTTTTTCAGCTATCGTTCTGGCCTTTTCTGCTTATCTTCTGCCAATTTCAACTTTTTATGCTTCAGCTGCTTTCTGTTAATTTCAGCTGTTTTTTGTGTTTGACCTTTGTGATATTTTCAACTTTTTACTGCTTAATTCAGCAAACGTGCTCTTTCTGGTTTGTTAATTTCAACCATTTCACCTAGTCAACTATTTCATTTAGTCTACTTTCAGCTTTTTTGGCTGTTCAGCAAACATTGTTCAGCATTAAGCATTCACTCTGCATTTATGCAGGAAATGCAATTTTTTTAATTAATTAATTCATTTTAAACTGAAAAGTATACTGCTGTAGCATCTTCATTTACAATATAGCTGAACTAATGCAACAGAAAAAACTAAACACAAGACATGTCAAAATACTGTTTTAAACAACAAAAATTTGTAAAATATTAAAACCATTAAAACAAATTGTTTGATTATCAAGAACTACTATAAAAATGAAAACTTGAGTCTTAAATTGCATTAAATAAACATGTTTACATGAAACTATTATTATTAACATCCACTGAATGAGTGACTGAACATGTTCCTCTGCACTTACACATTACTCAAGCGGAAGAAAAAGTAGTTCCTTCTAACTGCATCTGATTTAAAGAAGAATTCAGTAGTTTAGTTACTTTCCACTCTGTTCTTGTTAATGACTCACATTACCTGAAATGACAGAAGTAACAATATTTTGATTTTATTATTGATTCTAGAGCATAAAGTTCTTGTATCTGTGGTATCAATATTTCAGTATTGATCAGGTCATTCTGAATCCTAGGCTGAATGGTTGATAGAAATCTTGAAAAAATCTTCAAGACGCAAGAGGAAATGCAAACCCAGGTTGATCAGATGGACGGTAGAAAAAGAGCCAAGGAAGCTGCTCCATCTCCATCTATAGGTGTTCCCCTCATCAGAGGGATTTAGGATGCCTGCAGTGTTTACTTTAGTCCATCTGAAGGTCTAACTGTGAAAAACCAACACCTCCCCATGACCACAGTGAATGGGTGGGGGCTTCTCAAAGGTGGGCCGGTGGTTAGAGCTACTTTAAGCTATGGAAGTGTTGCAGAATTCCAATGTGAGCTACAGACAAAAGAACATAAATAGATTTTTTTTTTTATTGCTTCACTGCTACACTGGGTGCGCCCCGGCCTTTCAGCAACATCACTGCGCTGATTGATGGTTCCCATATGCTGAGGGAGGAGGTGTTGCAGTGTGGGGGTGTATCAGAAAGTGAAAACAGCAGACATAGCAAGACTAAAAGAAGAGTATACACCCCCCCACCACCACCACCCCCTGCCCCTTGACAATCTTCTGTCCTGTCTCAGCCTACAGAACTCTGTGTGTGGACACAGCAGGGGTCCTTGTCTCACACAGCTCCTACATCGAGCTGGAAAAGTCTTTAAAGTCTCTGTGAGCCGCGTGGAGCAGACATCCTCACACAAACTCACTGATGAAAGCTGCAGAAGCCTTTTGGTCCTGGTGAGCCTCCGTCCAGCAGGTGGATTCACAACTTCTGTACAGAAAAGTAACTTGACCCTTTCTACTCTGCTGTCGCCGAAGAAAGGGACAGCCAAGAAACGGGTTCAAAGAAAAACTCTCAAAGCATTCAGTCGTGCCTCGTGTTCAAAACATTCAACATCATCTAAAGCAAGCATCTATTAGAACACCCAGAGGGGAGTGTGTGGCTTAAAGCTAAATCTGAGCTGAAATCTAAATATTTGCACTAACTGAAAGCTTAAATTTAGTTTTTCCCACAGTTTAAAAAAACTGGACCGATCCAGTTTCTGTTTATTATTGTTCCGCTAAAGTTACTTTCTGAACTCTTGTCCCGTGTTTGTGTCAGACTGCCTACATATTCAGAGATGCAAAAACTAAAATGGATTTTTTACTTCAAAAATAATCCATAATATCTGTTAAAGGTGGATAATAATAATAATAATAATAATAATAATAATAATAATAAAAGTCAAGATGTTACATCATAAAATATTAAACACAAGTTGATTTGTGCAACTGTAGAACTTTCCTTGAAGCTTCATTTTATTGCAAAATGCATTCCTTCACGGAAACTTAGGTCTTTTATATTTTGCTATAAAAACCGTTTTGTGGGAATAAAAGAGTGATGCTGTGGTGTATTTTCCACTTTGCAGGTTTTTGTTTCTGCTAATTTGCTGCAGCGTGGCTGGAGAGTGAGGAGGCTGCTTTAGTTACAGACTACAGAGGATTATTATTATTTTTTTTACATTCAGGGCAATAGAACAGCATTACTAGAAGCTTTTGTGAAAACATCTGATGTAGACCCTTGAGTGCTCCCAGATTGGCAATGTGAATTGCAGCTTTCATGCAGGCTGCTTGCTCTAATGTGTTTTTGAGCACTGTGTACCTTCTGTGTGTGTTTGCACATTTGTGTGTTTTAGGTTTTTTTATGCATAAAACCATTCGCAACATAGACTCTGCTTTCTTCTGTTTGTGTATGCCCTATCTGTTAGGGGTTAAAGGTAAATAAATTGACAGAGGCAGAAAGCCAATGGGTGTATTTCAAGAACTTTTTCCCAAAGACGATGTTTCAATCTTTTGCAGAGCTACTTTAGACCCACATTTTCACTCATTTATGGAGAAATAGCTCCTGAAACAAACAGCTCCTCTTTCTGTCAGTGCTTAAAGAGCTGAACATGTTTTTAATTGCTTTTATTTCCTGCTTTTTTTTAAATTTTATTCATTTTAAACTATATTTACTTACTAATTTCCTAATTAATTTAGAAGCTCTACACTCCTTTTCCTGTTTGATCCAGACACTGCTAGGCTGATGTCATCCACAGAGGATGCCCGGTTCCTGCTGCAGATGTTTGGGGTTTTTTTGGCTAGCAGGAGTGTGCAGACAGTAAACAGACTTGGAATCATCACTTTTGAAGCAGCTCTGCACAGGAGGCCTCATCCTCAGAGAGCCTCGCAGCAGCACTCTGTCTCCCCCAAGTGGAGCCTGATTGCACTTTAACGCCACCTTCATTCATCAATGTTTGTGCTTTAAATTGTTTATCTTGTGCAGTTTGTCGGTGCATGAAGAGCAGGTTTCTCTGTATGCAAAGTGCACGACTTATATGAGGCACGAGTGGGGTCAAATGTCAGACGCGTCTTTACAAAAGCTGCAGGAATGAAGAGTATTTTTGGCTCGGTGTTCTCTGGAGGTATCAGGTTTTATAAGGGTGGCTTTGTGTGCTCGAAGAGATGGAGGAAAAAGGATCCCTCTATGTTCAGGATACAGGACCTAAAGTATCACTGAGGTCATATAAAAAAAAGTGTTTATTTTTGTCCCTTTTTTGTTTTTATGGTCTCTAACCTGTCGTCTTTTTCTGTCGCAGGTATGAAACGTCCTTTCAATCAATCATTTCCACCCAATCCTGAGCAGGAGTCCAGTGGTGTCGGAACGGGGCCGGTGCAGCAAATGGATGTCGAGTCTTCCTACGACATCCGTGAGGACGGCGCAGTACCGGAGGGACGGTCACCGGGGGGCGCCCTGCATTCTTCCATCCACAGACCCAAACGGGAGAGGAGGCAGCGGTCTTACACCCTGTGTGAGGTCTGCAACATCCAGCTGAACTCGGCAGCGCAGGCCCAGATCCACTACAACGGCAAATCCCACCAGAAGAGGCTGAAAAAGATCAGCCATGGCAAAATGCCAAGCAGTGCAGGTAGGCCAGAGGTGACGCCCGGCTGCTGGGTCTTTGTTGCAACAACAAAAATTAAACCGTAAACGCAGAAGGCTCCACTCAGTCCTGGGTTTTATAGCTCATTAGGGTCAGGGAGATTAATAGAAAACTCCAACACACTGTGTCACTGGTCCTCCTCTGTCGGCTTGGATTTAACAGAAGTTAAACAAATTGGATTCTGTTTTCTGTTGAAATGTGTTCAGACACAGCTTTGGGCTGAGGAAATACACCAAAACACGAGTGGAGCAAAGCAAAGTCAGCAAGTGAGAAACTAATTAAGCTGGTTGTAGTTGGCCATTTATTTATTTATTTTATTCATTCTTCTCAGATTAGTTTAAGGGTCTGCTGCAGATAATTAGTTATTTTATTCTGTTTGCCCCAACTACACTTACCTGAGCTTTCTTCTCTGTCCTGCTAAAGAATTGAACAGTTCATTTTAAACTTCCACGTTAAACACGCAGGCCTTGAGTTCACAAATGTAATAAAAATAAATAAAATGTTTAGAAATTTGAAATATGTTGTAAACTGAAGCACAAATGTAATTTACAACCAATAACGGGGAGAAGTGTTTTGTAAAGGTCACAGTTGTACAAGACTTCTTATTTCCCTCTTGGTCGAGTTATTTATGTTGGTGATATCTGAGCTTCAAAAGTTTCCAAAAGAAAGTCTTGCTGTAGATCTGCACCTCAGCTGAAAGGTGGGCTAAAGAATTTGTTAAGTTACTGTGCTTGTGTGCTTTATTTATCCATCACCATCTGAAAGTGGCATTTTGTCAAAACAACATAATATTTCTCAAATTTAGTGGAATAATTATAGGAATGTCTGTGAGCGTAACATCAAATCCTGAAAACAGTTTTTGAGGCAGCAGTGGACTGATGCTTATCAGGGTATATTTATTTGAAGGCTTATGATTAAACAATCTTCTGCAAAGTACCTGAATAAAAAAAGAAAGCACTAAACTGTCTTTTTGTGCATTGCATACTGCAGTTGTACAATAAACATTGGCTGCATCCTTCAAAGGCTGAATTCAAAGGCTGATTATGTCACAGCGATGCACAGAAGCCTGTCCAAATTCCAAGGCTCCTCTAATTGCGGTCCACAAATGGGTCCTCCTTTTCCCCCAATTTGAGGGACAGGTCCAGTGGATCCTTCTCGGCCCACCCTATTCCAGGATGCATTTGAGCCAACTGGGTGATTGTTTTTCTTGCAATGGCGGATGAAGCTAGTTTTAAATAAAAATCGTGAGGTACAAAAATTACAATTTTAAACTGGTTGTGTTGTTAGGCTTTTGTCATTTCCGCCAACAAGTTTTTTTAAAGGGGCAATATCATGTAAAATCAACATTTTTGAGTTTTATATCATGTTATAATGTTCTCCTCTCATCAAAATCATGTCCAGAGTCTTGCTTTGACTCATTCATGCATGTTTGAGAAATCCTGTGCTGTCCTGAG
>JARVJO010000096.1:20705300-20733331 GCA_031762555.1 Cynodonichthys magdalenae
AAACGGGGATGTGCACACGCGCATATACACGCATCGGCGTTGACAGGTGGCTGCGGTAAAGAGGTGGTCCCTGAGCTCGAGAGAGAGAGAGAGAGAGAGAGAGAGAGAGAGAGAGTGGAATAAAAAGCTCCCAGCAGCTGTCGCCCTAATTCCTCTAACACGGTGCTTGTGCTCTGATTAGAAAACAGATCTGGCCTCTAATTTACTCATGACACCAACTAATGCTCTATATCTCAATCGCCCCGTCCCAGCTCGCCGCTGGCCTGCCCGCCTGCTGCCCGGACACGCGCACTCAGAAGGCAAAGAGACGTGCAGGTCCAGCAGCTCAAACAGGTCCTCAAAACAAGCAGCGAGCAGCAGAGGGGGGTCGCCTCAACGTCTGATGGGAGATTACAGAACAATGAAACTTAAAAAAACAGGTCTGTGTTTTTCTCCATGAATCCTGCGATGTAAAGAAATTTGTAGCACAAATGTGATTCATCACATCAAAGAGAGGATTCAGTCAAGTTTGGTCAAAATGAGCAAAACACATTTTTAGATTCCTGCTTTCTAAGCTGCATTTCATACCAGAGAAATGCCTTGATTTGACTTTTCTAATCAAAATAACCCTGAAATTTGGTCTGAATCCTGTTTTTAGGTTATTCTAATGAGGAATTATTAATGTCCTTTTAGAGAGAAAACCAACACTATTTGGGCACCAATCCCAATGGGCAGAAAAAAAGCTTAGGGAGAGGGGTGCTCTGTGGGGCGTATGGCTGCAGACTGAGCTCCAGGGAGGAGCTTAGGCTGTGCTTTGCGTAAATGGGTGGAGCTTTGTACCATCAAGAATTTAGGCAGCTCCACATAGAAAAGTCAGTGATTTCTCAAGCATGAATAAGTCACAGCAACACCCTTTTGTTGAGGGAATGACATAACATGATATAAAGTTAAAAAAAGTCAATTTTATATAATCTCCCCCCCCCCCCCCTTTAATAGAGGTAGTCTGGTCATTTATGAATGTCTGTCAAATAGGGATGGTTTGGAAATGTCCAGAGAAAGGACAGTGGGTATATTGGACAAAAAGGACACCTGGTTGGAGTGAGATGACTCACTGTGAAAACCCTGTAAGTTCATTTAACAAAAAACAAGGATACATTTGAGATAACTGCTTGAATGTTAGGACACATTCAGGCAAAAAAAAAGGCAGAATTGCATCTTAAATCAGTCAAAAAAACACAAATGTTTAGCTAAGTTTTTCTTTTTTGTGCATGTTTGTTTTTTAAGATTTCAAAATATAAAATAAATGGTTGAAAATAGTCCATCATTGTAAGGTTCTTATTGCTTTTACAGTTAGTTTTTATTTTAACAGATTATTTTTGTGCTTTGTTTTTTCCTTTTTTTATTTCAACTGCAGCACTTCAGCCTTTATAAAGTGTTGATGTTATGGCAGGTTATTGTTTTTTTTCCTGTGTGCAGATGAAGCAAGATGTTAAATATTTTTTAGAGCAGGGCAGGAAATCAAAGATATTTATAAAAAATATTATCTGCTGAAATGATTATTCTCCTCCTTCTGTCCGACTGAAAAGTGACACAATAACCTGAGTGCAGAGAGAGGACTGAGTGAATGTGTGGCAGAATGTGAAGTGATGTCCTGAGCTGGAGGAGGAGGATGGTCAGGCTGTGTGTCTGGGTGTCGTGACGGGGTTGGCCCAGCAGGGGGCAGAGGTGTGATGCAGGGAGTGGGAGGTGACAGCTCTGTGTCACACTCCCTGCACACAGGGTGACACCTCAGCAGGCTGGCAGATAAAAAGAGACAGTGGACAGGGAGACAAAAAGGTGAGAGATCGCTCTCAAGCTGTGCCTGTTTTTGTGCTTTTATCTCTGAGTGAGGACATTCTGATCTGTTCTGAGGGTTCAAAACTTTAAAAAATGACAAATAAACTCCCGGAAACACACAACACCCACAACCTTTTTAAACTTTTAAACAAGTTATGATCATATTAGGACAAAAAAGGGGCAGAGTTAGTTATTTTAATCAAACAATATTAACATTTAGTCATGAAATATTTTAGCAGTTAGTGATGGGAAAGAGTCAGCAACATCAAGTCTTAGCTAAATGTTTGCACAGTTCTAGCCATTTTTGTGTTAGATCATTTCAATTAGCGGTGGTGGCCATCTTGAACTGGATCAATTCGAAAAAATTAATCAGTTGTAGAGGTTCATGAGCACGACGGTTCAGTGGTTAGCACCGACGCCTCACAGCAAGAAGGTCCTGGGTTCGATGCATGGTTCTGTGCGGAGTTTGCATGTTCTTGTGCTTGCGTGGGTTTTCTCCGGGTACTCCGGTTTCCCCCACCCCTAAAAATGTGTACAATAGGTTGCCTTCAGGCCCAGGCCTCCCTTGAAAAAGAGATCTGAGATCTCAATGGGACTTGCCTGGTCAAATAACAATAAATAAATAAATGAGATATTTTACCAACAAACATTCAAACTATTACTGCCTTTGGTGGTGGAAAAATAATGAATTAAGAGAAATTAGCCAAACTTTACATCGTCTCTATATGTGCAAGATTTAAAATACACTAAGCTGTTTTTCTCTCTCTGTGTGTGTGTGTGTGTGTGTGTGTGTGTGACTCCTTTTGTGTGAGAAATCCTTTTTTATATCCTCTTTCTTCTCTCTCTGTCACTTATATTTTTCTCCAGGGACTCATTTGGCACCTCTCCCTACTTTTTTTATTTTTGCTGCACAAACTGCTGGTGTCTGAGCACACACACACACACACACACACACTTCTTGGTCTCACAAACCACCCAGTGAAAAATCCCCTTTGAAAGAATAACAAACAATACAGTGATAAACATTTAAAAGGCACTCGTTGAAAAGTCATGATAGCAGATATGAAAAAATAAAATAAAAAAATCAGCAGTTTTATTTTTAAATTGATGGCTAACTGTCCTGAACTCCTAATTTTACCTAATTTTACATGCGTTTGTTTACTTTTAGAAACAGAAGTCACTGAAAACAGTAAAGATGTATGTGGGAGAGCAGTAAATCATAAGAAACATTAAACGTACACATCTTTACTTGATCCACAATATTTACTCTAAATTATTAAGTCGTTCTTCTTCTTGCATTTACCATATTGGTTTATTTAAGGCATTTCTGGATTGTTTTGTTTGTGACACACAGTGGTGGGCAAAGCTAACCAAAAAGTTAGGTTCACCAACCACCAATCCGCTGAACAAGAATCTTAGCTCTGCTAACGCTAAACAGGTAAAAATTAGTAGACGCTAACTGCTAGCCATTAAGTCGACTATATCAGCCTGTGTCACACTCTTCTTCTTCTTCTAGTTGAAGGTTTGTTTAATTTGAAGGTGGGTGGGATCATTTCATCAGCCTATTTATTTATTTTTATATTGGAGTTATAGCTCCAACTAACTTGTAACTTAGTTAAACACTTTCAGATTAAAAGCATTTATTTGATCACATTTGTATTTTTATGAATACACAGTTTGAAGATATAGTCTAACAACAAATAGCAAATACTTTCTCTACCATGTTTTGTCATTTTTTTTATTTGTTATTTATATATTAATTGCCTTTTTGACACGCTAAAGATGCTACATGCTAACATACAGAGCCTGACAAGAGGAAAGAGTTTTTTATTTAATTTGGCACAAATATAAGAAAGAGAAGTTTTACAGTTGGGAACTTTTAATGAACTTAAAATTAGCAAAACATAATTTAGCAGCAGCTAATCGGTCCACTAACGTTTTCCAAAGTTAGCAAAAAAAGCTAATCCACTAAATGAGAAGCTTGTTAGATTGGCAGGTTTGCAGAACTCTGCCCACCACTGGCGACACAACAATAATGGACTACACCAAACTCGAAAGAAAAGTACCAAAGACTGAACCGGACCATCCAGCGGTAAAACACTGAAGACAAGAGGCCAAGAGGACGGTAAGCTAATGGTAGCTAATGTTAGCTTGTTGTCGTGTAGTAGCTTGCAACAGTTATTCTATAAATGGACTCGTTTGGGGGGAAAAAAAGGCTATAGTCGCTGCTAACGATTCAAGTAAAATTAATCTCATCTTTGTGACGTAAACCCCCGGTCAGTGAACCAATCTATGAGCAACAGTAGCTGACTTTAAAAAGAATAGAATGAGTTCCAGAAATCAGGGTGGAACTGGGCTGTAAGTCTAATGCAAACATGCTGAACCTGGGTTTGAACCCAGGTCAGGCCTTGCAGTGCAAAACGGCCGATCGACTACAGCCAGTTTAACGTAGGGTTTTGTTTACTTTGAGTGCGTACCTGCATTTGAGAGTTGCTTATCGATATATATCTAAAACTACAGGAGTAAACTCTTTCAAACTCCGTTTATTATGGTTCAGGTACTTTTTCTGTTTGTTTTATTGTTTTAAATGAGTACCTTCAAAGTGTTGGCTTTTAGGCCTTTAAATGCACCACAAAGGTTCACTTTAACGTTCTTGTTGTCGAACTAGAAAGAAAGCTCACAAACACGCGCAAGCGGCACAATACAAAAAGTTTAACACAGTCACACACACTCTGTGAAAGACTGAGACGCCTCACTTCCAGACAAACACCCATTTTAATCACCACCGGTAGCTAAGAGACACAGCGTCACTCAGAAACACAAATCTGCATTGAAGGAAATGCACACAAACATAAAGATCACTTAAACAGAAATCCAGGAAGCATGAAAACATAAAGATTCCCACATTCATTTGTTTATTATAGTCCATGATGTCTGCTCCAAACCAGCCAAACACTCGTACGGCTCTTTAAAGTCCTCCAGAAAAACACACAAACACTGACAGCCAGACGAGCAAGACTTCAAAAGCGAGAAATAAATAAATTAAATACAAGTCTGATAGGGATTAATTAGTAAAAAGAAGGGAGACGCCACAAACAGGAAGCAGAGCTGGAGTTTTTCAGCAGGAGGAGGAAGCAGTGAGGGTGTTTCAGCTGAACTGGCAGCGAAGATGAAGCTTCAGATCTGCAGGTGGACGTTTTTTTTTTTTGAGTACACTTCGTGTTCTCTTGAATATTTGGAGAAGGGTGTGTGAACGCAAGTATGCAAATGAAACGGTTATTATTGCGTTGCTCATCAAGCAGCGCGGCGCAGACATTAATAGGCTGATGAATATGCATGTGAATTTGTTAATTAAGTTAATTATTCTGCTGAAAATGCATTCGTCTTCCAAGGACATCTTCCCCAGGATTCCAACCTGCTCCGCTCATTAGTCATGCGATATTTTACACTGGGCACCGGGACAAGAAGCGGGGGGGAGAGGAGGGGGGCCGGGACAGCATGGGCCACCAGGGTTGATGTGTTCACAATATAAGGGCACTGAGAGTTTCAGGTCGTCCTCAGAACAACAGCCAGAGCCTCAAAAAGAGATTAAACAGTTTTATAACTATTCATGTGCTCCTCAAAGGTCAAAGGTCAACGCAGGGGTCAGATCTGTGCACCCGGACACGGTGCGGCTTTCACGTTCCCGGTGACCAGACGTTCACTCCATCTCTGCTTTTCCTCTTTCCTCTCCAGTAATTCCCCCTCTTCGCTGCTTTTCCTCTAATTGCTTATTAAAACCCTCTTAAATGAACTTTTTGTGCCAACTTTCCAACACATTAATTAATTGTTGTAGCCAATTAAGTGTCGCTGTGCAAATGAGCTTCAGCACAAATGGTCCTGCAGGGCCCGTCCCCCCCCCCCCACCCTCCTCCTCCTCCACACAACACACACCTCCTGCTTTTTTTTCTCTCTCTCTCTCTCTCTTCTGCCTTTAAAGAGGCAGAAACTTCAGATCTTCGAGCCAATCTGATCGAGATCTTTGGACTGAAGCGGTAACCTGAGAAATTACTTTTTCTCTAGCAATAAAGAGTGAATGAAAATCATTTTTAACTTTAGAACAATCGGGGGGAGGGGGGGCTAAAATGTGCCAAGACACCTACCAAACTCTAAAGCTAAAACTATCAAAGCAGTAGCTAAAATTAGCAAAACAAAATTTAAATTAGCAAAACAGTAGCTAAAAAACAAAAATAAACTTTTGCTAAAAAACAAAATCAGCAAAGCAAAAGCTAAATGCTAATACTAGCAAAACAATTGTTAAAAACAAGAATTAGCCAAACAGTAGCTAAAGGTCTAAATGAATGAAACCATAGCTAAAAACTAAAACTAAAAAATCAGTTGTTAAAGCTTTTAGCCAAATGTGATTTAGTGTTAAAATAGCAAAAAGTAAAGATCAAAACTAACCAAAATAAATTAGCTAAATAGTAACTAAAAACTGCAAAAAGATAAAAGCTGCAAAATGAGAAAAACAGCAGTTAAAAACTGTAACTACTTTTATTACCAAATCAAATATAACAGCAAAAAGCCTAAATTATCAATGCAGTAAAAGCTCAATTCAGCAAAAGAATGCATAAAAGCTAGTATTAGCAAAATGTAGCTAAAAGCTAAAACCAGCAGCATCATTAAAAATTTAAATAAGAAAAGTTTAAACTAGCAAACCAGTAGCTAAAAGCTAAATAATAAAGAAGGTTTACAGAAGAGCAGAAGTTTTTTTCTAAGATTTGAAGAATTCTTTAATTTCACATGTAGTTGTCGGTGTTAAAATGTAGCTGAAATTAAATACTTCTAAAAATATAAAAGCTACAAAACCAAAGATCTTATAGCTGAAATGTTCTGAACAAGATAAACATTTTGATATGAGTTGCTAAAACAGCTGAAGGTCGGCTGAAGTAGCGACAGTTCAAAATGCCGTAGAGACACTTTGAAGAGGAAGTCAGACGGTGAGACCTTGAGAAAATCCTTTGGTCTGCAGAAGTGCAGCATCATGCTGAGAGGATGACGGGCTGAGGAGGAAGATGACTGCATAAAGGTCAGAAATTAGTTTTTTTGGTTTTTTTTAGAAGTCTGCATCGTCGTCACTGCAGCAAACACTGAGATGTTACAGTTTCAACACAAAAACATCCGAAAACAAAAAACCTGAGAGTCTCTAGCTGCACATTCTGAGTGTGACAGCAGAAAACTATAAACCCAGAAGAAAAAGGGGGATTGGGTTATATGGCGCCTATAAAACATGCTGTTTCAGCAGTAAACATACATCACAGCTGCAGGAAAGTCAATCAATTTCTTTGAAATATGGCATAAATAGAGATGTAGTCATAAACAAAATAGCTGACATTAAAGTCTGTTGGATAGAAGACAAAAGATCTGATGAAGAGAGCAATATTAAGTTCTTTTTATGATTTAAGCTTTTTTTTTAATCCAGATTTGATTTGATTAAAGAGGTGTAAATGTCAAATTAAATTCTTTTTTTATTTTTAAGTATAAATTGCAGTTCTTAACTCCTTTTTGCCTTTTTTGTGTGTATTTTAGATGAGAGTCCAGGCCTCCTCTCTTTGTGTTTACACAAATCAAATCATCAAACTGCTCCGAGAAATGACTGCAGACCCCCCCCACACACACACACACACACACACACACACACATCATTTCACTCCTGTGCACAAACCAGAGGTAACAAAAAGACTTTTGCTGATGCAATTTAACGCATTCAGATGTAATCTTAAAATGTTTAAAATAAACACATTTAAAGTAATTCAGAAGATTTTTTCAGCTGCATTTCTACTCAAAATTTAATAAAAAATTGTAATATTTATAAGACATGATCAAACAAGATGATCTACGTAAAAAATAAATATGAATTATAAGACATAAGTGAAGCTGAAGATAAAATAAAATATTCCTAATGTTAAGATAAAAATAAACTACAGTAAAATATGTAATTGTGAATTCTACAGATGTTTTAATAACTTTATTTTTAAACATAGAAGAAAAATCTTAATTCCATATTATAATTTATTGTTATATGAGATATGATTAATAACGATATGATAAATTCTAATAGGTTATTGTGAGATGTGACATAAAATATAGGAAAATATAGGAAATAAGAAATGATAAAATACAAGATAATCCAAGAGTTTACACCTTATTACACATAACAGTATTTGCATATATTTATCTTAATGGTTGCCCTCTTGTCTTCTTTCACCGGTTCATTTTTATTTTTCTATAATTGTTCCCAAAATCAAACATTTGCACCAAATAAGAAAAGCTGATAAAATCAAGTATTTAAAACAAAGATTCAAACACTGCTGCTTGGAGCTAAAAGCTTTTGATCCAAAAGGCTTTAGACTGAGGACAGTCCTTTTACACAGCTTTAGCCAAGGCTGTGGGGAAGTAGGGGTGCAGAGGGTGCTGCAGCACCCTCACTATAGACAAGCATTTCAAATACATTAAAAAAAACATATTGAAAACAGATTTAATTTGTGCTGCTTTTAATTCAAATTCCAGTGTTTTGATACACAGATGGATTTTATCAAGGTATCGACAGAAACATGTTCCCTTCAGAGGAAACAACTCCATCTCTCTTCACCTGGGATCCAAACAGATGTCTAATGATCACATCTGATAGCAGACAAACACGAGCTTTGAAAAACTGAGAAAACTGGCTAAAATCGGCCTGTCGGTCATTTTACTTTGTGTCTGGACTGAGATCCCTGCAGCATCTAAAATGGAGGCTGAGTTCTGAAAGTGGCCGTCGCCCGTTCCCTGCCATGGCAACTACACGTTCAGACTGGCAGCGTGGCACATTTCTGGGCATTCCCCATAAGATGCTTTTCTGATTAATGGCGCAGCTTCGCGCACCTCCTCCCTCTCGTCACTCCTCAGTCCTGATTTATTCGTCTCTTTGTGACTTGGCACTGCCATTGCCCACTGCATCTCCAGTGGAAACTCCCTGCGGGCACATTCACTATTATTTGGAGTCCCGGTGGGCAGAGGCATCAGACAGAACGCACGCAGGCGGACGGGGCGAGCAGCACCGACTCATCTCGTTCACACTGGGCCTGTGCTGGAGGGCAGGTGAGCCTCCCACCGCCTCCGCTCTGAATGGATCTCCCACCCAGAGGGCTCAGCTGCTCACTGGGCCAGAGGGGTAAGCGGCTCTGTAAGCGTGCCAAGTGAGGAGCCGGTCTGGGTGTGAGTGAAGCTGGTCCAGCGCACACGTGCAAGGGTGTGCACGTGCACACGCTCAGCCGGTCTGCACGAACCTCGGAGGCCAAACCTCGTTTTGTGCCAACCTACATTTATGATCCTTGCTCATCTTTGAGGATCGAGTGGTGAAAGAATCGACGTCACATCAGCGCCTGATTGTCAAAAATACAACACAAAGTAAAGGTTAACCCTTTATACAACTTCTTACAATAAATAAGCATTTCCTGCCCAAATGCAGTGTGGATGCTTAATGCTGAAAGCTGCTGAAGAAGCAGAAAATGTTTATGTGAGTTCAGTTTGAACAGATGATGTTTGCTGAAAAAATCAGTAGAAAAATGGCCAAAATGTGTCAAAAAAGCTGAACAGAGCAGAATTCTAGTTAAAGTTAGCAAAAACGTAGCTTAAAAAGCAGAAGAAAATTGAAATTACCACAAAGAAAGTGCAAAATAATTAATTTACAAAAAAAAAAAATTTACTAACAAAACATACAAAAAGAATAAAGCTAAAATTTAGATGAAAAAAGGAAAAACATGTAAAAAAAATAATTAACATGCAACCCTGACCTTTTACATTGTGACCATGAAGTTATCAATGACAAAGCGTGTTTGCTGAATTAAGCAGTAAGAAGTTGAAATTATCACAGAAAGGTCAACTTTGCTAAAAAATTAGCTGAAATATAGCTTAAAAAATGAGCTTAAAAAGCTGAAATCAGCAGAAAGAAACCAAAGGAGCGTTTGCCAAAAAAGCTGAAGACAACCAAAATATGATTGTAGCTGAATGATGCTCAATTTAACAAAAAAAAAAACACAGCTTAAAGTAAAAGAAGTAGCACATCAATGCAGATTTTAGCAGAAAAATGCTGAAAACAGCTAAAATGAGCTAAATAAAAAGAAGAAGTTGAAGAAGGCTAAATTAGCACAAAGAAGTTACAAAGCACAAAAAGTGCAGAAAAGATTTATGAACATTTTAACGAGTTTTAGGGATGTTGAAGACGGCTCCATTCATTTTCAATGAGAGAAAAATGGCAGAAAAAGCTAAATATCTCAAAAAGTATAAATTGCTGAAATGCTAAAAGTTGTAGCTGGCCTGTCCTGAAGGAGCTGAATGTTTTGATAAACTGTTGAAAAAGCACAGAAATGGTGGAATGAGATATAAAACAAAAACACGTGGAGAATAAACAGGATCTGAATAACGTGAACGCTTTATAAACATTCACACAATAAAACTCTAAAACCTGAAGAGACTTGTTGGACGAGTCAGCAGTCTGAGTAAATGTCTACCACCTAGTGGCTGCTCTACACAACCACCCAAAAAGGGGAGAAAAAATATAAAATAAAGCAATTCAGCTGATCACACAAGTTCCTTTAATAAACTGAACCAAGAAACACGTTACAAATATTTTATGTTCCATTTCTTTTGCAGACACATGGCTCCGATTTCTTTTCCCAAAGCAAAACAAAACAAAAAAAAAAACAGAAACAGAAAGACTGACCTTTACCTGTTAAAGAGCATAATCATTTTTAATTGTGTAGAAAATAACTGCAAAAAAAAAAGACGTTTTGTTGCAAAAGTTGTCAGGACCGCGAGGGACACAAGTTAGGAGCTTCGAGGGCCCCACCAGAAAAAGCTGAAAAAGTTTGTGTGCAACTCCTTTTTTAAGCTTTAAACTTCAACTAGCAGAATATGTTGTGTTTTTACAGAGCAGCTGATTATAACGCGACTGAAAGACGAGAACCACAGGCTTGTTCCAGCGAGTCACAGTTCAGCCTGCAGAGGTTTGAGTTTGAACAAATATTCTGAAAACGGACGTCACACAAAGCAGAAAACTGAAGCCACTCGTCCCCAACAAGTCTGAAATCAATCAGGGGGTTTGTCGGCGTTGCGGTGGTCCGATAAGGCTTTAAAACAGGAGGAACTGAGAACTTCTCTCTACTCGACACTGATAATCTCATCAGAAGCCACTGCTGTGAACGTGACAATCATTTCTTTTGGAGAGAAAAATAAAAAAAAAGCTCTCAGGTGCTTTTAATTCTGAGCATCAGTTGCATAGCCCACAAAACTCATCCAGTCCAGACCCTCCTAACTGATCCAACCTCCCCCAAACCCCCTCCCACCACAAAGCTCCGTGAAGTGAGAAGTTCATTACCTGAAACCCAAACTAATCCTGAACTCTTTCATTTAAATATTTACTTTCAAAATCTTTGATTGGACTTTCACTACCTGCTCTTGGTCCAGTGAGTCACTTTCTGTAGGGGGGGCGGGATCCCTCCTTGCCCCTCAGGTCTGGGGGGCGGGGGCTGCTGGAGTCGTCCAATGACACCCGGGTTCACCAGCTCACTGAGGTTCAGCGGGCGGCTCCGTGGGCAAAACGGAGGTCCTGGTCCTTTGGGAACTGCGAGGACGTGGTGGGAGCAGCAGTCACCAGGCCTTCTGGGGTCTCGGCTGCAGATGGAGGATCGGGAGGGGAGTCCCAGGATGGAGGGGGCTCTCCACGACCCGGGGCGTCCTCAGCCGGGGAGGGGTCTCTGCTTTTCTTGGAGGCCACAGCTTCCAGGTCCTGCTGAGAGATGAGCTGAAGCAGAGCAGCAGCCACGGACGGGCTGATGTCCTGGCTGGGCTGGGGGTCCGACTCGCTGTGATGGGAACCCCCGAGAGGAGCGGCCGATGGAGGTGGTCCGGGAGGAGACGGGGGCCGCTGGTCAGCCACCTGGTTGACCAAAATTTGCTTCCTTTTTGACACAGCACCATCTAACAAAACCAGAAGACAAAAAATTGGTTATTTTAAAAAAATATAGATATATTTTCTACAGCTGATTAAACCTTTATTTTTTATGTTTTTAAAGAGCCTGACATGGAGTTACACAATCCTGAAAATCCTAAATTCACCACAAGAGGGAGGAAACAGCACCCATTGCTTCTTCTCCATCAAGATCTTATGAAACATTTGTTTTAATCACCAGTTATTATAAATCCTAAAAAATATTTAAACATTTTGTCTAAAAAACAAACTGTGCACCATTTTTAGTTATGTAATAATGAAAGCATGTTTTATTAATGTACTGATTAAACATACTGATACGTTTCTATTAGCCGCTCATGTTCTCATTTATTTAAAAAAATATTTGCATTTAAATGATTTAAAAAAGAAAAAGATTTGTGCATTTGTAACCACGTTGGTGATATTCCCAGAACAGTAAATATAGCAGGTTTGTTAGCATCCGGGTGATTTAGCTTCATACAAATACCGAACACTGAGTGAAGAGTAAAAAGAAAATTTGTGACAAACCAAAGTGAAAATGAACACATGCAGGTGAGATCTACAGATTCCAGATTTATTTTTCATTTGATAATTTATTAGACTTTCTTCATAAAAAAAAAGCCGACATTACAGACTGTTTAAAGCAAAGTCTCCTGTGAAGAATCCACGGCCCCTCCTTTTATGATGAAAATGAAGTGAGGAAGAAAAAAAACACGTGGAAATGAAATGACAACACAAGAAAAATTTAAAAAAATACGAGCGAGAATAATGGGTGCAGAGCTTTCCTTTCATGTGTCGTCACATTTATTGTGTACAGACTTTTACCTGTTTACCAGAGTCACATGACAGCCGATGCCCACGAGTATTTATTTAATACAACAGGTGTTAAAAGGAGGAGGTGGGTCAGAGAGTCTGATTGGTCTATTTCATTTGAATTATTAGCCATCTGTCTTTCATCAGGTTGTCTAGAATCTAGTTGATAGAGGATATAAGAAATCAACTTTTTATCATTTTTACTTCACCCTGGTCTCCTCTTGGTTCACCCTCTAAAAACTAAACCCAGACTTGCCCTTGGAATCAGTAGTAGAAGTGGACGAGCCGCGAGCGAGCGCCTCCTCGGACTGAATGCCGTTGCTCTCGTCAGTTTGCTCCTCGCTTTGTGGTTTTATGATTTGGCCCAGAATGAGAGCCAGCAGACTGGCCTGGTCTTCCTGGTTGAGAGGAGGGTCTCCAGAGGTGGGAGAGGGCTCCTGGGGCTCAGGAGGGGGCTCTGGGGGTTGGGACACAGCGGCGGCAGCAGGCTGGACCTTGTCCTCTGCTGCCCCCTGGTGGTCAGAGGACTCATTAAGGGTGGACAGCAGCTGGGTGACGGTCTCTGGATTGGAGGGGTTAAGGAGCTGGGCCACCTGGGCCAGGCTGAGCTCAGTCTGTCCCTGGAGGAGGTTCAGTAGCACGGCCAGTTCTGTTTGGTTCAGTTGCTCTGCAGCCACTCCCAGACCTGAACCAAAACATACATTATTAAAACCCGAACCTCATACATTTTTAACCCTTTAAACCGTGTTAACAATAAAAACACAGTAGGAAAGATGGTGATTCTAACAAAGAGACATTTGTTACCCGACAACTCGCTTTCTAATTTGGCCGCGGAGGCCAGTTTTCCTGGCGGAGGAGGAGGTGGGGCTCCGGTTGGGCTGCTTTGGGGTCGGCTGTTTTCTGCGCTGGAGGTCCCGGCTGCATCTTTACGGGGCGCTTTGGGCGCAGACACTTCCTCAGACAGCCCGCTCTGACGTGAGCGTCTTTTCTTTTTAATCCACAGCTCGTGGCAGTCCTGATGGTGAGGGAGACTGGACATGGAGGTAAACAAAATTATGTCAGATTTTAGATTTATAAATGTGAATCTGTTAGAATTTACAAACTACTGACTCAGGCGGTGGCATCTTGTTAGGATCGACGTCACTCAGGAAGTCGCTAAAGAGCGCTTGCTCTGACGTGCAGCGGCGCGAAGGGTCAAGGGTCAGCATTCGGTCCAGCAAATCCAGGGCAGAAATAGGCAAACTGTGCAAGAAATAAAGATTTTAGCTAAAACAGAAAAACAGGAAGCTGTTGAACAATTGTTTAAAGAAGGTGCTGCAGAGCTACGAACAAGGAAAACTCTTCTCGTAGTCGCCGTCTGTACTGCTTTTTGGGTTTCATGGTGTTGAAAAGAGGAAGTTTTATGACATCGGGCCAGGCTGCAGGACACGGACTTCCACACAGACGGCTGAAAGAAACAGATTAAATGTATTTATCTTTTCACAGCCACACCACATTCAGGCTGCATTATTGCAGCAGACTTTAACTGCAGCAGAATAGCAGATTTAAATATCCTGGATTAATAAAACTTGTACAGAATATTTCATTTCATATTTTAATGTCTCATAAATCTGTGCAAATAAAAAAAAGTTTGAATGAGTTTTCTTTAAAAACAAACTTTGCACAAATAAGGAAATTAGGGGTGCAACAATACATGCACCTGTATCGAATCGTTCAGTACATTGCTTTAGGTTTAACACACACCATGTACGGAACAATACAGATTTTTAACATATTTTATCAATTTGTCTTCTGAAGATGCTCTGTGTTGAAGGATCAGTGGATCCGTGTTTGACTACTCCGCCTACGCTGCATTGTTGAGCGCAGATCCACCGAGAAATTTGTTGTTTCAGCAACATTTAATTTAGAAAATATACTTTGAGGTTAAACAAATGTTCACAATTTTTTTTAAATTACAAGAAGGGCATGGACATTTCTGTTTTTTGTATCGAAAAAATATCAAAATATCAAACAGTGAGACTAAAGTATTGATTATTTTTTTTTATACTTTTGATTACTTATTAATAAATCTTATACCGTTGGAAAGCCTGTTCATTTCTCTTTTAAATCATGCCACATTTGTAAGGAACATGCATTTGTGGGATGAGCAGTAGAGCAGAGTATGTGGGTTGCACACATGAAAAATCTGCCAAATCTTCTCTGCCAAACAGCTCATTTTGTTGCTACTGACTCTTGTTTTGAGATTCTGGAACCCCCAGCTGCTGCCAGTCAGACGCCTGCTATAAGATTTATTGCCAAGAAGCTTTGTTATAACAAAAATATTCTACCAAACACTAATTTCCTTACATTTTCTGCTAAGTTTATATATATAGGTGCTGTAAACTGTGATACTTTGTGTCTGCACTGCTCATTTGCAGATTTGTTTGGGGGAGGTCTTTGTACCTGATGAGCTCCAGTTGTAAAAGTTCCTGATTAGCCTGAAAGATGGGTTTCTTAGTGAAGAGCTCTCCAAGAATACACCTGTGGGAAAAAATAAATAAAACAAAAGCAATTCTGTTTAAAAACTCAGAAAATAAACTATAATTAGTCTGAAATCTAAGTACTGATAAACACACTTGCAATGGTTAAAAAAAACAACATACTGATAAAAGCTTTTAAAGATTACACTCTTTTCATTAGGTCCATCTGTTGGGTTGTTAAACAGCCAATCACATGGAAATACCTGTGCACTAAAGGCATCTACATGTGGTTAAGAAGTCACTTCAATCCATTTCATCTTCAGCAAGTTGTCTTCAAATTTAGATGCCTGCATGCTTTTAGTTTCTGTCATGTCTGATTAGCTACTTGTGTTAACAAGCTAGTATTAGCTACAACCTAATATAATGAGTTTCTTCATGAATCCAGAGACACAAAGTGAAACATCTTCCAGACTCACCCACAGCTCCAAACATCGATGGCTGGAGAATACCTCTCCTCACCCAGGAGCAGTTCAGGGGGACGGTACCATAGTGTGATTACTTTATTAGTGTATGGTCGACTGAGGAAAAGAATAAAGGGTGGAACAGTGAGTCGGGTCACATTTAAACAACACCTACGCCCCCTTGTGTTTTAACAGAAAACACCTCAGCGACAAGTAAACAATGTTTCAGAGCTAGAGCTCCACCTAGTGGGATGTCATTGAATTACAGTGTCGCGTTCATTCAGTCCACATAATAAATCATACAACTGCATCAAGCTTAATAACCATAAGGTATCATTTTATTGCTTTTTGTATTGACTTTTTCAGCCACTGTTGTCTCACCTTTCTTCAGAATTGTAAAGTCGAGCCAAACCAAAGTCAGCCAGTTTGATCTGACCTCTGCACAGACACACATGAATACCTGAGGTTAGAAACTTTAACAAGTTGTTTTTAACAAGCTTCTCTTTCACTGCATTCATTCTGTGACAGTACCCCTTTACTGGATATCTATTAATAACACAGAGGACTAATCCAGTAGAAACTACAAGTTACTTATTATTTACGGTTGTGACAAGAAAGATTCAGCTGTTTCCCCAAAAGGGGAAATCAGAACCTTCAAAATAAAAGAGGCTGCAATGTTTCACTGTCCGTTTATACCTGTTGTTGAGGAGTATGTTGGAGCATTTGATGTCTCTGTGCAGGAAGTTGTTCTTATGGCAGTAGTCCAGACCTTCCATCAGCTGACGCATGAAGCTGCGGATGTGTTCGTGGGAGAACTGGACCAGGCCGGACTCCAGAAGGCCCATCAGGTCATGGTCCATGTACTCAAACACCAAGTAAAAAGCACCTTAAAGGCAAAGGAAAGCTTTAGTTTAAAATTAAAAGAAGCTGTGAATATATTTAATTATCTTTTTATCACCATTTTACCTTTATCCTTTTTGAAGTCGAGTGCATCCTGTTTGTCGGTGACGATTTCCTTCATGTTGACAACGCTGCGGTGTTTGAGCTGCCGCAAGATCTTGATCTCCCTGATGGCTGTGATAGGGAAACCCTCCTTTTCATTGTCCAGTCGCACTTTCTTCAAAGCAACAAGTTCACCTAAAAACAGACGGAAATTTCCCTCAATAGTTTTTCATAGTTTTTACATAGAAAACAAACATTGGTGGCTGATTTCTAGAAAATACATGTTTACCAGTGTCTTTGTCCTTTGCTTTATACACTTGGCCATATGTGCCTTCCCCTATGATGCCGATTATATCAAATTTGTCTACACAGCGTTTGCCCCAGTCACTCAGGTTGTGTCTGCGCTCACCATACCGTGGGCAACAAATCCTGGAAAACATAGAAGATGGCAAAAGATAAGCAAGACTTGATGTATGGTTAATGAAAAGACTAAACTCAGAAGGTAAATATATAAAAAACAAACTTTGGTCTCTTCTTAAGGGCTGGTTGTGGTGCTGTAAGGGGCTGTCGGATGGGGGACTGGGGGGGTGAGGAGTCAATGCCAAGCAGAGTGGGTGGGAGAGGAAGGTCGATAATAGAGGTCCGGCTGCGAATTTCTTTCTCCTTTCTCGATGACCTCTGGGGAGGGGTGGACTTCTTTGGACTGACAGAGCAAAACAATTTAGAAAAAATGTTATTGCTTAAAGGTGAAAAACATATATTGTTATAAAAATGCAACCATGACGTCGCTAAATGATGCCTAGAAGATCAGGTTTTTACATGTGTAAGCCATGATCAACCCTAAAACACTCAGAAATCCTCCACAAAATCTCCTTTTTTTGACCCTTTGACTCCAGAAACTCAACCAAGTCATACAGATATATGCAGTTAACATATATAACGTTTAATCACTGCTGGTTTTATATGAAACACGTCTTAAAGTGAGATGTAAACGCAGCCAGAGTGACCGAGGCTCCTCACCTGTTCTGAGTGCCGCCCAGCAGCGCAGGCGGTAAAGGCAGGGGCGGCAGAGTGGACGTCTTGTGGAGTGGTGTCTGGCGAACAGGGCTGCGTGTAGGAAATGAAGCTGGCGATTTTGCCTGGGAGACAGGATTTGCTGGAAGCTGAACCGCCGTTTCTGCCTGTGGAGGTGGTGGGGGCGCCTGGTTGGCTGGACCGGGCGGAGCTGGAGGGGTGGGCTCGGGAGGAGGTAGTGCAGGTGAGGAAGATAGAGATGCTGCGACATGATCCTCAGAACTGGGAGCATCTGTGGGTAGCTGTGCGATTGGCGGAGCTTCTACTTTAGCCGACGAGTCTTTTTCTAGCTGTGGGGGCTCGGCTTTAGCGGGCCGCGATGACGCAGAGCTTGAAGCTTTGTTTGCTGATGGAAGAGGAGACGCCGTGCCACCGGTGCTGGCACGGGCGGCAGCCTCTGCAGCCAGGCGCTCCTTTTTTCTGCGGGTGAGCTCTGCCCCCAAACTGGAGTTGAGGGGCAGACGGGAGGAGGGAGGGGAGCGGCTTGCGGCCCGACTACTGTGGGTGCTGCCCCCTGCTCCCCCAGAGGAAGTATGCCTCTTGGTTCGGGAACGAGAGGAGGAGCGACGAGAAGAGTAGTGCAGCGGAGAGCGGCTTCTGGAACGGCCCAAGCGCCTAATGAGACAACGTAGACAAAATGAGCAAAACAAGCAGAATCACAGTCACACAACGTACCTTTACTAATAAAAAATACACAAAACAGTATCTGGTCACATTATTAGTGAAGAAAAGCTCTCAAGTACTGAAAGCGTCACAAGCAATGAATATTAAATCTTTTTTTCTTGCAGCCTTTAATCAATAGTTTTAATCAAAAGGTTGTAAAGCTTTAAGTTTATAAAATGTCACCGTTTCCAAAACAGGTGCTACAAGTTTAAATTATGATGTAATTTTAGATCACTGCAGTAAAAACTGAAAAAACTACATAAAGTAAGTAAACCCCCAATTATTGACATGTTGCACTGCAAACAGAAACAAGCCTACTTTTGTTTATTTAGCTTTTTTCACCTTTTGCTTGTAATGTTGAGCAAACTTTAAACATGGGAACAAGCTCACTTTCTCTCTCCTTCAGCCAGATCCTTTTCAACAGTTTGCTGGAATGAAAAGCTCAACAGGTTGGCCAAACGTAAACTTGAAATCCAGGCTAGGCTTCATTAAACGTGGTTATCAAAATGTAGTTTGGATTGTTTTTGTGCAAACATTCAGGGGTGCCTATAAAAAGGTACCCAGAAAGGAGGATAAATGGGGGCTGGTGATAATTTTGGTCATGACATCAGCCATAACAGCTGTTTTAAAATGCTGAGTCATACGTTGGCCATTTGAGAATAAAACATCACCTTTTGAAAGAACTAATTCAGGAAGACTACTCAGTAAAACTTGTCCTCTCTTTCAAACTTTAAAATTATATCTATGTTGCAAAATGAGAACATTGGATATTTGCAAAGTATTTTATTCTGCTTAGATTAGACCTGTTGTCATTGAAGGAGACTAGCTTTTCAGTACTAATGTTCGTGTTTTGATGTTTATGAGGCTCTAATAATCAACAGCAGCAGCCATTGGCCACCTTGGCTGCGCCCCTGCAAATGTGACAGTTCTACAATCCTATCACCATAACTAAGCCATTTAAAATTCTCAACTGTTTTACAAAGCTCCCAGAGTTTTGAGGGTACATACTCACCGAGACACCGGGCTGGTGCTGGAGGACCTGCGGGTGGCATACGGGCTGATGGATCGCCTCCTGGAGTAAGGGCTGCTGTCCCTCTCGAAGCTGGAGGACCTGTGTCTGCTGCCATAAGGGCTGTCTGATCTCTGCCTGCTACGGCGAGACATGTCCCCATAAGGACTGGGGCTCTGCTGGGCCACCCTGCGCCTGGAGTAGCCGTCATCGACCTGCTGTCCGTAGCCCTGTGGACTTTCGCTACCGGCCTTCCGTCTGGGGCTGGGTGACAAAGCAGAGCCGGCGCCCTTCCTGCGGGGGCTTCCCCTGTTCGATGGCTTGCCCTTGGGGCTCGACTTGTGGCTCTTGGAGGACTTGCGGTGAGTCCTGTCTGTCCGGCTCCTATGGGAGGAGCCGCGGCTCCCGTCCCCTCGGACTTCTCTCTTCTGCTGCCGGTCTTTGTGGGACTTCCCTGAGCGGCTGCTCTCCTTGCTGCGAGATGAAGATGTGGAGGAAGTGGTGCTGCCAACACTCGCTGCTGTCTGTGCGTTAGAGGAGAGCATCATCTCCCGTTTGGCGTCAGCTGGGTGCTTGGATGAGGAGCCAGAAGCAGCCGGCTTCTCTTTGCTTTTGACGGATCTGCCCTTCTCGCGGTCTTTGCTGCTCTTCTTCTTGAATCCATGCTCACCGTTCCCAGAGTCTCTAACTTTATTGGGGTCCTTGGACTTCTTTCGAGGCTGTTTGTGCTCCTTGTTTACGCCGCCGTCCACTTCCCTGCTAATGTCCTCCCTGTCGTAGTCCGGTGAGGGGTCCAAACGGTCTGCAGCCCCCCTCTCAGACGGCCTGGAGGACGGGGGGTCCGAGAAAGTGTCCGAGTCAGAGCTGATGTCGTCGTACTCCACCAGAGGTTTCACCGTGTTGACGCCAGGAGGCACCGTATCACCGAATGTAAACTCCTCGGTTCCCGCCGACGAATCCCGAATATATTTGTTCGATTTATGCCGCTTGCGCTTCGAAGAGGAGGACATTAGAGACTTTAGTTGCACTTTACCGTCTTTGCTCGTCATGTCTCCCTCAGAAGTACGAAGGCCTTGGGTCTGATGTGACACACAGCCGCTAGAGTCCGTCTTCCTCTTGGTCCCATGGTTTCGGTCCGACCCAGGCATACCTTACGCCGGCGTCGGTGCCTCCTCTACCGTGATCCGGCCAGTTCATTAACGGGAAACCGGGCGATTACTCCAAATGTCAAAGCAAAAAGTGTTACCAAGCAGAATCTGAACGAAAATAAAAAAAAACACAAAACAGACAAGGCCGCTCACATTTCCAGTCCTGCTTTAGCGCCAATTCATTCCATTAGATCCTCGACGTAGTTCGTCAAAAACAGGAAAAATAAAATGTCTGTTCCCGTGCCGTGAAGTTTGATTTTGGAGTTAGTTAGTGAAGGAAAAAGGTCCAAACCAAACACTGGAGCATTGTAGCGTCGCCTCCGTCTCAACGTAGCTAGCACCGCTAGCTAATGCTCGGCAGCTAGCGAGCAGACTGGCGAAAAAGAAAAAGTCCCTTTGTGAAAGCTGTCCTTGTCCGGTGCCAAGTTAAGTAAAGGTGCTTTTATTCCTCAGAGGAACGAGCTTAGCTTTCAGAAACAAGCAAACGTCTTCAGTAAAAGACGCTCGTTTCTCCAACAAAATGAAAACTTGACCCGGTTGGTGCTGTTTACATGTTCCTTTTAATGTAAGTTTTATCTCCTATAAAACTTAATAATTATCAGAAATCATAGTATTTTCGTGTGCAGTAGATGTTCCAGTTTATTATCAATGGCTCTGGAAGTCAACCAGGCCTATAATTAGGGCGATGTTAGTGGATTTAATAGCATCCACAGCCCTATCTTAAAGAGACTACAATCGCCATTGTGGCTCCTGTGACTGGCAACTTCTGAGTTCAGCGAATGAACCGGAAAAGGGAGCGCTGTCGATCTTGGAGGTATCCTAGCAACGTCCAATCATATTCAAAGAGCTAACCCACTGTTCTCGCGATGGCGCGACAGCGACGCAAAAAAAAAAAAACGACGAGATTTGTCTCAAGTTGCTCAACGTGAAAGCACAAATATCACCAGATTGTCACGACGAATTGAAAAATGAATAAAACACACATTTAATTTTGAATTATGTTGTTATAGGTTATTATGTGATATCGTTAACTCAGCAGTGCACATCCACAAACATATACTGATCATCCAAATCATTGTGACCACCAACAGGTGAAGGGAAAACATAGATTTAATTGATGTTACATTACCAACACCAGACTGCAGTTGCGTTTATTCAAAAATATTAACATTAGACATCACTTAAGCCCACTAACGTGCAACCAAACTGCACTTATTTCACATTTTGCCTCATAAGTTCAATGTTTTGGTGCCTGGATTAGTAACTCAAAAGTCTCAGCTAATGAGCTTTTTTAGTTATTTTGTAAAGCCAAATTTAGTAGCACTATTTGACAAGTGAATACTTTTGCCCATTACTAGTTTACTGGTCAACATTTGAGACCCAAGAGTTGACATTTTGGGGTGGTTTATCTAGGGAACTAGAGAGCATTTAATATGATCGATGTGGTCAAATTTATTCATGCAGTCAACATCAATGTGCAACAAAAGCGACACATGTTAATAAGGATATCAAATGGCTTGCCACAGTCCTGACCTCTGTTCACCCCTGAGAACCCTGGACTACACCCGAACTGAACATCTGATCAGAGATGATCACATTTGCTTTCAGGTCTAAAAATGGCTCAGTGAGTGTTGCATACCCAGAGAATAAATGCAGCCAGAGGGGGCAGTGTGTTGCTTTGAGCAACCATATTTTAGGACACCTTGAGCCCTGCCATTTATGGAAGTTTTTTTTTACCACCCATATACAGACTGACTGGGAAATCTACTTATTAAAACTGTATTTCTTGATGGGAGTAGCCTCTTTCAGCAGTATAAAGCAATCTGTCACATTAAAAAAAATGCTTCAACAAAACAGACCACAAAAATGTTGTCATTCAGCTTCTAAACCACAACATAGCAAATGTCTGAATATTAAACATATAATTAGTTTTGAGTACAATAACTAAAACTAAGAACTGAGACATTTCACCACACAAACCACCCTCATAAAGTGAGTTGTTTTAAGGGTAAAATAAATAATGCACTTAAATTTAAATTGGGTGTAACTTGTTTATGATTTGTTCAGCAGTTGTGCCTGATATAGCAGATAAACTTGTATTCCCTAATGTCACAGGTATCTTATACATGTAAGGTTAAAACATTTTTTTCTTTGAATTTCTGAAGTCCCTTCTTTAGTGGTATTTAGTTTAAATGTTCAACCTACAAAAAAATATAATAAAATATTTAATTAATAATAATAATATAAAATACAAACATTTTGATTTATCTGACTTAAATTTTTATCATAAGTCACTACCAAATAAATGTGAACTGCTGCCACTGAACAGACATTTTGCCACAGATGATGAGTCTTTTTGTTTGTGTTAATGGCTGTAAAACATTAGTTTCTGTCCCAGGATAATAGATTCTGCATGACAATATTTTTTCAATAAATTAAATGCTGCAGGAGTGGTATCCTTTATTTAATACAAGAAAAGAAAATGAATCAGACTTAAACAAAATAAAATGTAAAATTATGTCCCATTGTGCTAAAGAGCTTGTTTGTTTTTAATCATATTGTAAATATTTATTGTTTGACTTCAGACAGTAAGAGGTGTGTAGTCTCATCAATAAATAAAATATTTAAAGCGTCCAGATTATGCGTTATTTTCCTGCTGGTCTAATTGCTTTATTTTCTCACCCTGCTTTTATTTCACAACATGTAAAATCAAGTAAATAGCTTGTGTCCCTGCAGACATTGAGCTGTTGTCAAACATGTGTTACCCAGCATGAACATGACGAGCTGCCGTTCTGAACGCTGATTGGCTCCGACAGTCTGAGGGGCGTGACCAAAACCAGAAACGAGGAAGTGGCGAGTCGTACTGCAATAACAAAGTTTAAATCTATGTAAATATGACAAAATGATTCATTTGAATGGTATCGTGTGTTACACAAGGCAAACACAGATGCTATGGTTTGACAGTTTTGATGTCATTTCACTGACAAATAATATAAAATAAATAAAACTAATATTAGCCGTGTCTTTTATTATTGAGGAAAAAAATCATGAAAATACGTACAGTTTAAAGGGGATCGTCGTCATGAGTGAGATTAAACTCTTTTGTTAACATATAATGTATCACGTTGTGCCCCTGAAGCCAGTTAGGCCAGGTATTTGTGCTACGTGTGCGCATTAAAAGGTTGACACCCCACTGGTATCTTTAGCTCACACTGCGAGCTGAGGCTCCAGCTAGGTGAAGCAGTTAGCTGTGCGCGAGCGACAACGTTATTATATTTAGTGTTTTTAAAGTGGTGAAGGCGTAGCTGCTATTCCTGTCGGGGGGCTATTGTGTGGATGGATATAGGGGGAGGAGGAGTGAGGACGAGACGAGCAGATAAGAAGTGAGCTGGCTTATGGATGAGTGCTGCCACCTAAACTCGTATTTTTTACCACACCACAGAAAGAGGGGTCTTTTTGTTAGCGTTAAGGCCGTAAAACGTTGACATCGCACGGCAGAAGTGACCTAGGGGGACATGATAATCGTGAGAAGGGGCCGTATTTGCATTTGTCTGCACCTACACCGAATTCATTGAGTCGGTTGAACCAGAGTCCCGACATGGGGAAGGAGGTAAACGGTGTATCTCGGAGCCGGTTTGAGGTGAGCTAACCGTGTTTTGTTATATTTTTAATGAACTGACAGTCACTGAAACGTTAGCGTGTGTGTGTGTTGCTAATGCTTCCGCAGTCAATGTTTAGGATCAGGTCAGAAAACACGGTTGTTTTTGTTCGGACAACCCGCAGCCGACCGTTCGAGGCCTGGCAGGTCGTCTCGCCGAGGACACACATCGATAGTCTCCATTTAACATTGTGTGTTTCTGGGTGAAGCTAAATGAGGTGTATTTCTTTATTGTGCCTGGGAAAAAATGTTTGTCGTCTGTTCTACTATGCGCCGTCAAAACAAAGACTGCAAGGCCACACAGCAAGCCAAAGCATAGCTGCTACATTCGAAAAGAGATGCTTGTTGACTAAGCTTTTGGACTGTACGTGTTTTATTAAAACAACCATGTTTTAAGTTGGAAATAATGTGCGTTTTTTATTTCATTATTCTCTCGGTCGATCTTTATTTGTGTTGTGGTCCATGTATGGAGGGGGGAGGGGGGGCTCTGCTTGTGAATACCACCTTTACAAGCGTACACAAAGAACAGACTTTAGCCCTCCATAATAACCTAAATTCATAGAAGGATGATCACATGAGAACACAAGCTGAGATCTTTTTGATCGGAAGTATAAAATAAACTTTCTGTAGTAGCTGCGCACGCGTAGACGAGTGTTATGGTTGAGACGTTTGCTGTGCTCCAATGATGTATCCGGCCAGTGACATTGGCTTCAGTAGCCCGAGCAGTTGATGCAGTTTAATCCCCGGCTAGCGTGGGATTTGTGTGTTTGTTTTTTATTTATTTTTAACGGAGCAACAGCTGACGACTCAAGAGTAAGGCCGTTACCTTCTGGCCCGACAGCTGTGGCGAAGCTGCTAAAGCTAGCCGCATTTCAGAGATAACCGGAAATAGTTTTTTAGGGCCTTCAAAATAAAGGTATCAGTTTATGATCCGTATAAAACCAGCTGTAGCTCTGCACTTGTGGATTTAATTGAGATCCTCTTTCACCACGGCTTCTCTTTCCCAGGCGGGTGACAGCTCAAATGATCAAACATTGATATTTATAGAATCTGACTTATTCACTATAATCTAATGTATACAGTAATTTGCATTTTAGAATGTTTTCACAAATAATTTGTACTGTAATCAAATGATAAAACTAATGTTCGGTACATCTTAAACCCTTTAACTTTTAATTAAACATTTACTCTGGTATCAACGTCTAGTAAACAAAGTTAAAAATGCAACATCACCAGAAACGAGTTTTACTTTGAAAGGTGTTAACGGAAGTTGTGCTAAAGTTATAGCTGTTATTGATAGATGGCAGAAAAATAATACCAGAATAACCTGAACATTATTTGCCGTTTTGGTCAATTTATTTGATCAAATATGAGATGCCAGTATAGATTGGATTCATAAAAATTAGATTGTGAAAACAAAATGATAAAAAACAAAAAAGAAAAACTACAACCTTGAGAAACAAACTTATTCTTTGTTGTTATTCATCAAAAAAATGACACAAATGGTCTCTGTATGAAGATTTGTCATTAGTATGATATAGTGTTTCATGTTTTCTCAGCCAAATTTTATTTATATAGCTTTTTTTTTATTTAAACATTACAATATTTGTCTCCCCTCACTGTTTTTTTTTTGTTAATTTAGCTATTTCAGCCACCAAACCATACAATGGGGTAATCAAGAGTCTGTCACATTATATTAAGAATATAATTCTGTTTTGTTTTGATCTTCAGCTGGAGGTTGCAGCTTAACCATTTCTTTGTTTTGTTTCTTTTCTGCCAGGCTTTAACCACCGATTATAGTTGACCAGTGATGAAAACATAATGCTTACATTCATGCAGCATCAGGTCCATTTTATGTTGGATTACAAAAGGGATGTCTGTTAAACATGCGCATCTGCCTCCTTGGAAGTGGCCCTGGATTATTTGGCGAGAGCAGCGCTCTGGAAGGCGAGCCCACGCGGTCGGTTTTGCCCCAAATCCAAACAGCGGCCGTCTGTGCCTCTTTTCGCCCTCAAAATTTGACACGTCTTCCCTGGCAGGCAGCCCGTGTGTAGACAGCTGTGTTTGTGTGTGCGGGCAGAGTTTTTGTATATTTATCAAGGAGGCATAGAGACGCTTTGACCCAAGACTCACTGGCTCTTTAAAGGTCCTGGAATTATTTTCATCCAACAGACATGTCAGTTTGTTTTTTAGCACTGATGAATGGTTTAGTTAAATCCGAAAATCTGATGCCATTGTGTGGTTTTGGATAAACACCCATAATTAAAACAGAGTAATAAGTTAATCATTTTGTTTAGAGACAATGAATAAACACTTGATTTATTTTTGAATCATGGATGGGTGATATGTTTAACAAACAAGGATTTACAATCATTTTGTCCCAGATTTTCACTTGTTGTAAATCTTTCTTTTTTTTACACACCAAAGCCTTAAATTATCCCTCCCTGGTTCAGATTTATTTTTCCAAGTCTATGGTGGGAAAATGGATTGAGCCAGATGTTGCTTCATCTCCAAAACATTACATATTCTTCCATTTCACAGTCTAGCAGAGATTGACAACTTCCCACAAAGTATAGGTACCCTTCAGTGTTGGGTGGGCGTGTGCGTGTCTGTAATAAATGGTAATTTATTGTCTTTTTGTGCGCTGAGACCTTTGTTTTCCTGTGGGTTGTAGACTTATAATTGTGCTTGCACATCTAACAGTTACTTGTGTAGAAATCCATTAGCTGCTTGCAGGTGTAGCTGACGTCGACTATCATTATTTACTGATATAGGCAATGGTGCAAACAGAAGATGTTAAAAATATGCATGTATGAAAGATAAGAAAGCTAAGGCCACCCCAGCTTAGTAGTTTGCAGAGAAAAGTCCAGACAAGATGACTTTTGCTGTCTTGTCTTCTGTTTTCTTTGTGATTCTAAAGAATTGATGTCGAATCCACCTCAGCTAATGAGATTACCATCATTTATCCCTGTCTGTGTGGATGGACGGGGCCCACGTCACTCTGAGACAGGCTGCCAGGACTGATATTCTCCTCTGCTTCATTTCAGATGTTCACAAATAGTGACGAGGCGGTCATCAATAAGAAGCTGCCAAAGGAGCTGTTGCTACGGTGAGTGACATTTCAGAACACTTCAGTCTGACTTTTTGCAGGGTTTTTTAAGGGCATGTTGACTGTTTAATGCTTCACTATGAGTAGGCACAAAAAATCATACACAAAAGCACCAGAAGTTCTGCACCACTGTCTTCCTTCTGTAACCCTTGGACGCCAACATCTGCCCACCTCTCACATTTACACCGAATGCGTCTCGTGATCACATCAAGTTTGCCCGCCAGGACGCCAATTTCCCTTTGTTACCCACAGTACTCTGCTCCCCAAATGCTAAAAGTAATTAAAAACAGATTTCCATGGCTATAAAACATTTAAATGGATTTCAGGCAAAGACAGAAAACTTTAGGAGCTCCTTAGAAAATAGAAAACGAATGCTATAGGTCAAGCTTTGGCGACGCCAGACACTCTGCCTGTACTGCGTCTAACCCCATCAGGCGCAGCAATGTGGTTTGTGAGGGTGCTGCTGCGACTTACTTCACTTCCTCCGACCCCAGTAGCATCGTAGGATCCTGGAATCAGTTTTTAACAGGATCTCACTTGGCTCTGGCTGTTGGAGGCTAACTGGAGATAAAAAAACTCAGCGAAAGTGGAGAAATTTTCAGTTGCATCTCACTGAATTTCAAGTGTTTGGATCAAGCACTTAGGGAACTGTGCAGCCGTGTTTTGCACTGTCAAACTTTGAAAACCAGTATGTTTTCATGTGTACGTATTTTATTCTAAGTCGTGCCCATCATCATCATCATTCCTGCCTCTACTCACGTTGTACCTGCCTCATCCCGCAGCCTTTACTTAAAAGCTTTTAATTAATTAGTTTGGTGCAGGTCCATCCCAAACATCTAAAGGCATCAAATCGGTTGAAGTAAAATACCTT
>JARVJO010000096.1:20754382-20768815 GCA_031762555.1 Cynodonichthys magdalenae
ATACTTGCAATAACAGCATTGTAGGAGGGGGACAAGTGGACACGAAGGCCTCCACCCCTGTTTAATGATGGATGATTTTTCTTCACAAAAATGGCTTCCTTTACTCCTCTCAAACCAACGTTCCTCTCCATCAAGGATGAGAACATCTTCATCCCTGAAAGAGTGATGGCTGGCCTGAAGATGAGTGTAAACTGCAGAGTCCTGGCCTGATTATGTTGCTCATCTGTGCTGGTCCATTTTTTTGAACAGTGGCTGTTTTGTTTCCCCGATGTATCCACAGTATTCCTTATTTTGTGCCACTACCCATAATTCATAGCGGTAGCGGGTTCTATATTTCCTCTTGGCTGTTGTTAACAATTACGAGGATACACCATTGCTGTTTATCAACGCGTTTTTCATCAAAATTTGACGTAGATGGCCACATATCGGATGTGTATATACTGTAAGGATGTTTTAAAAAATGTAAAGGACAATTCTTTAACAGTGGCTCACCCGTCACTGCTCACAGACTGGGTAGATGACATGAAGCTATGTCCCGACATGAGCTACTTTTTACATCAACTACTTGGTCTTTCCCGAAGACACACACAAACGCAAAATCATAAATGTCAACGATTTTGGAAGTAAAATGTTCATAAGTCCCTCAGAATTGTAATAATTTTATAAAAAGTATTGTGATTAGGCATTTTCTTCCCCCTTACTCTAAACATAAAATTCACTGGGTGCTATAGTTTGCTTGTAGCTTTTAGAGATGAACTGGAGGGTCTCATATCTGCAGTCATTCATAAAGTGAATTGGTGTTCAGGGTGCTGGGCCTAGCCTTTTCTTGTTCCAGGCAAAATGTTTCCAAACCGTTTCTAAGTTTTCTTCAATTGTTGTGGCAGCCGACAAAAACACGAGTTGAACCCAAACTCATGATTGAACTGCTCAAGCCGCCAGTTAAAGCAAAAACAAACTGGATTTGTTGTTATCTTAACTATCTAAATGAATGAATTTCTTACGCACCAGAAATACGGAACTGCTGGGAGGGCTCTGGGCGGGACTAGCGACTGTCATGGCAGCCTACATACGCTTTTCCAGAAACTTGTGGATAATTGAGCACAGTCCTCCTGGCACTTAACAGCATATACAATATTACGATTTGTGCCGGGGAACTGGATCCAGCTAACACTGGAGCTAACAAGCGGGTCAGATAATTTAATCATTTCTGATTGCACAAAAACTTCAGTATCACACACGCTAACCACACACCCCGCTCAAAACGTCTTGCTAGGGGAGACACGCCTCACAGTTTGCAGACCAGAACTTCAGAATTAAATCACACAAAATGTCCATTTCAAAGCTACTTGTCTTGCAGTTCATGTATTTTTTCCTGATCCCATTGTTAAAGTGTGTCAAGGTCTTTCTTAACGACAATAAGACCCTCTGTGCCGGGACGGTTTTTAATGCAACGTTACAAAAAAAAGGTGAATTATTGGCCTCCGAGCTAAAAGAGCAGAAGAGACGGTTTCTCCTTCATTAGGCAAGACCGAGACAGAGGGAGCGTGTTCCTGTGTGAAGAAGCGCGACTGATTACGTGTGTGTGTGTGTACAAGCATGTGTGATAGGAGAAGAACACTGTGATTATGTGTTTCTTATCTCATATTCATAGCAGGAATCTGCCAGCCGTGCATAGTAAATGTTGGAAAATAGAACTGCTCCACCTACTCTTCTTGTCGAGGCAGAATTTTTTTACACAAAAAGAGTTGTGCAAATATTTGCTATTCATTATATTTATATATCATTATTTTTCTTCTCATGTATGCCTTTTTAAGTAAAAACAGCCAAAGCATCCCAGTGGGGGGTGTCAAAAGGTAAACCTTTAAATACTCTGGGTGATAATTTCCTCTGAAACCACTTATTCCACTGATGACCTAGAATTGTGTGAGCTGGGAGACGGCGTCGTTAGCAGCACATTTACACCACAGTTAGAGGACTTAAAGCTGAAATACTCTCTTTTAGAACAAGGTCAAACTTGCTGACGTCGAACAGATAAATCCAAAGTTACAAACTGAATAACATGAATTGTGTTTTATTAAAGCTTAATGTCATTTTGGCTCATTTTCCCTCCACGCCCTGCAGCCTGTTTTCTGTCTGATGCTGACAAAAGTCATCTCAGGACTTGGAAAAACTAGTTCAAATCATAAATTCTTTTCAGGTTCAGATTAAAATCCAGCTACAATCAATTTATGTCTAGTCTTCAATTTCACTCTGAGGAGCACAGTGGGAAGAAATGACTCCCTTTGAACAAAAAGAACAGTAGAACCAGACCTGGCTGCGAGGACAGCTGTTTGACACAAACAGAAGGACTCAACTAGATTTAGTTTCTGTGGGAAGAAAAACCAAGTAGAGCAAAAGGACAGAGGGAGGAAATTTGGCCAATTTGTCCTGCAGTCATCGAAGCTCAACAGAACTAAACCAGGAAATTTAAAGCAGACATATCCTGCCTTTAAATCCTTCTTTTTAACATTTAAATCCTTCAGTTTGGGTCTATATAAAGTGAAGCTGCAATGCTTTGTTCTGAATTCCTCCTCATTGTAACTCCACAAGCCCCTTTTCTGAGGTGTGTCTCGGATCAACTCGTTTTGAGGCTGTTTCTTTAAAACCAAACCAAGCGCTTCACACTCCGCCCCCCTCCAGCATCCAGAGGGGTCCATTCTAGTTTGATAGAGGGGTTTACAACCATATAGCTGCGCAGAAACATTTTATTTACAAATAAATTAAAATATGTCAACAACAAAAGACATGTTCAATTAGCCTTACATGTTGGAGCCAGAGTCTGACCCAGAACCAGAGGAGAATGAAGACCACCAAATTGTAGTTGGTCCAAACCTTATTTTTCAGTTCTGTCGCAAATTCGGTGACGTAATGGTTCAAGAAACACAATAAAAAATAGTGAAAACTGAAAAGTTTGACTCAAACAGAATATAAAGATATCTTTGCTGTACTAGGAGAGACTAAATTAAATATTTCTGCACTCCTAGGGACTTCAAGTTCACAACAAAATGTATTTAAAGGCTAAAAAATTGCATTTTGCACGATATGTCCCCTTTAAGCCAACTGTAACTGCAGAAAGGTAGACAGGGCAGAGAATGTAAAAGTTGGCGGAGGGGGAAGAGGTGTATATGTTGGGTCACAGTTATTTTGTGGGTAAGAAGCTGAAAAGGTTGAGAATTTGACAATCATTTTGAAAAGTTTTGCTTTGTTAGCACATCAGACTCAGATTCTGACTCCTCACCTGTCAGAAATCCGTGCGAGATGACGAATGAGTGCGCTCGAGCGTGAGGTCACCTTGACTTCGTCTCCGTAGGACAATGATCTCAGCTAAAAGTCAGATAGAGGCTTTGTACAGCTGACAGTTACTGAGACTCAGCTGCTCTGACTGTGAGCTGGACTCGAGCAGAACGAGATGAAGTTGAGACTTTCCAGGCTGTGTGCACCAGCTTTACGTGACCTGCAAGGAACAAACGGGTCTCAGCTTCCACCACTCAAAGATTTAACTCAATATATGTGAAATTGGCTGAGCTGTGGCCATTTTAGATGAACAATCACTTCAATCAGGACTCCGAGGAATAATTTGCAGATGTTTTGCTTGTTTTAAATATTCATGAGACTGAATCACTTTCTTCTTAAAGAAGAACAATAAGCAGAAAACAACAACCCGCAGCATCGCTTTAATCTAATGAAGACAAATTTAAAGAGCGGGTTCATGCAGGAAGCGTACGGAGTGTGCAAACGTTCCTTTTGTTTCTCTGACTCAGCCTCTGTGTGTCGCTCACACGGAGACCCGAGCTCTTAAATAGACAAACTGTCTTCATATCTCACGACCAGACACGCTGAGCTGTAAACAACATGTCTCTTTGAAGCAATTGTGTTTGGAGGGAGAGCGGACAGCGGAGCATCTGTGGTCCGCTGATTATCCATTCTCCTGTCTGTCTGTGCCGGACCATCAGTCCTCTGCAGCATCGCCGAGTCCTCACACAGTAAAACGGCACATCAGGGTAACAAATGGCTTCCTTGCACCACAGTGTGTGTCTGGAAACATAACATTTATTCAGCTCATCTTTGCCAGGAAGTTGCATCTTAGTATGTTTTGTTTTCTGGTTTTAGAGCGCAGACTCTGGCTCTAAAAATAAAAAAAAAATAAAATAAAATCCTTAACAGGAACAGGCAGAGCTGTATGGGGCGCCAAGTGTAAAAGGAAATTTAAAAAAATGTCACTAACATATTTTTCATTATTTAGCTCACATTTTAAGTGTTAAAATTTTCCACTAACATTTTATTATTTAGCTCACTGTTCACAGCTCATTTTTACTAAATGTTAAATTTAAATGTTGAAAAATATTTAAATATTAAATGTTTAAATCTAAATGTAAAAGTTAAAACTTAAATGTTGAAGTTAAATGTTGAAGTTCACGTTTAAGTATTTTGGAACGGAAAGCAGTCTTTGCTGTTGGTGCTCGGCTCATGTTATGACGTCATCATTGAGACAATAGCAACCGCTAGCAATGCAGCTAAAGCTTCGCTACAAGACATCAAACTTGCAGTTATGGCTGGTATTTTAAATATTGTCTTCAGCAGCATTTGCAGGGTCTAGCAGCATCCATTGTTGGTGTTTGTCACAGGATGAGGATATTATCCTGGTTATCTGATGCTAATTTCTGCTAACGCTTTTAAAGCTGCTAAAGGTGATGATTAAATTTTAATTCAAAATGTGTTCATAAAAACAACATGGGTGGTTCCTGTAGTCCAGCAGTTTGAAGTGCAGCTTAGACACCAGCCATAACCGCAAGTTTGATGTCTTGTAGTGAAGCTTTAGCTGCATTGGAGCGCTAGCGGTTGCTATTGTCTCAGGATGATGATGTTATAAAATGAGCCAAGCACCAACAGCAAAGGCTGCGTTCCATTCCAAAATACCTAAATGTGAACTTCAACATTTAAGGTTTAACTTTTACATTTAGATTTAAACATTTAGATTGACTATTTAAATATATATCTTTAATATTTAAATTTAACATTTAGTAAAAATTAGCTGAATGTAAGAACAGTGAGCTAAATAATGAACAATGTGTTAGTGAAATTTTTTAACGTTTCATTTTACACATGGCGCCCCATAGAGATGCTGCATCCATCTTTAAGGATGATTGCAATAAAGTTGTGAGTAGCATCAGGTGCTAAACAAACCTTTAATCGGCGAACCAGCAGAATCTCTTGCTGGTAAAACATGATAAGGCTGAATTGGTGCAGCAGCTTCAGGTCACGAAGCAGAAAGGCTTATCAGGTTTCACCAGAGGTCACCGTTAAATCTGTCTGACTGAAGTGGACTTCACTAATGTTGCTTCCTTTTGAAGGCAATATTACATTTCATGAGTCAGAGTGTTTTGTTTATGGATGCGGGGTTATTGCTTGTTCCGTCCTGAGGGTGCATTAAACATTTATTACCTTTTGCTTATCTCCTCTTCCCTTCCTCTCCATCTCTGCAGCTCCAGAGACTAAAACGCTCACTCTCCTTCAAGACCATGATGCGCAGCAAGAGCGTGGAGAACTTCTTCCAGCGCTCCTACAGCGACGCTCGCCTGCCCCCGGATTTTATCACCGACCCGCCGCCGCCGTCCCCACCTCTACCCCCAGGCTCCCCTCTGGTGGGCGAGCGCTCGCCGTCCATCTCGCCGTCCCTCAGCCCCAACCTCTCCATCTCCTCCCACTCCCCGTCTCTGAGCCTGTCCCCGTCGCTGCCCGCCAAGCCGGCCCGGGCGCAGGTCAACCACTGCTTCCAGGACCACGTCTTTCGAAAGCCCACCAACTGCCAGCACTGCAAGCACATGATAGTGGGTAAGAGTCAGGAGTCCTTATCTGGGGCAAACTAACAACCATTATAAAGTTATTGTGACCTTGTAGACAAAAAAGTCTCCAGAACTTCTCCTCACCAGCAGAATTTACTCAGGGGCCAGCAGACTCTCTGAGGGCCAGCCTTCAACGTACGAAGTACACATGTTGTGTAAAACATAAATAAAAACAGAAAACGATGACTTACAAATCACTTTCAACTTATATTCAGTTGAATACTCTACAAAGACAAGATATTTAATGTACAAATGGATAAAGTTTATTATTATTTTTTTTTAAATCAAATATTCACTCATTTTGAAATTGATGCTGCAACACAGAAATAAGCTAGGACAGGGGCAACAAAAGACTGGAAAGCTGAGGAATGCTAAAAAAACACATTTGTATCATTCCACAGGTGAACAGGTTCATTGGAAGGGAGCATCCCCGAAAGGCTCAGTCATTCACATATTTAACAACAGTTTAAGAACGTTTTTGCAATGTACAATTGCAAAGAATTTGGGGATCACTGCATTAAAAACAGACATCATTCTATAAAATATATTAGCACATGGGCTCACAAAGACTTCAGAAAATGATTATCAGTGAGCACAGTTCATCTCTACATCTACAAGTGCAAGTTAAAGCTCTATAATGTAAAGCCAAAGACCGATATCAACAACACCCAGAAACAAAGCCAGCTTCTCCTGTGGTCTGACGAGTCCACATTTCACATTGATTTTGGATATCATGGACGTCCTCCGGGCCAAAGAGGAAATGGACTCTCCGGATTGTTATCAGCGCTTAGTTCATAAGTCAGCCTCTCTGATGGTATGGGGGTGTATTAGTGTCAGTGGTATGGGTTACTGTCACATCTGTGAAGGCACCAATAAGGCTGAAAGCTACATACAAGTTTTGGAGCAACATATGCTGCCATCCAAGCCATGTCTACTTCAGGGATGTCTCTGCTGATTTCAGCAAGACAATGCCAAGCCACAGTCTGCACGTGTTCCAACAGTGAGGCTTCATAGTAAATAGTGCAGGTACTAGACTGGCCTGTCTGCAGTCCAGACCTGTTTCTCATTGAAAATGTGTGGAACATTATGAAGCACAAAATATAACAATGTAAACCCCAGATTCTGTATTTATTTATGTTTTACAAAATGTCCCAACTTCATTGGAATTGAGTTTGTATAATAATAATAATAATATATAATAATAATAATAATGATAATAAAAATATGATCAATAATAAAAGCCTCACAGCTCTTAACCCTGATGTTAAGAGGTTAGTAACTGTACTTTAGTGGTTTATACACAGGATTTGTCATTAATTAGCTTCTGATTGTAGCATTTATGAGACACTCCATCAGAAATAAAAAGTGTGATTAAAGTGTCCAACAATTAGTATAAAGTTAGATCCTTTAAGAAGCTTAAATCTTGACTTTATCCCATCAGTCCAGCTTTAGTGCAGAATTGTAGCCGTTTTTATCCCCAATTTGCTGCTTCTGTGAGCTTATAGCTATTTCTGCTAAATCTGCTTCCTGTCAGTCTGACTGATTACAGCCTCCACCCTGCTCCCTTGTGTTTGCGTCTGTGCTGTTATTTTGCATTGTGGAGTTTATTTATGTAACGCACCGCCTCGTTCTGGTTGTACTCATCAGCAGCCCTCAAATAAAGTCTAGCCTCTTCCTCCCAGTTAAGCTGATTAAGTAGAATCAATTTTCCTCTTTAAAATAAACGCTGCCTTTTCTTTCAGCCGACTGATTATTATTATTTTTTTTCCTGATGCTGAAGTGGCTTGTTGATGTTTTCCCCATCATTCCATGACAAATTCAGAAATTAGTTTGATGTAAAGGATAAAAAGGGGTCACAGCCTCTTGGTTATTAAAAACACAATAAATGGTGGTTATCTCATCACAAAACAAATGATACGAACACATCTGGGTGCTGAGGAGGATTTTATTCTTTCAACACTTTCATTTAAAAACAGAAAACTTGATGAATCACTGCCAGATCGATGATGATGGAAATGTCTCCAGCTGGTTTTCAATTTCACAACTGTTTTTTTTTGTTTTTTTTTTTTCCAGACGAGGAGCTGTTTATTATAAAGCTGTTAGTGTCAACACAGAAAACTCTGTCAGTCTGGGGAAAAAAAGCAAAACTTGATTACCTGAGAAATCCAAAAATCTGTTTTAGAGATTGGCCACTTTGTTTTTTCTTACTTTGCTTTTTTTATTATTTGTAACTAATCGTCTGGGTTCACTGCCCTCATTATAGCCCCTGTCCCTCCCTGCAGGAAACTCCAAACAAGCTCTGCGATGTAAAACCTGCAAGATGGCTGCTCACCTGTGGTGCACCTCCGAACTATCTCAGCAGCCGTGTCACGGCAAGGTAAATGTGCACAGAATTAATTTTTTTCTTGCTTTAAATGTAGTTAATTTAGAAACGACTTATCCCAAAGTGATGCTTAAATTATATAGACCTGATTTTTGTATTTTTGTTTTATTCATGTGTCCAAATTCTTTCTCTAAAATCTTCCTCTTTACACTGGCTGTGTGTAATGTTTAAAATGCATTTTAAGATCTTTCTAATTTAATAGAACAGGGATAGGCAACTGGCAGCCCACGGGCCAAATGTGGCCCCTGGGTGACTTCTGTCTGACCGGCCGGAGAGGTAGACTATTGGTTCACAGAATTTCAAGGCAAACCTATGTGTTCAGTCTGCTTAGAGACGCTGTCTGCCATGAAGGATTTTAAAATAAGTCACTGCTACAACATGCTGCACAAAGCTAAATATGAGAAATATACTGAAGTCACAAGTACATAAACAACAGCAAATTTTTACCAGAACCACACAGGAAGCTGCACTCAAGGAGTTTAATGTTGTTATACATGCATTTGAGAGTGAAATATATTAAGTTGTTGCACTGTATTGGTTTAATAAACACACAGAGAGGGTATAACGTCCTGGCATTGTCGTATTTATAAGAGCTGCTTGTCATTTATCTTCATAGATAAATGACTCTTCAAGAGCTCTTCTCTCCTCTGAGATCAGCTTCCTGTTCATCATGCTGCTTTATTATTTTACTATCTATTGTTCTTCTTTAACGTTTTTCAATTCATTGGTCTTGGTATGACCAATCCAGTCCAAACTGTCTCTGTGTTTAGGTAGACCACTTACAAATGGGGTAGTTACTTTTATATTCCTTACGTACTCAAGTAAAACATGGTTGGTGATCTCAGAGCCTCACAGGAAACAGAGCTGTTCTGAAAGCCTCCAGATTACGAGGGATTTCAGACGGTGTTTTCTGTTTATGCTCAGGTGCAGGGCTGCGAGGACATTAGCATGCAGCAGGAGACGAGACCTTCTGAGAGCAAGTCGGAAAACATTTTTAAGAGCCCCGTGTTGACGACAGCTCAGTGCAGTTTGACAGCTTCGCACAAACAGAGGGGGAGATGCGGGGGATTGAAAAGGGCATCGAAAGGTGAAATAAATCGGCGTAGATTTCTCGCAGTCCTGCTCGACGCTGAGGGTCCATTTGAACGGAGCTGGTTTTCAGTGAAACTGAGACATTTATGTTGCGGTTCACAGGAGCTCTTTGAATTCAGGTCTCAGAGTGGAACCTTTTGGGGGAACCTCCCACAAAGGTGTGACATACTCCACAGAGGTGTGACATTGCACATGCACACTAATGACGGCCACAACAAAAGCGAGAACAAACCACAAAGGGATTTTTTTGCCAGGGGCGGAGCCAGAGGGGTAGCCACGGTGGCAAGTGCCATCCCTGGCACCTTATTGGCCACCCCCAAATGATTGACAGGTGATAGTGGGGATTGCATTTGGCAATAGAAGATGGTCAGTTAGAGCTTAAACAAAGTAAATACATGTCATGCAGTTGTGTTATCTAGTGTAGAGGGAACCAATCAGTGTGGGAGAAGAAAAACAACTTTTCTAAACCACTGAACTAATATAAAAGCAATGATGGTACTCCGGTTTCCCCCACCCCTAAAAACCTGTACAACAGGTTGCCTTCAGGCCCAGGCCTCCCGTGAAAAAGAGATCTGAGATCTCACAAGACTTGCCTGTTAAATAGCAATAAATAAAAAATAATTAAATTCCATCACACCACGCTCAATATGTATTAAAAAATTGCTGAATTGTAGCCATTTTGAATTTAATGAACATTTTGGAGTATTTTATTTTATTTTAGAATCTGTTAGGCATCACTCTCAGCTACCACCACACTAAATTTCAGCTTAATATCTCTAAGAAGTAAAAAGTGATATTTCAAAATGACATGGGGATTGCTCTTGATTTACCTTATCAAATTTCAGCTTATTATTTCTAAAGAATGTCTGAGGTCCAAATTAGCTTTGGTGGACATCTTGAATTTTGTATTTAAATTTAGATTTTTCTTGGCTACTACTATAAACTTGCTGTATAATGGCTGAATTACATTAGCCTTAGTGTATGTTGGTGAAGATTCTTAGTCATCCAGGTCATGAGGAGGATAGGAAACATTTTGTGCAAATAAATGATATAAGATGTGAATTGGGCAATATCACATGTGGAGTTCCTCAGGGTTTTGTACTCGGACCAAAGTTATTTATTTTATATGTTTATATGACTTGGTTAATGTGTCAGAGTTGTTTAAATGTGTTTTTTTTTTGCAGATGATACTATATTTTTTTGTTTTGTGAAAATATAGAACGGATATTGGAGATGATGCTAACAGAATTTGTTAAAATACAAACTTGGTTTAAACTTAATAAATTATCTTTAAATTTAGATAAGATTAATTATATGATATTCAGTAATGGAAAGAGAACTGTCGATCTACCATTTAGAGTCTATGATATTGAGATTTGTAGAGTCAGTGAGGTGAAGTTTTGGGTGTCATCATTGATGAAAGGGTATAAGATTATGGAATAATCTGGAGGATGACATTAAAAATGCCGAATCAATGTGTATATTTAAGAGAATGACAAAGGTTGATTTATTGGGGAAATATGTAAATGTATAATGTACAAATGGTTGCTCAAGAAGGAGTTAAACCTTTATTGTTTTTCTTTTGTTTTTCTTTTTTGTATGTTTTTTGTTTTTGTAATTTGAAGATTATTTTGATTGAATTTAATTATTTTTTAAAAGGGGCAGACATAAGATTTTTTCTTCTTCTGCCACCTTTCATTGATTTGTATTTTTATTGTATATTGAATTTGTTTTTTTTTTTTTAAATGAATAAACTTTATAATAATAATAATGATGAAACAAAAAAAAGGTTATAGTCAAAACAACTGGACTTTTATTTAGCATTAGCGGTTAGCTTAAACACCTTGACCACTCCCGTGCCACCCCCTTGCAAAAAAGTCTAGCTCCGCCCCTTCTCCTACACCTGTTTTATCTCCATCCATGAGTTTTTGGCCATTTGAATATCTTTATAGATGTCTGCTTCCGGGTACAACAGTCGGATTCTGGAAGCTAGTCGATGAAGCAAAATGCAGCGTCTGAGCACTTTCAGCATAAACACGCTCACAAACTTCTGACCAACCAGGCAATGATTTCTCATTCATGTGGAGGGGGGTGAAAAGTCTCACGTCAGGTTGTGACAAGAAGTGGGAGACTTGACACTGCGAACAAAATCACGTGATTTTGTCACACATCTGTGACAATGAAAGACAATTTCGGCCAATCGGATGGAGCTTCACAAAACAAAAGTTCCTTATTTCATATTTGGCAACCCCAACTGTTTATTCGCCATAATTAACATTAAAAACACTGAAGTTTCCAGGGATTATTGTCACGTAAACAAGGCCTAAAGGTTATGATTCCCTTCTTCAACGTGACTATGAGAGCAGCTTGTTTGTAAGTGAAGACAGAGACAAACTGATCTTGGCTGAAACACTTAACGGTGCTTAATTCAGTGTGAAGTTACGCAGAATGGTTTGACCATGTCTGTGTCCGAGCAGTGAATTCATTGTCCAGCAGCCAAGATGGCAGAAACTCCTCCTCAGTTTGTTCCCGGTGGAGGAAAAGAGCTCCTCTCTGCTCTGAACGCACTCTCACATCAGTTTCGACTCCACATAGTTTCTGATTCTGCCATTTTCATATGACTCCATTAAGGCCCTACAATCACAGCACAGCCAGATCCATATTCCTACAGGCTGACTCTATAAACAGGAAGTAATGGAAGCTGAAAAACTCATTCTGCTTTCTGCTCTCCTCCATTAGTCTGGAGCGTTCAAGCGAAACTTCAGCTCGCCGATGCTCGTCAATGACCAATTGGCTGTCGTCAAGGAAGTTCAGCCGAGCCAAGGTGAGCACTTTACGAGCACCTGTGTGTGAGTGAGAGTGCCCCAGTTGTTTACGCTTTTATTCTGTGACGTTGCTTTGTCTAGTTATGGTTATTTTTAGATTTTTGTGTACTCGTGTTTGTACCGTAACAAAACCAGAGCTGCCTCCTCTGACAACCACAAAGCATGAAGCAGAAAAAAATAAAAAACAGATAGAGAGAACAAATTCAGCTCCACTTGGAGCACAGTGGACGATCTGCACCCAGAAAGTATGTGGATAAATATTTATAAGCTCTGATGTTTGTGTTTTTTAATCTGTTTATAATTTGCACCAGCTTAATGTCAGACGCTGCTTTTTTGCATGTTTAAAACCTCCATAAACACTGAAATGCTGCCTAATTTGTGATTAGCATGAGCGCTAACCAGCTCTCTCCTGTGAGGCAGTTTGTATTTCACTGAAAATCCTCTCAATTAGGTTCAGAACACAGGATGAATTGTTAACATTTCTCAAAAAAGGATGCTGAAATCAAAATTCTAATGCTGCACCCTCTTTTTACCCAATGATCTACATTCCAAATTCCAAGAAACATTGTGCAAAATTGAAATAAATATCTCACAATCCCATAATTTATTCCCAGTGGAACACCGTAAACATACAGAAATTATATTTCTTAGTTTATATGTTTGATATGTTCACTATTATTTATTGAGAATAAAATATCAGTTTATGAGTTTTACAAGTTGTTTAATTCTGTTTTTAAATAGCATTTTCCAAAACCACCTAACTTTTCTTTTAACTGTGCTTTTAATAGGATTAGAATTATCATTTCTTCCTTCCACCATAATCTGTCGTGTTTTAATTTGATTTAATTTCCCTTTGGGATTATTAAAGTATTTTTGAATTGAACTTTGTGGAGAAACCTGATAAAATGCTTCATCTCTCATAAAGGCCACCTTGCTTGCTGAAGGTTAGCATCTCACGTTGTCACATCCTTGTTCTGCTCATACATCAGGATACAATTAACCTGCAGCTCCATCATCACCTCCACGACGCCCGGGACTCTGCTGAGTCCCGCTGAGCCCGCAACCTGCCAACCGCACACTCACACGTTACGCTGTGTCCTCTTAATTAAAGTGTTGGGGAAATACAGAACTCATTAGGGTTTAATAATCATTTTTTGACAGGGTTTGTTGACAAAAATCTGCTGGAGGGTCGTAGTTATTATAAAGACTATGGGGGGTCCATGTTTAATTAGCCACGTCTGTTGAATTTGTCTTATAGGTGCAGTTTTATTTTTCAAAGGTGTTTCCTTTTATGATTGAGAAGCTTTTGTTGTGACTTTAAAGTACCCGTGACATCAAATTTGGGAATAAATATGAATACATTTTTGGAAATATAATATTGATAACATACAACAAAACAAATTTCACACTGCTGAGATGAACGGTTGTTGAGGTATTTGCATGTTAAGTAACAGGAAGTGATGTCAAAGGGGAATGTCTGCATGTAACCAGAGCGTCGCTACAATGGCCAAAAACACAGACTGTAGAGAAGAATCTGATGTTTCTTTAGATTATTTTGAGTCTATCAGAGATGAATAAGAGTCAGAATTTAAATAATTATGGCTGCGTCTCAATTCATGGGTTGAAGCCGATATCGGCCGTATTCGTTGACTGCTTACATCACTGCCCTGCGTCGTAGGCTGTCCCAATTCGTAGATGCCTACTCTTGTGGCTGACAAAACCCCAAAAACGTCGGCTGCATCTGAGTAGCCTACGCGACCAACAGTATCCCAGAATTCATTGCACTATCAACAAATTAAACAGTAAAACAATGACGGCAGAGTTTACAGTGTTTTTTTATTATTAGGTTTTTTTTTTACGATTTTGGAATTTTGTCACGGACCAAACAAACTTTTGTTGCAGCAAGATGTTAAATAAAATGCACTTACAAGCACTGATACTGGAGCTAAACCCAAATTATTAATGCTTTTTATTTATTTACTTGTAACGTTTTTCTATTAAAACTGAATACTATGAAGTTACACCTTGGAAAAAAAACAAATGAAGTGATGTGATAAAATGTATCACCATGGTAACAGGGCAGTTCGTGATCACGTAAAAACGTCTTCTGTAGACTAGACCGTCTCATTTCACAGCCATTTATAAAGCCAGCAGGAGCAGCTGTGGCTCACGTAGACACTAGCCGTGTTTCCATCAACGTTTCTTAATTCGCATTTTGAAATTTCGCATCAGAAAAGCTGAATGGAAACGG
>JARVJO010000096.1:20770172-20781878 GCA_031762555.1 Cynodonichthys magdalenae
ATTCATTTCCTTTTTGCGAAATTTTAAAAATTCGCTCTAAATTCGAATTAAATTGGATGGAAACACGGCTTATGACTAACGTCGACCGCGGTCTATATCGGCAGCAGCCCATGAATTGAGACAGACATTGTTTCAATAAACAAAGACCAGAGTAATCCTTTTCTTAGACTTCTCTGGTGATGTCACTTCCTGTTTCACTTTGAGCCAATTTAAAAAAAAATCTGCCAGTTATGCAGCAAATTCGGTAATATGTGTTTTATGCAAAGTTTCTTAAACAAAAAGATGTTTACTTTTTTTTGTATTTGAAGGATATGCATGTCACAGACACTTTAATGATTGAAGGAAAGCATCAAAACCAGCTTTTCATAAAAAACGTTTTTTAATGTTCATTTGATGATGTCTTTGTTGCACATGACAAAATTTACATCACAGACAGAACAAAAGGCAAAAACTGATGTCATTAACTTTTTCTGAGTTAGGCTAAAACCAATCATGAGTATTTTATTAGTCTTTGTGGACCAGATGGAATGAGCTTGTGGACTCACTACGGACCAGGGACCACCAGTTGGTTTCACTGTTTTTTTTTTTTCAAAAGCTGTAAAACCCTAAACATTTCCTTTCTGCAACATTTATAAACTGATTTTACGCCTCCTTTATGAGGTGAGAGTCAATTAGCTGCAAGAGAAAAGTACAGGACAGCTGATGTTCGGAGCGATCTTGAAATATTGTAAAAATATTTAATTAATCATCTTCTTACTCAGAATTTATTTTTCTGTTCAGACAAGAACAAGCTGGGTCAAGGTGAGGCTGCAGGAGGAAAAATAAATCAGACGAGATGAGAACTGAATTCATTACGAAAACAAAACATTCAGTTCGTTGGCTTTAAAAATGAAAACTGAAGGTGTCCCACCTGGAGGCGGCACCATGGTGCAGTGGTTACGGACACTGCCTCTCGGTGAGAAGGTCACAGGTTCACCGCCAGGTCTTTCTGTGTGGAGTTTTCATGTTGTCCCTATAGGTGAGACTGGTTGTTTGTGTCCCTGGACTTTTAACATGTCCAGGGTGTCCCCTCCCCGCTTCTCATCCAGTGTCTGCTGGAGACGAACACCAGCTCCCCTCAACCTGGAAACGAGAAAACGGATGGACGGTTTTACGTCTGCCAAAACGATAAGAATTTGCATGAAGCAGAGAAGCAAAGTTTATTTCTAACTACTCCGCTGATGTCGGAACTTCAGTTGGAGATAACTTGAATATGAAAATGCAAATCATTGCGCCTTCATCCTGCACAGACACACACTTGTGCATCCGAGCCTGCAGGAAAAAAAAACAACCTAAAAAAAATTTTAAAATCGCTCTGCCCTCCATCCGGCTTACGTTGAGCTGGGTGGAAAAATGGAGCAGAAAATTTAAACAGCAGCCGCAGAAACGCTGTGATAGCGCCGAGCGTAACACGAAGACTGTTTATTTCCCAAGAAAATTTAAATGTCATCTTGTATTCTCTTTCTGAACTGCGGCTCCAGATACATCAGAGCTGGTAAACGGAGACGCAGCTTTAGAGCTTTTAGAAGGTCTTGATGTCTTCTTAAGTTTTGGCTGCTGTACCCGTTCAGAAGTAAAGTGGGTCACCTCGGTTCAGGGCTGACTCCAGTTATATTTAGACCTGCTCCACCAGATTTGCACAATAAGTCTGATGTACAGCGTTATCTCAGCATGTTGTCCTAATTGCAGCGGGTCTGGAGCAAAAGCTTGGAGTTAATTAATAATTTATGTGTGATTTTACTCAAACACCAGTGTGTGTGTGTGTGTGTGTGTGTGTGTGTGTGTGTGGTTTCAGAGGCTGAGCGGAGGCGTGTAGACCCTGTGTACGCTGCCTTGCGCTATGGGACGTCCTTGGCACAGATGAGCCGTTCCAGTTTTGGCAGTTTGTCAGAATCACCGACACACAGCTTGGTACGACACGTTACCTCGTGGATGTGCAAAGAGGACAAATGAATGTTTCAAACTTAAAGTAGAGTTTGACTAAACTTATCCACCGGACAGCTCACTCACAAACTTACTGAGACCCTGGAAAGAGATTTAGAACCCAAAAAGCTTTACTTATTTGATTATTTTATGTTTAACTAACTGATTAGCATGTGTCTTCATGTCATCCTGGTTTAGTTTGAAATTTAATTCTTGAATTTCCAATTTCTGCAGTATCTTTGATGTTATTATCTTAAAGGTTTATTATCTGTGTTCTTAAACACCTAATGGGACATCGGTTATAATTAGCTAAATTGTCTTAAGAACTCAAAATAAATCCGGAAAATACAATGTAAAAGGTGCAAAAACTGCCCATGAATCTAATAAATCTTTTATCATCTAAATCAATGGTTTCCAACCTATTTTTCCTCAAAGCCCCCCTCTCTTACATCCAAGCCAAGTTGAGCCCCTCCAATCCCTCACTACTCCCCACCTCTCCCAAAAATGTGTTTAACCTTTATCTCTTTATTTATCAAAACAATAAAAGAATAAAGTGAAAAGTTCCAAACTTTTATTTGGAAAAGAAAAAAAAGAACTGAATTACAGAGATTAAATTATTAAAATGGACTTGTTTTGATGATTTATACACAAAAAATAAATTTATATTTTCACAACATCTAAGTACAACGTTGGTCGTTATGTTGGAAACCATTGGTTGAAAGAACTAGAAAATTTCGGTAAAATATTTAAAGGTGCCAACGTAGCCACTGTCCAATGAACTAACATAACTTTTATATCATCTAATTAAAAAAAGATGCTTTATTATGATGTAAGAATTGTAGAGTTGGTGAACAAAGATTAAAAGATGAAAAGCTGCTGCAAGTGGCTTAGATCGAAACATAAAACTCAGTTTATTAAAAAACTATCATTTAATTCTTAGTTATGCTTGAACTGTGAGTGAAGAAGACTCTGATGGTCACATTTATGTTTTTAGTGTTTCATGTGGGAGATATAAACATTTAAATAGACCTAAACTAGTTTTAAATGAGAATATTTTCCTTTTTTTTATCATGGTTTCCTGTGTTTCATCTTTAAGGGGGAGGGAGGTGAAGAGAGGCAGCAGAGGCAGTGCAGCATGGAGGAGGAGGAGGAGGAGGAGATAACGCAGGAGGCAGGGGGTAAAGGCTGCTGAGTGTGTCGTCTGTGTCTGTGCTGTGTTTACATGTGCCTGACCGCCGGCGTGAGAGCAAGTCTGTGGCTGGCTGTAAAAAGTAGCTGCTGTAATTTTCTGATTATGAGGGTCTTTCCTTCCTTTCTTAGAAAATCCCCCAGTCCTTCCAGACCCCCCTGTTCCAGAGAACGAGATGAATGAGGATGAAGACCAGAGCGGCGAGCAGGCTCAGGTTCCTGCAGAGGACACCTGTGCAAAGGTAGCGCTCTGTGAAAGTCAGCTTTTGTTGTTTTAGTTTTAACGTCTGCATTTTATTTTATTTTTATTAATTTTATTGTCTCGTTTTCTGAACCTTGCTGTGTCCAGGTGCCCAAACGCATTGAAGTCCACTCCATACACACCTATGTAGCTCTCTACAAGTTTCTGCCTCAGGAACATAACGACCTGGAACTACAGTGAGTTCAACAAACTGGTTTCATACCTCGTGTGTGTGTGTGTGTTGTTGTTTCTGCTACAGAGTGAGGACCGTCATGTTTCAACCAACAAAGTGAGAACATTTTTGAGAAGTGGGAACATTTTCCCAGCCCTCACTTTTTTGCAGTTCTACTGAGCTCTATTAGTTATGTTTAGAGCACGTGTTAAACATAAGGCCCGCGGGTCAAATGTGGCCAAATAATTTTCTGTGGCCAAGGAGAGCTGCAAAAAATGTATTAATCACTTAAAATAGGCGTATGCTGCTTTAAAGCTAGCACTGATCATAAACTACAGCTCTCATATGCATGTCAATTATTTTCTCTGTGTAATGACAGCATCTCACCACTAGGTGGAAAGGCACAGGGTTAAAAAGTAACCAGCAACCAGCAAAGATTACCGTGTAAAATTTCCATTTCGCTACATTTTCGTCAGCTTCTTTAGTGTTTATAAGAAATACATGTCAAGTTTTTAACATGGATTTTCCATCATTTTGCAGGAATACGTATGGAGCAATCTCACAGAATTTTTTTTCAAGTTTTACAGATTTTTTCCAAAACTCAGTTTCATATTTATTTTACATATATCACAGCCTGTCGGACGTTTAAAAAAAACAAAAAAAACAAAAAAATAAATAAATAACATCAAATTACCATCTTCCAACCTTTCCTCTTGCTTTGAGCTACAAGCGCTGTCATCTCCGCATACGAAATTTTTGTGAAAATTACGGATTTGTCAGGCTCGTTGTACAGATAAACGTCCGAAGGGATTTACATGTATGATAAGAGGACGTTGCTTCTATGCATGAAATACCACATAGAGCTCAGTTATTGTTTGTTAGCCAAGGAATGTAACATGTTGTGTTTAGTCAAATTTAAACAGGAAGCATTAGAGTTTTTTACAGCTGGTCCTTTGAGGGTAGCTGTAATGTTCATTTGGCCTTTTTTAAAAATGAGTTTGACACTCCTGGTTTAGAGGTTTGATGTGAATGAATTAAGCTTTGGTTCAGGTTAGGAATAGACCAGTAATGGTTAGTTTTAGGGAAAATGTCTGGGTTAGGCATAAATGCAGTTACAAAAATAAACGGAAGTCAATACAAAGTCCTCCGTTTGATGGAAGTACAAGGGTGTGTGTGTTTGTGTAGTCGCATGCTGCTTTAGGCTGTGTTTAGTCCGTCCCTGTGATTTACCCCAGCGGTTGTTCCTGCAGTATGAAATGTTCCCGCCATCTGTAGAGGACGATCCCCACCCCCACCCCATCTCTTTCCCCTTAAGGACAACTAATTATAAACTCAGACCCCATCTCTGTTCCCACAGAAGTAGTGACTGAGCTGAGCTCTCTGCAGGGGAGAGGATGGAGACAATGAAGAAGTGAGAGATGAAAGGGAGGACAGACATAAAGGGAAACGACGTGGAAGTGAAGGATACATGGAGGATGAATGAGAGAAATGGGCGCAGGAAGCAAAGTGCAAATATCAAAGAAGCAGCTCTATAAGATGAAGGATGAAGCAAGAAGATTAGGGGCTGAACATTTTGTGGTGTGAGGGTATTTTCAATGGTGTATAGATGATTAGAGGATAGCTTTCACACAGGTAGTTCGTTGGGACTGTTGGGAGTATTAGGAGCCATCTGTGTTCTGTCTTTTTGTGTGTGTGAGCTAATGACTGGTAAATGTGCTTCTCTCAGGACAGGAAAAGATGAAAAACTTGACAATTCTGTCAGTTGTACAAAAGTTTCTGTTGTAATATGTAAATCTAAAAGAACAAATCGTACAAGAAGCAACTTAAAAGCACAGAAAAAAACAACTGAATGGACTGTTTTAGATGCACAACATCCACACAAGAACAAATCAGGCTTAAAATGGCCGATCAGATGTTTGGATCTGGGGTTCTGTTGAAGCGTTCTGAACAATTAATATCTTACCTGTTGTAGATAGCTCTTTCTTGTTTAGAGAGATGGAGTTCAATTCTGACCAGACTGAGACCTCATATGAACTAGGACTGTGGATTGGTAAGAATTTGGTGATATGATACATATAACAACACAGAGTCACGATATGATCCACTGCGATATATCGTGATACTGTAGGCAAGGCAATATATCGCCATTTTATTTCTCCAACAGCTTCTAATTAAAAAAACTCATTAGATGCAGAAAATCTGATTAAACTGAGTTTATTTTTATGCAATCAGAAGAACACCTAACAACAGTCCATTAAACTTTAATTAAAAATCAATACAGCATTTCTGAGAATTGCTGCAGTATCGGGAAATGAAATATCGTAATATTTTAGCGTATTAACATTTTCTTAACTGTTAATATGAACACAATTATGAAAATCTAAAATGATCTGAATAAATCTACTGCTGCAGGACACTGTTATATAGGCCACGATGACGACTAAATGCTTAACTCAAGTCGAAGTAAATTTAGCGCCACATTCCAAATTCTGACAATATTATATAAAAGTGTGTTTTGTTGCCATCAAGCAAAGTCATCAGTTAAAGTAGCTTAATTCCACTGTTCATCACCTGAAAGCTGCCTGCAAATAACTAAAAATAAAAGAGTTTTAGAGACAGAAGAAGCCTGGAAAATTAGCAGTTTAACATCATCTACTTAAATTGGTTTAATTTTTGTGCAGAAGCTGGGATCATGTAGGGCAGCCTGGAGATGTGCAGGAAGCAATGGGGACATGATTTCTAACCATGTATCTGGGACAGTGGGTGCTGCTGTGCACAGAGAAAAGTCTCATCCAAACCTGGTAACGTGATTAAAATGCAGGTCAGGTTGGGTCGACTAAAGATCAAGCCCCGTCTGTAGAGAGTTTCAGTGTCAGAACTGGGAAACAAAAAAGACACAAAGAGTCGTCCGTATTTTACCTGCCTCAGCTTTGTAACCGTTGGTGCTGCAGCTTTTTGTGCTTTGTTAGATAATGTTATCTTTTGTGTTTGTTCTCAGCTCTGCTTTCTTCTCTTTTCTTCTCTACTCCATCCTCATCATTCACACACTTTTTTTAACATCTCTTCCTTTATGTGATTTTTTTGTTTTTGTTTGTTTGTTTCAGTCCTGGCGAACGGGTCCAGGTCACAGACGACTCTAACGAGGAGTGGTGGAAGGTGGGTGACAGATCATTAGGGAACATCTGTGCATAAAGCTGCACGTTTATTTCACGTAAAATCTTTAAATCAAACCTTCTTTTTTTGTGCAAAAACACCTGCTTCGTTTTTCACAAGCGCACAGGCACAGAAAATAGGATGTAATTTCCTCTGAAAATTACCAAAAGAGTTCAGCATAATGAACGTGACTAGTGTTTCAAGCTTAACAAGGTATTTATTGAGTCAGTAATGAGCTTCACTGACTCCCAATGGAAATAAATGTCCGTGTAAGAGTGCTCCTGGGTTTGTGTGTTGCAGTCAGACCAGGGTGCACCAGACTTGTGTTTTATCAGCCGACCTTGCTACTTGCTACAAGGAAGAAAAAATCTCATCTTCAAGTCGAGCAGCGACTTTTAAACACCTTCAATCTACACAACCGCGCCAGCTTTAAATTATGCATAATTTGTGAATCTTCTGTTCATTACTAATGCATCGCTTCTATAAATGTGTCGACACCTGAGGCAGCTGGTGATAAACAGTGAAATACTGCCACGTAAAACAAAGTATCATCAGTTTCCATCAGCACCAAATGAGACGAAATCTGCTTTTTATGTGGCTTGGAAAACCCATCCAGTGTGCTGCAGCCTTAACGCTCCGTCGCTGCATCCAGCTGAGTTTTGACTGAAAGAACCAAACCCGCCTCTAAAAAACTGAGCAGGTGATGACGGCCCGTCTGCAGAGACAAACACGTGACGCTTCTGTCTGAGCGTGAGGTCAGCTGGGTTCGTCACCGTCTTGTTTGTTCTCCAGGGTAAAAGCGGCGACCGGGTCGGCTTCTTCCCCTCCAACTTTGTGCAGAGAGTCCGGCCCGGAGAGCGGGTGTGGCGGGTCGTCCAGGGCGTCTCCGGAAGCCGGGAGCGAGGTCACATGGCAGTGAAGGAATCTCAGGTACGGATCAGCTGCTGAGGCGCTCGTTTCCTCTGATTATGACAAGTTTATGATCAACTTTCTGTCTCTGCCTCTAGATTTGCGTCGGGAAGCGAGAAGACGGCGAGAAGTTTCTGAAACTGAGCAGCGGGAAGAAGCGAGGCCTGGTCCCAGCTGACTCTATAGAGGAGATATGAACCTCTTACTGTTACTTCTACACAGATTCAGACAGTCGTCACCAAAACAAGTTCCTTTGAGGTGAGACAGCCTCAACCTTTGAAACTGCCTGAAAAACTCTCTGAAGGCTGAACCCAACATCTGTGATGGAAAGCATTTTGGAGTGACTGAAGTTTCCATGAGCGATAATCTGAATTTTTTTTTTCAAACACAATAAGTCCATGTTTAGACGAAGGGCGCACAAACAAGTGTGTGGTTCAGATATAGCTTTCTTCATCAAAAACACATTTACAATCGTGGGAGGAGGATCCTGGGAACATCATGCTTGTGTCAGTGTCCCTTTCTCTCTTCTGCCCACTCGGCGTGTCTCATCTGCTCATTTCAGGGTTTTTTTGTTTTTTTTTAACCCTGGGGACCGATATCAGCTTTGTTTCAAGAGACTCTTGCCAAGAACATCCACTGCCATGTATGGAAAGCTATTCTGCCACTCAGAATGTGAGGAAAGAAGAAAGTCTGCATCAGACTTGCAGCTCCTCTTAGAGCTGGCAGAAATAAAACGTTTGAGGCTCTGCATTCTTTGTATTTTTCTGACTTTTTAAGTGTAAAGGAGCGTTGAAAATATGCTACAAAAAAGGCTTTAGCATCTTTATTTTTTGCTATGAATGCCTAAAACACCTATAAGATAAATTTAATTTAATAACCTACAAGAACTTGTAGAAAAATGTGTTTTTGGATGATGGTTTAAATTGTCCATGTTGTCTTGTCTTGAGTGAAGTGGAAGAAACCAAACGAGGAACGAAACAAAGGAGTTTGTCCAGATAAAGGGTTGTTTTTGAACATGTGAGCACTGAGCAAAGAAAAAAAAACTAGGTGTTGGATGTTCCAAATGAAAGAAGCTGCTCTCCTGTTTTCACACGGCGGAGCTGGCTGTGCACATAAAGCTCGGTGTCTGTCTGCTGAGGTCTGCGGGTGTCGTGTTCACCACAGCTCTGAGCAGCAGGAAATAAACTGCAGCCAGTGTGTGCCTGAAAAAAACAAACAAAAAAAAACAATTCTTTCTGGCCGTGACAAGGATTTTTAAGTTCCAGTGACAGTTGGTTGTTTCAGTGGGACGAACGACACGAGCTTTATGAGTCATCGCGGAGGTAATTTTTGTTCCCATGTGTCCACGGCTTATTCATTGATCAAATGTCAGCCTGCCGTCTTCTTGTTGGCCTCTCTTGTCCTCCTGTTATTGATGCGACTCGTCAGCTGTGACTTCACTTCGACACGTGTTCGTTTCTCTGCCTCTTCACTTTGGAGAGTTTAGGCGATCCAGTGATTCCTCGTCAATCAAATGAGCTCGATGCATTTCTCTGTGCTGAAATCCAAGCGCACACATTGCAACGACTTGAAGCGTTTATTAGTAGAAAGAGGATTTTTGAAATAATTTAGCTCGTTTACTACAACTCCAAGTTGGGACGTTGTGTAAAATGTAAATAAAAACAGAATGTGATGATTTGTAAATTGTATGCAGATATTGAATGCTTAAACTTCATTGCTTTCTGTTTTGTTTTTTAAAGTAGCTTACATCAAAAGAATTCAGGGCCGACCCATGGTATAGGCGGTATAAGTGCTTCGTCCATCTAGGGGGCACCACAAATGGGGATGAAAAAATTTTTTTTTATTTGAGTCTAGTTGATTTAGTCTGCAGAATAATCACTGGTTCCTCTAATTTATAGTTTATAAATTTGTTTTGTGGATTTTTCAGCCTGTTTTATCCCTACATCCCTATATTTCATGATAAAAGTATCATATGATGCAGTCTACTGGTACTCAGTGTGTAAGTAGAAAACATAATAAAGACAATGGAAAGTTTCAGTTTTGATCACAGATCAAATTCAGGTTAAAGTCGGGTTTTCAGTATTCTACCTTCACAAAATACTGATTTTATGATGTTTTATTAATCCCAAGAATTTCATCAAATGCTCTTCAAATGAATGGAAAATGCATAGCATTGAGTAGGGTAGTATACTCCTGGACCCCCCCCCCCTAGAACTGCTTCACTCCACAGCTGCTGGTTAACATGAACAGCAGATGTTGGCAGGTATGAGGTAGACTTCTGGTGTTCTGTTTCAAATGAATGATATTGTTACTATTTTAATTTGATAACCTGATTTCTAAAGATAAAAAATATTAATCACAAAATTTTTAATTTGGTACGCAGATGTATGAAAATCCGTAGTGAGATTTATAAAAATGCATAAGGGGCACCACATAAATTCTTGCCTAGGGCCCTAAATTAGCTAGGAACGACCCTGAAAAAAGTACCTAAAAGTAAAAATACCTTGACAGCAATTGCTCAATTTGTTCTACTCGGTTTAGTGGAACCAGTTGACAAAATTGGTTAAGTAAATTCAACGCTGTCATTTTTAGAGTGCATAAACAACTCCTTTCATGTTGTGTTCTGGTCATGTTTAAGTTTGTAACAAGGTGTTAAAATTTAAAGTAAAAAAAAAAGTTAATGTATCATTTTAAAGTTTTGAATATAACAAAATAAAAGTAAAAGTTGCAGTTACAGTTGGAAAAAAAACATCTGATAAAATTACAGATCCTCAAAAAATGTACTTTGTTACTACACACCTCTGGTTTTGTTTACATTTTACAAAATGTCCCAGGCTCTAACTGTTTTTGCTCTAACATTTCCCATGTGAAAGCCTTTAGAAGATGTTAGCATCTTTATTTTAAATGATAAATAAAAAGTAGCACTTTATTATGTGTCAGCTAAATAGACTGAGATTTCATTTTTAAAAATCTGCAAGGTTGTAGCTTTTGTTTCAAACAATACTTTTGGTGCAGCTTCACAATAAAGCTCCTGTGTTTCTGAGCAGCATGTTTATTTGTAGATAATCCAACATACATGGACGTATGGAAGCACCTTGTGTTTTGTCATATCGCACCGTTCAAAATGTAAAGTTCTTGTGTCAAGAGCCACCGGCTGGCAACTTACCTCAATGAAATGTCTTAACGAATCTTTGTTACTAAATGCAAACCTTCACAATAAAGTTTTTTGTTGATCATCATTCATGTTGGTGAGACAGAAGGCGCAGCTTCTGGTGTTTTTCTGCTCGTGTTGCTAAATGAGGTCACGTCTATGATTTGTTTTAGTAGCGTCCGTGCGTAATGCACCATCCTTCATCCAGGAACACACACACCGCTGTGCTCAGAGGAATGCCAGACTGATGCACAAGACAGCTGAAATATAAATAGCACATAATGGCGCTGCTGGAGGCTCTGTAATTAAGGCCTGCTTATCTTATCACGCACGGCTACATAAATCAAAGGAGCAGTAATATCACTTTTTTATACTGAGCAACTAGACAACTTAAAAAAAAAACAATTAAGGGTTTTTTTATAATCCTTGGGGGGGAAGATAGAACAGTTGGAACATTACAGGTCAGTTTTTAAAAATGTGTTATTCTGGTTCACTATCCTCCTAGATAAAAGTAAATTGCAATTTTGTGGGCATAAATTGTTGATCAAGTTCATTAGTGAGTTTAAAAAAATAAAATGTGTTTTTAAAAATATATTTTAAAACAAAATTTCAAAATGAAGAAAATAAATATTGTAAAATTTTGGATTATGTGATACAACAACCTGTCATGCTTCATTAAATATATGATAAAATGACCTGCAATTATTTTTTAATTATGACACAACGGCCTGCCTTACAATAATCATACTTAAATTATGCGATACAACTGTTGTCTTGTTTTCTTTTATGATGCAACAGCTTGTCATACTTCATGAATTATATGATACGGCAGGGCTATTCAACTGGCGGCCCACGAGTGACCAAAGTTCAGCCCGCCAATTGGTTCATTCATCTCTTAAGCCCAAACCCCCAGTTTTCTACTTTAATTAC
>JARVJO010000096.1:20781978-20792670 GCA_031762555.1 Cynodonichthys magdalenae
CCACCATATTAGGATCGGTCTTTGGTCCCCATTAGGATTACTGGTCTTGACAAGGTAGGTGTGTATACTGGAAACGGACCTAAATAGGTAACAAAAACAAGTACACACACACACATACATCACATGATACACTTCATTAAAGAAACATGAGCTTCAGCCGCCCCATTGAGCCTGATCTTCGTCTCTGCTGCTCCTCTCCTTTCCAGGACTCTGCAGCCAGAGGCGTTGTTGCTCGAAGAGCTGGAACTGCTGCACCAAGACTCACACACACACACACACACACACACACACAACAAACAGAGTCAAGGCTGTTACAGTGAACAACTCACGTCATCCTTCTCTCCACAAAGATGACCTTTTCTTCACTCAGCAGAGACATAAAATGAACAGAGAGGCTGAAAGAGAAGGAAGAACTCCCTCAATTTCTGGGAGCTTGAATTTTAATCCCAACTCTTTTTTTTATGTGGATTATCGCTCACAGTTACAGATATTGAGCTAAAAGCAGTTGTGGTATATACTCTGAGCACTACCTCTCATCGTTAAAACAATTTTAGCAGGTCAGTTTTTATATTTCAAAGAGGAACCATCAGTAACATAATTTTACTCCTTAAATATTTGGGATCTAATTAAATCACACTCATTTTTATTTGATGATGAACTCTGGAGCCTGAAAATTCAGATTTAAATGTTTGTTTCTAATTAATTAGGTTAAAATGACTTGAATAAAATAAAAGCTGGATATACAACCATCTGTGAGGGTATTTATCTGTGTTTGGATGAGTTCTACTTAAAAATAAATTGGTGAACAAAATATCACATTACAGCAAAGTGAGAGCTAAAGATCTGGAGATTTTTACCAATTTTATTGCTTTAAAATAAGTCAGGAAGAGTTGAAAATGCCTTCAGGAGCTGCAGAGAATCGTTCAAACATTGATGGAGACACAAGAAGTGCCTGAGTCTGACCTGCAGCAGCTTCACTTTTAGATTTATGTTTGCAATAACATCACATCTTACACTCATACGTGGTTTTAGTTCCACTCTTTAAACCTGTTGGTAGAAGGAACTTTTCTGTTCAGCTCAGAAATGTTTCACGTCAGCCTCGGCTTTGTGTTAAATGTCTTTCAGTTTTCAAAACGGGCAAAAAATAAAAAAAATAAACAAGTAAATGTCAATTTGTCTCCTCGTATTCCACGAACACGTCTGTCTCTGCTGTCCCTCGAGCTTTTTTCTTTGAATAAAGCTTAGTGGACGGACAGCAGATCTCTCTTTGGGAATGCAGCAGCTTGTTTATGGGCAATAAAATAAAAGCCCATAAAAACAAGAACACAGTACATTCAGTGAAACACGGTGAAGGTCTTATCTTGCTGCAGGGCGGCTCGGCTTCCTCTGGAACTGGAAGCACTGAATCTTTCAAAGAACGATAAAAATCCAAGAATTATCACGGCTCGTTAGCTCAAAATGTATCACCTGGGGTTTTAAAAAAACAAATAGCTGAGTTAGAGGTTGTGATGGTTTTAGCAGGATTATGATGTGATGTGTAAGTTTGACAGCTACACAAAATAATTAGAGAAAACATATCAGTAAGTTCAGACAAATGTGATGCTCTCACTCTTAAAACAAGAAAAAAATTATACACAATAAAAAAACAATTTATAAATGAAAGGGAAGAAAAATCATATATCTGCCCCTTTTTTCTCTAAAATAAATTCAAATAGTCGTTTTACAGACTCAAACTTTGAAACAAAAACATCATCACCTCCATATTGATACATAGTATATTTTTTCAATAGTTTTTGTCATCTTTCTAAACATATAAACAGTTCTGGAAGTTTTAAAATGAAATCTGTCACTAAATATCATGTGGTTTGTTTTGTCCTGCTTCAACAGAAACTTATTCAGATGAAGTTTGTATTTTTCCAACTTCCGTTTGCATGATCTCCAACATCTGTGCAATAATTTAACCAAATAAAATAATGTCATCAGCAAACAAAATACATTTTAAAAGCCTCGACACATTGACAAAATCATTTATAGATGAAATAAACAGTTTTGGTCCGAGCACAGAACCCTGTGGAACTCCACGGCTAACGTTACATAATTCAGATGTTACAAGGTCCCTGACAAATAAATAAACTAAACTAAAAACATTTATATGTGCAATAATGATCGCAGATACGTGAAAATATGTTAGAATATATAAAATAATGAAAGCTTCAGATTGTCGTCGGTAGGTCTTGTAGATCTGGCTCTAAATATGTTGATGTGGTTTACACTGATCTTAGCTGTGTATCATATTTGACCACTTAATATTAAAAATATGTATTAAAACTTGAACTCATTGTATAGAGTTTATTAACAGCACCATGCAGAGGGACTACAATAACAAATGCATTTACCATCATTAAAACAAAAACACATACATTAAATTAATATTACTCCAACTATGATGTGCAGCCAAGAAGGACATTTTATTCTCAGCCTTAATGAATCATAGGTCGGCCTGCCTGTAGATCATGTGTTCATCACTCAGCCCCTCATAATGCTTTAATATGACCACTGTACCTGTACTTTCTCTGGCAATAGATTTGATATTGTCAGCTACTATAATTATATGTATAGTGGAATTATTGCATATTAGTATAACCTTACCTTTATTTTAACTCTTCAGATTGCTATTTTAGGCACTAATCCCAACATTTGAGCAAAGTTCTGGATGAGTTTGTTCTTTTTTTGATTAGAACCAAAACAAACACTTCAAGCTGCGTAACAATCCAAGTTTTAAAGTTTGAGAACTTGTCCCATCGTTTACTTTTCTTTCTGTTGCCCACAACCCTCTGAGTGCCACGGTACCATTAAAAGGTTGTTTTTCTGTCAGATACCAGGTTTAAAAGATATCATTCTTTGTGACATTTATCTTCAGTTCGGGCTGTGCATTTGAACATTTTTTCATTCTCGTGTAAAAGGCTGATAAAACCCAAAAATAACAATAATTTGAGCATCTGTAAAAAAGGAAACCCGTTTTTTTTCAGTTTGTTGGTTCAGGTGACCTTTTTGTTCTTCACCACCACTTAACTCATGAAAACTAATCAGTCAGAACACCGACTCCTGCTGCTCTGAGTGCATTTTTATTAGAAATGATTAAACAGCTGGTTTAAAATCAGTCAGAACCTCTTGGTGTCTCACACCGACCCGAGCAGAGAGCAAACAGAGACGTCAGGAAGTGACGGCTGACTGAGACCAGAACTAAACAACATCCTGGCGACTTTAATCAGGTTCTGTCATGTTAAGCTGAACTTTTCTTTCTGCTGAACTTGTAAAAAACACGTTGGCTGATCCAATCGCTCACAGCACTTTTAATTACTGATGGAGCTCGACTCGAGCGCCGGGCCCTTATCGAAAGTCGGGCTTTGATTGATGAAGCAGCAAATGCAATAAATATGAGGAAATGAGGACATCACTGGGATGCTGTAATGTGCACGTCAACAAAAGGAAGTGTAATCAAACCTAAATTTGTGTCTCTGGTAATCAGGTCTCATCTCTGGCAACACACATCATCGGCTGAGAAAATCGCTGCTAATCGGATCAAAATGGCTCTGCTGAGATAAATCATGTCAGCGTGTCACTCTCTTTGCATTTCTGACTCTTCTGCACGTCTTTGGGACGAAGGAGGAGCTTTCAGAGCAAACGATAGACTTGTGGACAATCATTTAAAGATAATTGCCAATGGACCGCTGAAGGGAGGACCTTATCCAAACTGTGAGAAAAGCTTTCGCACAACGTCACAGAGTCAGAAAAAAAAAAAGCAGAAAGCCTTTCAGTCGATGTCTTTTTGGACAACTCTCAGCCTGCTGGTCACTGCTGTGTCTCATCCAGTTTCCTAGGAACCCAGACCTCCTGAGTGGAGGGTCTATTGGAGGACCAAATTCATTTGTGTTAGCAGAATCTGCCGCTGTATGTCATATATCTGTTGTTATTAGTCTCACTGCTTTTTGATGATGTCATTATCTGAAAGACAAACACTGGATGAAGCTGGAGGTTCAAACACTCAGAGTTTAAGCTTTAATTTATCAAAACGTGGGTGCTGAAACTTCAGGGTTTTTAACTTCTATACTTTTCAAAATATTTAACTTTATTCACAAACACTTTCCTTATAGAAACATATTGCCTTTAAAACCTTGAAAACTCACATATTTGTTGTATTATGGTTCTTTTACATGTGTTTTTGTGTTCTGCTGCATTAAGCTTTTAGCAGCCTTTGTTACTTTTAGCTAGCGTCTTTCTGCTTTTAGCTTATAGCTAAGATTTTGCTGCTTTTAACTAACCGTTTGCTACTTTTAGCTACTGTAGCTTTCACAAAAATGAATGAGCCCCTTCAAGGGTGTAACTTTAGGTCTATCGTGGGCGGGTCATGCTCTCTGTCTTTTTATTTATTGAATCATTTTTTTGTAAAACGATTCAGGATATTTTGGGGTTAAAATACAGTAACAAATATTTTACATTTTTAGGATGTATTATACCACATACCTAAATTTCTTAGATTTCCAAGAGTATGTATTTAGCTGATGCGTAACAAATTGGCTAAAACCTTTGTCACTTTCAGCAGTTATGTTTAAAAGTACATATAAATCAGGTCAAAGTTATTTAAAGACAAGAGAGTTGCAGCTAAACCAGTTCATTTCTATTATGTTTGAGGAAATTTTATCATTTTATTGGGGCTATGTTGACTGTCAGCGATCATTTATTTTTATGTTGTTTTTGTTTTTCTTTAGCAGGTGTGTGTTCTGCTGATGTTGCTGCTTTCTACACTTTTCTGCTGTTTCTTTACACGATGTTCGGCTCTTTGGTGAAAACTGCAGAGGTTTGCAAATTTTTTTATAGATGGGGGGGTAAAATAAAAAAAAGAAAGAAAAGCAGCGATTGTTATGTACAAGTCAGCCTCCTCCATCCCAAACAATCTGAACAAAATGATTTTTATGAAACAGAACAAGAGCACAACGGTAAGTTGACTGTTTTATGTTATTTGTTGTTTTATTTAACAGAGGAGAACAGCTCAGTATTTATTAAAAACTCACTAGTGTTCAAAAACCAGAGAAGTGAACCATCCAGCTATTTTATTGGCTGTAATTTGAACAGATAATGCAGGTTAATTTAAATAATTGTCTTTATGAGGAGCTGGAGGAGTCAGGGTTTGATTTCTGTTTGAAGCATCGTCCTCGGTCAGGACTGAACATTCTGTTTAAAGTAAGAAGTAAAAAGTAACCTGGTGGTCCGGGCCAGAAGTTTGTGCTGCAGGCTTCTCCTGCTCGTTTTGTTTTTCTTCTCAGTCATGTGGTTTTGCTCCAGCTACAAAACGCTTCAATCGGGGCCATGGGAAAGAAGGAAAACGGATGAGGAAGAAAGGCTTTTTGGGGTCATCTATTTTAGCAGATGCAGGCTAAATCAGGACATGACGATTGTTAACCTACTTTGATTTATCTGCTTTAGTTCTCTCTGCTCTGACAGGGTGTGGTTTGTGTTTTTCTTGGATGTTCTGTGAGTTAAAATGGTCTCCTGTGAATATTATCAGCAGTGAACACAGATTATTCTCCAAAAGCTGCAGCTTGATTCACTTTCCTGTCAGTAAAAAGACTCATCAAATAATCCGAAAGCTTTATTTTCTTGTTGAAATCCAGTTGTTTTCATTCACGTCTTAACCAAAGGTCAAACTAATAAATTAAATGTTTTGAGGTTTTTTCAGTCAGTCTCCCACCGGACACAAAACATCCATCAACAAGCTAAAATTAGCTCCATAGTTTTACTATTGGCTGGATGAAAAATACTTCCCCTTAATTTATTTATGAGTCATCTCTGTCAGTTGTCAGTTCATCATCAAGGTAAAAGCTCTTCAATGCAATAATAGGATTCTTTTTTCTTTTTTAGAGATGCACTTTTGCCCCAAAGATTATAAAGGAAAAAAATGTACAAAAAAGTGATTATTTATTGTAAGAGACTTCAAATGTTTAATATTCTCTAAATAATGAAGCAGATAAAATGCTTCAGTATAAATATGGTAACATTTTAAACAAAGATGTTCAGAGAGAGAAGGTTGTGGTGAGGTTTAGCTTTAACTGGTTTTCAGTCAAGATTTTTGGGTCAGTTGGCTGTCGGCCATCTTGAACAGGGTTGATGCCAAAAGTTAATCAGCTCAACAAACTGAGTCCCAAATCTTTTTATATTTTTCCTGCAGTTAATTTGATTTTCTGGTTCTTTATAATTCACAAAAAGTACTTCAAGTTAAAGATCACATTCTCTAGATTCAGAGCTCATTCCTGAACAGGCAGTCTCATTTCTGACAACTTATAAAAATTCTCTTCACGTTGAAAATCTGCATTAAAATGAAGCACAAGAAAGGTAAAGATTTGTTCTCAAACTTTAAGTCACCATAGAAACACGTTCAACCTTTCAATCGTTTGATGCTGAAACCCACGGAACAGTCGAAGCAATTTTCCTGTTCTTAAAGGATCCATTTTTCTTTTATCATGTTTTAAATGAGTAACAGAAGAGGCAGCGTAAATTACAGACCACTCTCCAAACCCACAGGCTGACAGAGGACACGAGTCAGCTGTGCTGCTGAGAGTTGAACTTAAAGGAAAAGCGGCAGAAAGTTGAAAAGTTTATTCAGCTGAAACGTTCAAGATCAACTGGACAGGTTGTTAGAACTCCTCTGGACCAAGAAGAGATTTGACAGAAAGCTGGAGCAGAAGGATCCACTCGTTTAGGGGGGAATTTGTGTTTTATACATTTTTACGTTTTGAACTTTTGCTGCAAGATAAGGCTGAAAAGAATTTTTATTTCAGTTCGAATCAAGTTTCAAAATATTTAGTGAAACAATTTGCTTTACTGGAATCAAAGATTTATACTTTGACATTAGTAAAAGCAAAAACAATTAGTGCAAGTTTTACAAATATTGAGTCAATTTGGTGCATCTGTCAATATCTTTCAGTACTTCATGACATTTGACCAAAACTAGCAATTTATTCAAAACTGGAAAGGCCATCAGGTGATCTCCAGTTCTGAAACCTGATTTATGAACTCATGCTACCAAATACTTCACTTTTTAAAAAACACTTTACATAACTTGACAGTAATTTAATGATTTTGGATCCTTTAAGAGAATCTTTCCCCTTTAGAGAAAACCTGGTCTGATTTGAAACTGCTGAAGCTTCATTAGGACAGATCAAACATCTCAGTTTAAAGCCTCAGCCCCCAAAGTTTCATCTGATTCAGCTCTTAGTCATGTGCAGCTTTTTGTTCACATTTAATGAGCACCAACATGTTCAGCAAATGTCAACCAGTTCATGCAGCCAAAGCAGCTGTTTGAGTGGGCCAGCAGAAGAAAAATCAGCCTGAATAATCAGCTGAATGACACCAGAACAAAAGTCAACAGAAGGGCAACTGAGCAAAACTGAAATTTTATTGAGTCAATACATTTTTAAACAAAATGATTAAATTTACATGTTTAATCACATTCAGCAACACAATAAAAAAAAAAAAAAACTATACTCTGAAACTAAAAGACCCAATTCTCACATGAAAACCATTTATTCTGCAGTTTGTGTTCAGCACTTCACCGGCGCAGCCTCGGGAGCCTCCACAGGACGGCTCTGCTTCACCTTGAACAGGTCCCGCAGGTTGACCTCGGGGTCCACGTAGTGCGGGATCTTCCTCTCGTTGAAGAGGCCCGACAGGTCGGCCTCCACTTTGGAGCGTCTGGAGATGCGCATGCGCAGCGTGAAGAGGCGGCGCAGGTTCTCCTCCACAGACGGCTGCTGGTTTCCGTTCAGGCGCTTCTGCCAGGGTTTCTTGGGCTTCCGGCGTTTCTGTAAAACACGGAGAGAATCTCAGCTTTAAGAAAAATCTGTTCAGATTCATTTTGGTTCGTGTGGATTTACCCTCAGAGCTGCAGCACTTGGATCATGGCGAAGGAGGTGTCTGTTCATGCTTTCCTGCAAATTAAAAATGTAAAAGTTTAATCGGTGGTGCTTTAAGTTACTTTAGCTCGTGCGCCTTCACTCACCCGCATTGCAAACATGCGTGGGCAGTCGGGGAAGGAGCATTTATACTTGAGGAGCTGCAGGTGCACTTTGCGGATGTGGTGCTCCAGGTTGAAGGTTGTGGAGAAATACGCCTGGCAGTCGTCTCGGGGGCACACCAGCACGGGCTTCAGGGACGCGTGTTTCCGTTTGTGCTGCCGAAGAGCGTCCGCCTTCTTGAACACCTTCTTGCACACCGCGCACGTGAATGTGGCTGAAACGCATTAAAGACCTGCATCAGCTAAAACTGAAGATATATGGAACGTTTCACGCCGTGAGGTGCAAACATTTACCTGCGTGTTTGGCCATGTGCTTCTGAAGCTTGCTCCAGGTGTGTTCCAGCACCTGGCAGTTGGGATGACTGCAGCGGTAACCTGCAGAGGGGAATATTAAAGCTTCTTGTGTTCTAATCTGAGAAAATCATGGGGCGGAGCTTGACTTTTGTGCTGGGGGGGGGGGGGGTCACAACACTCTGGATTTGAAAATTCTAAACTACCACCAGAATTCAAAATTACTCCAGTTTTAAAATATAAATTTGGGATCACAGCAAAGGAGGAGCCAAAAAAACATGCTAAGCTACTCAACTTCCTATTCAGCCATTTTTAGACATACAAAACTGAAGATTAGTGTAGAAGTAGCCAAAAACAATCTTAACCAAATTCTAAATGCTAAGCAAATGTAAGATTGCCACCACAGCCAACTAATTCTGCCATTTAAAAACTGGAGGCAGTAGCAAACATACAGATTGTCGATGCTAATCCCAAATTAAGCTAACCAGTAATGCTAATTTTACAAAAAAGCTATAATTCACTTTTAACAGTTGAAATTTTAAATTGTGTATCAGAACAAACTTACCAAATTTAAAAACCACCAAGATCCCCACCCACTAATAATTTGGGGGTGCAGTTGCCACCCCGGCCACCCCTCTGGCTCCGCCCCTGTATGTCAGACTCAAGGACCAAACCTGCATGCTTCTTTTCATGAGCTTTACGAGCAATGTGAGAGTCAAACAAAGCAGCACATCCATCCTTAGAACATCTGAGAAGCAGAAAATAAGTTTGTTTTATTTAATCTCAGTTTTTAACCTACTCATGATTTGATCACAGCTCAGCATACATTTCCTATAAAGCTGGAAATAAAACCTTTTATGGACGTACTTGAACTTCGCAGCCACACCGTGCTCCTGTAGGTGCAGCTTAAACAATCTGCGCTTTTTGAAGGTTAAGGAGCAGTTTGGCTGGCTGCACTGAGGAGAGAAAACGTTCAGATGGTTAAATGATGCTCTGTTGCCATCTGGTGGGTGAAAGCTCTTGAGACGAACCTTAAACTTGTTTTTGTCTCCATGAGCACAGCAGACGTGCCTCTTCAGCTTGTCTGCATAGAAGAAAGTCTTCCCACAGCTGGAGATCTGGCATCTGGAACAAACCAGTTAATCATGTCTGAACACGTGAAGCGGTGTGAAACCAGAACAGGGACTTACTGGAACTTCTTGACTCCTCTGTGCAGAACCATGTGGCGGCTCAGGTGGGATTTTCTCCTGAAGCTTCGACCACAACCAGCAACTGTGCATAGACACGGGCGCTGTGGACATACAGGTTAAAGAGTCACATTCTGTGAAACTGTTAAATTAATTGTATTTGGGTGCAAATTGATTCGACTTAGTTCATAGTTTTAACCAAATTGCTGAAAGTTTCATGGCAACCTTGAAAAAAAAAAATGTTGAAATTATGCAAAGTTTTGTGGCAGATGACAACTTTTCTAATGGTTAGTGGAATACCAGGATGTTAAATATCTCAACATTTTTAACGCAAGTTTGACCCAGATGTATCTTTGTATAGCCCAATTTAAATTTTAGAGTTCTTTCAATTGAAATGATTTAAATTATAAACCACTTCGGCAAATTTAACTAAATGGCAGAAAAGCTGGACTGTGGTTTTTCCACCTAGAATGAATTTTAACTTGTACAAATGTGGTGCCGTTTACAAATTACCGTAAAACTGAAAAAACGTGCGCAATTAAAATCCTAAAGTCATTTAACAATTTATGTGGGTCTAGATGAGACATAATTTGAGTCAAGACCACATTCCATCTGGAGACTTTATTCTACCTTTTTGGGCAGCTTTTATTTTCTTCCGTGTTCGAGTGACTTCAGGGAATTATTTGACCAAATATCCATTTAAAAACCAGCCTACCTAATAAACATTTCATTTATCTGCATTAAAAGTGTTTATTCAGTCTTACTGCTCCGGTGTGTACGGTCTCGTGTTCCTTCAGTTTCCACTCCCTCGAAAAAGTAGCTCCGCAGTCCGCGTGCGCGCAGGTGAGCGTCCGCGGCTGAGGCTTCCCGCCACGGACCCCAATCATCGTCGTCGTCCGATATCTGAACTTGTTTTAACAATTTATTATTATTTTAAATATATAATTGTGAGAAGGCCGCTACTTATTGAGCACTTCTTTTATAGCCTCTTGAGAGCAATTAGTCGTTAATTAGCAACATCCGGTGACCAGGAGGTGAGTCAGACTTCAAAAGCTGAAACTAATTACCCAGAAGTCATTGCTTCAGATGACAGAGTTTGAATCATTTTGCTCATTTCTGTATGACGCTATAAACTTGTACAAT
>JARVJO010000096.1:20820599-20871139 GCA_031762555.1 Cynodonichthys magdalenae
CGTTGTGGTATTTGTATGGTTTCTTACACTTACATTATGAATAACATCGTATTGGTGAGTCTCTTATCTGGTTCTGACACGAATGCAGTTAAACGAACACGTATTTCTTACAATATAATAAACTTTATCGGTCACCAGCTAAGGGGATCGGGCCGTCTCCATGGTTACCGAATGATACAAAAGGAAAACCATAACTCGTTATTTCGTGATAACGACATAATTAACTCGTTATCACGAGAAAACGATTTTTGTTATTTAGAGAAAACCATAGAAAATAATTATAAGCGGGAAATGGCCGCTCTTGGCTTCCGTACCTACAGCAACTTTACCTTCATTACATAAAACATAAACAAAGATACTTTATTTAACACCTTGTTACATGCTGCAAATTTAAATATGACCAGAACTCTTCATGTAAGGAGTTTATGCAAATAGAGCAATTTACATTATTTTAAAGAAAATGTGTAAGTTGCTTTATTTGTACCCAACTTTGCTTAGTGGAACCAATTTACTTGGTTAAATAAATGAAACACTTCATTTTTTAGAGTGATGTGTAACAGTACTTTTACTTTTTTGATTAATAGGATGACTTTTCTTATTTGTGAAATTAAGTTTTTTTTTTTTCCATTTTACTTCGTTATTTTTTTCCAAGTGCACCTCTGGTCAAATGTGACCAAACATTGCAGCTTTTTCTGGTGTTAAACCCAAAACTGACATGTCACCATTACAAGCAGGCATTCATGGTGCCTTGTGTTTATCTACCTGTCTATTAGTAAAATATCTCATGGCAAACTGCATGGATGAAGCTCTCAGAAATAATCACAAGATATCTAACTTTTGGTTTGAAGATGGCCGCACCGAAACAAACTTATCAATTACAAAAGTGGCTCCAACTTTACAGACACCGAGCTAAACTTTGGTGTGGTAGTAGCCGAGAGTCATCCCAAACAGACGTAAAAAACAAACCAAAAAGAGTATATTAAAATAGTATTTTATTAAAAGCACCTCATCTCGAAAGCCGAGCTGCTGACAAAGCATTCAATTCAAATGGATTCAACTTTCTTTAAATAATAAAAAAAACTGTAGAAAAGCCATGAATTCACCACACAGGTCAGTGATCGACAATAAAAGAGTTTTTAGGAAGCCAGAGAGGGAACATGTGACCTCTAACCTGGATCAACATGACGGACAGGTCGCTCCTTTTATTTCTCTGTTGTGCTTTTTTTTTGCAGAACACTGTTGGGAATGTAGATTTGTGTTTGTTGAAAGGTCTTTGGTCACGTTGGCTCTCTGGACACTCGTCAGTCAGACATCTCGCCGGCGTCCCATTTGGTTTTGGGCTCCTGCCACCACTCAGCCAGGAAGGCCTCCTCGTAGTCCCCCATCCCCTCGAACTCAGCGTCAGGGTGATCTGCACGAGGGCTGGCCACGTCTTCTAGACTCACCACGTCCTGAAACGTCAAAGAAAAGAAATCAAGTCTGTCGTCCTCCAGCTCGGAGGTTTTCCTCATGCCTGTAAATCTGTCACCTCTACACTCTGTAATTCAGATTTTTCTCTCCTCTCAGGTCCAGGCAGCGTGTTGGGAGCTGGGAGGGGCTGACCCGAGTTAAATGGATGTGGCACAGTTTCAGTGGCCGACACCTCCCAGCCACATACCACACGCTGCTGGCGGAAAAAACACAGCCCCCCCCTTTAACCAAACGTTCCTCCCTCGTTTTTCACATTCATTCTGAAAGTCTTCCTCCTCGAGCTCGTTCATCCCGTCGGCTCATGTTGGAGATTAGATGTTATCTGCGGAAATGTCTGACTGAAATCTCCTCTGCAGGGGGAAGTTTCAAAACAAGCACATCCGTCAGAATATCAGATTATCTCGGTGCTTGGAAAAACTCACAAAAATGATTTTGTAATATATTAAACGTCATTCTATAAAGCAAGACACAACCGGATTTATTTAAGAAAGGGCTCAAAATCTCAAAGTTAATAATTTTTTTGGTAAAATTTACACTTTAAAATTGTTCTGCTTTGCACAGAAAACATCTGGAAAGTCTTTGTCTGGTTCCAAAAACTTTGGATATTTTTATAAACCATTTTCTGACTTTAAAAATGTCATTAGGTTAAGTAAACAGGGTAGAAAAAAACATTTATATTCTAAGGACTTAGATGCAGCTACAAGGAATTTTTCCTTTCCCTTTAAAAAGATCAGAAACTTTAACAAATGAATAAAACGTTTTGCATTTAGGGGTTCATTTTAATGCTAAATTAATGATATACCTTGTGTATTGAACGACTTCTCTGGAATAATTGCTCACATTTTCACTGTACTGCTCAAAAACCAAAATGCAATACTTAAAGAAACATACCTCGTCCTCTGTTTGTAGGTAGTTCAGAGCAAACTGGAGCATCTCTTTCTGTTTGGTCGTCTGGTTAAAATACCTCAGAGCCTCCTGAAAAAACAAAAGACATCAGAGCTCGAGTCGATTCGAACAGCAGCTGTAAACAAAACAATAGTCTGCGCTCCGCCACAATTCTGGGCTGCTGTTTTGTCGTTTGTTTTATTTTTTCCCCCTGCTCGGTTTGAAAAGCCTTAAAGTATTTACAGCGTTGCCAGATTTATTTCACCGACCAGATCCGTCCGCAACAGCTGCAGCCAAATTTACACCACGTAAACGAAGGGAAAATAAGCCGTGTCTTTACACGACTATATAAGTTTCTAATCACCACCCTGAAATTGTGTTAACAACCACTCCAGCACCAGTTTTGTTTGTTGCTCTGCTTTGAGTTTGAAAACCTTCCTCCGCATCTGCAGAGTCCTGCAGCAGAGGATGGATCAGGATATGTGATTTAATGTGTTTTATATGTGTTTTACTTACAGGTCGAGGCTGAAAGTCCTCCTCCTCGAGGCCCCACTGCTGTCGGTAGAACCGATAATAGGCGACGTTTTGCTGCATCACCTGGTCGCTGGGGTCAAACAGCATGTAGCTGGCTGCACAGGGAGCAGCGTTCTTTACGTCATTTACTAAAAAAAATTATAAAGTTAAAACCAGAATGTCCTGAATGAGTTGAGCATGTTTTAAAAAATATACTTAAGAAAAAGAATAAAGAGAAACAGGATCAGACCTGAATTGGAATTCATCCAGTGACTTTTAGTTTTTGCGAATGTTCTTACATTGAATGAGTTGAACATGTTTTATAAAAGATAGGGGGAAAAAAAGAATAAAGAAAAACAGGATCACAACAGAATTACCATTCATTCTGTGATTTTTTTCTTTCTTTTGTGCGAATGTTTTAACATTTATACCTGAATGAGTTGAACATGTTTTCTAAAAGATAGGAAAGAAAAAGAATAAAGAGAAACAGGATCATGGTCGAATTGGCATTTATCAAGTGGATTTGTTTTTTTAATTTTTGAGAATGTTCTTACATATATACCTGAATGAGTTGAGCATGTTTTATAAGAGGTAGGGGGAAAAAAGAATAAAGAGAAACAAGATCAACTGAATAAACATTTATCTAGTGACTTTTAGTTTTTGCGAATGTTCTTACATTTATACCTGAATAAGTTGAACATGTTTTCTAAAAGATAGGAAAGAAAAAGAATAAAGAGAAACAGGATCATGGTCGAATTGGCATTTATCAAGTGGATTTGTTTTTTTAATTTTTGAGAATGTTCTTACATATATACCTGAATGAGTTGAGCATGTTTTATAAGAGGTAGAGGAAAAAAAAGAATAAAGAGAAACAGGATCAACTGAATCAACATTTATCTAGTGACTTTTAGTTTTTGCAAATGTTCTTACATTTATAATATGAAAACTGGAGATAGTGATACATGGTGGCCACAAACTTTTCCACGAAGAAACCTCCGACGCTGGGGGTGAGCTGCTCCTCACACTTCACTTTACATTTCAACACGTCGGTGAAGAGATCTGCGACAAAAATAAATGCTCTTATGCTGCCTTCATGCTGTAAAAAAAAAGTAGATTTTTTTTCTTGCTCTACTCTTACCTGCCAGAGTTGGATAAAAGTCTTTGAACTCTAAGATTTCGTACGAGCCTTCGCATCCTGCCAAGCAGAGGTCATAGATTTCGAAGAACTGAGTGATGGCTTGCTCCATGTTTCTGGCACTGCTGCTGAAGTCTCCATTGTTGTAGAGCATCACACTCTTGAGGAAAACGCTCTGGAAGGCAAAGATATAAGTTATTTTTAAAGAGCAGGACGCTTTTTAGTGATGAATTACAGCAGTGAGGAGCTACCAACTTCATACGGCTGCTCTTCGTGGTCGATGAGGTATTCGTCCACATCCATCAACGTCTTGTAGTAGTTCATGTTTTTAGTCAGAGACTGATCCTTTGGGTTTTTCTTTAGGAAGGTGTGAGATGCTGCGACAGCTTTCTCCAAGTTGTTAAGCTGGAAAACCCAAAATAATTTGTAAAGATATCACTGATGGAGCAGATCAGTTCCTCTCAGGGTGATTAAAAAGCACTTTAACAAGTGCAGCTTTTAATTTATTTCAGTTAGAGCTAATTTACAATTTAAGTCATCTCAGGCCACAATTAAACAAATACAGAACATACAAAATGACAATAAATAAAAGTTATTAATCTAAGGAAGCTTCAAATCTTCATTTTGTTGCAACTTTTAGAAACTCTATCAACCATGAGTAAACCTGCAGTCTGTGAGCAATCAGTCATCTGTGAGTTTTAAAGCAATAATAACCAGTTAATTAAATTTGAATTTAATTTAACCTAATGTTGGTTAAACTCACTAACATCTATGAAGTTTTAGGGATCCTATGGTTCGGTTTCTTGTGGTTCCTAATCAGATTTCTTACCCTCACAAAACATGATTTGCCAGTATTGACAATAATTGTTATTTATACTTCTTTAAATAGGTGTTTTTGCCCTCAGGTTGGAGTCCTGTTCAGTCTGAGAAGAATGAGGTGATTGTTTTCAGGGGAACACTGAAGAGACGTGGCACAACCTCAGGTCTGCAGGAGGGCTGAACAACACAGCAGGGAAACTACTTTTCATCAAAGTGAGTTTAACTGGAGTTACTTCAAAGACACAGCTTAGTTTACGCATAGTTTTTGTAGTGCTGAGTCATGATACATATTTTTGGTGAATTTAAACAGCTTAAAAGTCTCTGGACTCACCTGGTAGTACGCGTACTGTACGTACTTGTACGGTATCCTTTGCTCAAACGTTTCCAGTAAATCCCTCCGCGGGTAGGAGAGTTTAAAGACGGGGAAACCTGCCCTGCACTTTCTGAGACACGCAGCCCTCAGCAGGATGTGGCGCACGACCCGGAGGCTCCCGTCGGGGAGCGGCTGCTCGCCCTCCCGGCTCACGGAGCTGCAGTTGCGGCCGCAGAACGTCTCGCTGTCCCGCAGCAGCCGGTGGAGCCGCAGGCTGAGCTCCAGATACTTGACGCTCTCGGCCCAGTTCTGCTCCGCGTACTGCTCCAGCGCGTAGTTGTAGGCGGACTCCAGCGGCATGATGTCCTTCTGGGGGAAACTTTTAAAGCTGTACTTCTCGTACTGAGCCTCCGCCACCGGCTGCTGCAGCAGCAGAGCGGGTATGAGAAGCAGGGCCAGGCTCGGGCTTATCCGGAGCATCGTTCCCCTCCGCCGGCTCCGACCGGAGTCTCTTCTGACTTTGAATGGACCAGGAGAATCCCGTCTACCTTTTTACTAGGGTCTGCTCATGTCTGCCTGCACGTAGGCTGTGACATTCCTGAAGAAATAAACACTAAAAGCATCACTCTCTTGGTTGGACTTTCAAAATAAAAGCTTTTGTAAATGCCATGTCAGTGAACAAATCCGTGTTTTTTCTGGAAGGTAAATTTAATTTTATATGGCTTTTAAATTTACATTTATATTCCTTTTATATTGTTATAAAATGTGTTTTATTGCATGTTCAATGTTCAGTGCCTCTGGGAATATAAAAAAAAGCTACTCTTGACACTTATCGTGAAGGGACAACTTCCTACTTCCGATGTAAACAGCGCAGATCTTCTTCAGCTTGTTACAAAATATAGAACTCTGGACCTCAAAGAGGAAAAGGTCCAATTTGCTGCATTTTTTCCACTCACAAAATTTAACAGACAAAAAAACAAACTGCAATTTTAAAATCCTGTGAAAAATTTTAAACACAATCAAAAAAAAAAAAAAATTAAGATAATTTGTTTTTTAATCTCAATATGGAATATATTTGAAAATCAGTTTGCTTATTTCCCATAAAATGGCTAAAATTAAACTTAATTTTAAAATATCTAAAGTTTATGTTTTTTTTATTTAATTAAGTAAATAATTAATTTCTGATGTAGTTTGATTTATTTTGTAGTTCAGGTGGTTTTAGGACCCACCTGGTAAATCTTTTTTTAGGATGTGATTCAGTGTAAACATTTCGAATAAAAGTTTTTAGACCGATGTTAAAATTCTGACACTTTCATGTGTAATACCAAAGAAAAACTTAAAATTTGGGGAGTCCTTAGTGGAAACAGGGGGTTGGGAACAGTTTTTACACGTGTGCAGAATTCCATCAGAAAACGGGTGGGGGCCTGGGGCCACTCCTCCTTTTCCTTCTCTTGCGACTCAAGATGCGAAAAATAAAAATAAAGGAGAAAGAGGCAACAGGACCGGATGTGACTTCAGAAATAAAAGCATAAAAAAAACAATATTTTTAATAAAGTTATTCTTTGCAACGTTATGAGGTCTGATACAAAAATTAGAATGATAAAGAAACAAAGACATCAAAACCTATAACCAAACTGAGTGAACAGCTGTGTGTATTTACCTGCAAAATTTTAAATGCAGTTTTTTTCATTTTGTAGACTAATAATTTGCGAATGGAACTAGTGTTTTGTTTGTTTATTAACCCTCTTTAAATATGTTTTTTTTTTAAAAAAAGGGCCATAATAGGGAACTTAGTCACTATTTTAAGTTTATGCACATGATATCTTGACCTTTTCGTTTTAAATCCATTTTTATAATCTTAGTTTGGATTGTAGTGGTAGATTTTGGCCCCTTTTTTAGACGATGCTATTATTTTGAAACCCCCAAGCGGAAGCTAGTTTGCTTTTTCCGGTTCTGTTTACAGCTTCGCTTGGCCAGCCTCCCTGTGGTATTTAACTCTCGTTTTTTCCGCTGGCAGACTGCGCTCTGTCTCTGTTCAGATGGATTTAAAGAAATGTTTCAAACTTTTATTTTTCGTCCACGTCGCGAGCGTCAGCCCGGGCACTTTAGTGGACGTTGTTGTGGATCGGTACGACATCCCGAAAGTTTGTCCCCGGGAAGTGCAAATAGAAGACTTCATCCGTTATCACTTCAATGGTACTTTCTATGATAACGGGAAAAAGTTTGATTCCAGGTGAAATAAAATAATTTGAAACATTGTTTCGTGTTAACTGAGCTGCATGTCCGGTTGTTGTTGCTGACAGGGTTAAAGCTCGGTTCTGATCCAGTCAGCAGTTTTTCCAGGTGGATGCCGCTGAACTGATAACTTCTTGCAGACGTGTCAGTGAAACCTAAACAGATAAATCATTTTGACTCATTTACTTATTATAAATCACTTATAGGGGAAGAAAATGTCGCTTTTTGCTGTCATAATTCTGTGTTGATATAAAAATACTATAAATAGGTTTTAATCAGTTTCTCTCCTGTTTGTGCAGCTATGATCGTGGCAAAGCCTTCATCAGTCAGGTGGGCCTGGGCAGACTCATCACAGGGATGGACCGGGGTCTGCAGGGCATGTGTGTCAACGAGCGCAGGAAGATCACCGTCCCACCACATCTGGCGTATGGAAGCATTGGAACAGGTTTGAATCGACAAACTGCTTCCATTGTTTTTTTTTTCTGTTTGGCTTATCTGTGATGGTTTGTGTTAAATCTTGTGTTCCTGGTCCCACAGGTGGTGTGATTCCCCCAGACGCCACCCTGGTGTATGACGTCCTCCTGCTGGACGTATGGAACACGGAGGACCAGATCCAGATCCGTACGATCAGCAAGCCTGCGAGCTGCAGCCGCACCAGTGCAGCCTCAGATTTTATCCGGTACCACTACAACGGCACGCTGCTGTCCGGGAAAACCTTTGACTCCAGGTGCGCTGGAGCTCATCTCTATATCAAAAGAACCTTTGATGCGTCTGTGTTTCACTTTTGAACTCTTTTGGTTATTAGTTACTTAAGAAATTCAACCTACGACACATACCTGGGGCAGGGAGACCTGATCAAAGGACTGGACGAGGGTCTCCTGGACATGTGTGTTGGGGAGAGACGGATCATTATCGTCCCACCCTTTCTGGCATATGGAGAAAGCGGCTATGGTAAGAACTAATATTGAAGAAACAAGGTCTTCCTCCCTTGTAATTATAGTTTATTTCATCTAAGGTGCTCGTTATCTTCTCATTTTGTTTGGTTCTAACCTTTTCATCTGTACTACTGTGAGCGCTGACTGTGTTGCAGAAACACTTTTTGCATCGATCTCTCAATCTTCTCACTCAATGATTTCTGTTCACTTTCCTGACCTGTTAGTTGCAGGAAAGTCCTCCCAGGCTCAGTCTAAAGCGATTCATTCATTAAAGGTACTTATTGCAAACTTAACAAATGTTGCAGTTTAGTTTACTCCAGTCGTTTCCCAGATGTATCGAGAAGCAATCCTGAAATGCAGGTACTCACTCGATGTAAACACACTTTTACCTGCTTACTATACTCATCAAATCTGAGTGTAAACAGATCAAAAAACTGTTGACTTCTCGATCCCAAACAGCCCCCCCGTCCAGGAAACCGGTTCAGTACTCAGCCTTGAATGTTTATTCTCAGACACATAAAGTTTATTACATCACAGCGCTGTGGTCCGTCCACCCATCGCCTCCGCCCGACTACAGGCTCATTCAGATGACTCCCCGCACTGTTACTGACCCCCTCGGCTCATTCAGAAGACTCGCAGAAACTGAGTGGGGGGGACAGTAATACTCACGACACAGTACAGCCGACACCTGAGAAGGTGGGTCCTGCGCTGATTAATGATCTCTGAAAGCGTGTTGGAGCGCGGTAAGAGAGCGTCAACACGGAACGGGCTGTTCGCCTGTTTAACTGTACCGTCCTCTGAAAAAGCTTTACAAAGACCTGAGCAAAATGGCCCCAAATCACTTTTTTTTTTGTTTTACGTTTAAAGAAAACCTGGCCACACCCCAGATGTGATGTCATAAACAAAAAGTTCTAGAAACAAACACTAAAACTAAATAGAGACTTGTTGATTCTGTTTAAAGCAAGTGATTACAATCAATAAAATGTAAGTAAAATATGTAAACTTAGTTAATCGCTAAATATCTTACACATCAATGTCAACGAGCAGAGTTTGTTTCTTATTGATTATTTTGAAAGGACAATGACGGACCTATTAGTTTAGCTCTGCTTTGTCCTGTTTTTATTGTTCGAGTTGATTTTGTAGCTAAAATATACAAATCGACACTGAATCGAGTGGAAGAGTTGTCAAACTGAATCAGGAAATTTGTAACAATTTCTAACCACAAAAACCGATATTGCTGCCTTGAATATTGGCCGATACTGATATCGACCCGATACAATATTAGAACCAATCTTACTTACTTTTATTACTTTTTTTTTTGTAGTGTGGAATCTTAAAAAGTCTTGATCAGGTCAAACAGTAAACAATGGTGAACAACAGTAGGTATGAAAAAGACTGGTCACATTTATTCTTAATATGTTTGTAACTTAAACATAAGAATATTGTACAATTAAATGCAATAAATACATAAATAAAAAGAAGACTGATAAATTACCTCAATAAAAAGAAATTATAATTGTAAAATTTAAAATAACTATTCAAGGTCACTTTAGTTATTTATGCTGGATCCGAGCACTGCTGGATGGTTTGCTTGTATCGGAGTGCCAATATCAATATAATCAAATATTCATTTTTTTGGCTAATATTAAACCGATATCTGATATTGATATCGTATTGGGACAACCCTACAAGAAAGCTGTCCAGAAAAGTCAAACTGGAAGTGATCTGTCAGGATTATAAACTCCTTTATTGACTTTCAAGTCAGTCTAAAAGCTTTTTTTTTTTTTTTTTTTTTAAATGAATTTAAAATGAGTTTCTTTCCTCCAACAGGAACCACGGTGCCCCCTCAGGCCACCCTGGTGTACGAGGTGCACATGTTGGATGTGTTCAATCCCAACGACGACGTGACGTCAGAGCTGAAGGAGGTTCCTGAAAACTGCACCCGCAGGACCGTGGCCGGAGACTACATCCGCTACCACTACAACGGCACCTTCCACGACGGCACGCCCTTCGACTCGAGGTAAAGACGAGGTTTGCAGGAAGCAAACGGTGCATTTTTTTAAAATTTGATTTGGTGCTTTCTTCCGCAGCTACCAGCGAAACAGCACCTACAACACCTACATCGGGATGGGCTACGTGATCCGAGGGATGGACAAAGCCCTGCAGGGCCTCTGCATGGGAGAGAAGAGGAGGATCGTAATCCCTCCTCACATGGCGTACGGCGAGGAGGGAGTCGGTGAGTTTGACGCCGGCGTTTAGGAGCTTTGAACCTCAAAAGTCAAACGCGTTCTGTTTACGTTTTTGTTCATCCTCCTCCGGCTGCAGGAAAGTTGATTCCCGGCTCCGCTGTGCTGGTTTTTGACATCCACGTCATCGATTTCCACAACCCGGAAGATCACGTCCAGATCAGAATCACTCACAAGCCTCAGGATTGTGACGCCACCAGCGAAGCCGAGGATCTGATTCGCTATCGTTACAACTGCTCCCTGATGGACGGCACGCTCCTGTACTCCTCGTGAGCGCCCCCTGCTGTTCAATCTGCATCCTCCTGCCTGCCTGCCTGCATGTAATCACCTGTGCCTGGTTGTCTGACACGCTGCAGGGGGCTTGGAACTAAACACAACCTTTTCTGTATCCATGACAACAGCACGTACGGCTGCGTGGCTTCAGGCTTTTCTGGTTAAGAGTTGGGTTTTTTTTTTAACGGCTGGTATTAAAAAGTTATTTGTGGCATTGCAGGGACCAGTACGGCTCACCTTCAGTCACAACTCTGGGAGCCGGTAAGGTGATTCTGGGTCTGGAGGAAGGCCTGAAGGGCATGTGTGTGGGCGAGAGGAGAGAGGTGGTGATTCCTCCACACTGGGCTCACGGCGAAAATGGAGGTGAGTCCAGGAACTAGTGGACGGATTTTAATTAATACTTTCAGAAAGTAATCACTGGATGTAGATATACTGAAAATCAAATCTTAAAGGACTAACTTTTCACAGCAACATTCATTTAAAGTGTAACTAAACCCCAAATCCACTTTTTTTTTGCGAAGCTGTCTAAATTGTGCTTTAAGGGTAATATATTTATATGTTTGGGCAAATTTTGTCATTTTCCTGTAAATTTGTTTAATTTTGCAACATTTTGTCTAAAACAGTCGTAGTGCTGCCCTATATGGGTTGAACAGTGACTACTGCAGTTGAACTTTCCTATTAGTTAAAACGGTACATGCTTACGTCATAGCTTCCGTGTTGGGGTATAAAAGCCTCTCTGTGAGACACGCCTCTGCAGTGAGTCAGTGAAAGTGTTACTGCTTTGAACATTAGCCCATGTTAGCAATGATGCTGCTAACATCACTTCACTCATCCCCACACTTTTGGTCGTGCCCCTCAGTGTCTCTCGGCATGCCCACTTTGTTGGCATTTTTCTAATTTGCCTGGGGGCGGGGTTATGCTGTCACAGTGGGTGTTAGTTCCCCTTTAATGTCTTTCATTATACAGAATGATTGACAGATGTCTTGCACCGCCCCCTCGATATGCTGCTTATTTGGTCTAATTTTGATTAGCTCAGGGTCAGGTCAAGGCCACAGGCTTTAGCCAGTGAGGGTGGACTTACAATAACGTGCCTCATGTATGTGGCGATGGGGGATTAATTTAAGAGGTGAATTATTTAATTTCTCACCTGTTTTCCTTCATGTCTTTGGAGATAAAAATGGAAGGAAGAGGTTGGGGGTGAATAAACCAAAGGATATTTAAATCCAGCTAAAGAAAGAGGCAAAACTAAAGTTTTTCCTGTAAAAAGGACCGGCTAATGACAAATGTAGCTAACAATTCACTTCTTCTTTTCATGTTTGCTGTTTGGAGAGGACACAGCTTGGACCCAACAAGTTGTTGTTGGAATCCAATCTGCAGCGTGTTAGTATATATCTATATATGTTAGCCCACCATACAGATCACCAAGTCTCCACTGCTCTTAGCTTAGCTTCTAATCAGGCATGAGAGAACATGCAGAACATTTACAAAGAAAAATGTTTCTTCTCAGCGAAAGATGACTTTCAGTTTAAAAATGCATTATTTGATGAATTGTCAGTCCTGTAATTACATCACATTTTGTTTTTGTTGCAGCTGAAGGGGTTCCCAGAAGTGCCGTGCTCCTGTTTGAACTGGAGCTGGTGGAGCTGCAGAAGGGGGTCCCTGAAGGCTACATGTTTGTGTGGACAGGAGAAAGCCCTGATCCCCTCTTTGATGCTCTGGACCTCAACAAGGACAAAGAAGTCCCTCTAGAAGAGGTTAGTACACACAGCTGATCTGCCCCCCCCCCCTGTATTTTTGTTTTAATGATTTCTTTTCCACAGTTTTCAGAGTTCATCAGGCTGCAGGTTAAAGAGGGCAAAGGTCGACTTAGGCCCGGGGTGGACGTCGACGCCGTCACTAAGGACATGTTCGATAATCAGGACCAGAATAAAGACGGGATAATTACAGAGGACGAGCTGACGCTGAAGGAGGACAAAGGGTCTGAACAAGTGAGGCGAGACGAGCTATGAACAAAAACTGTGGAGATGTTTTTATGGCAGCTGAAATGCAGGTTTTATAAAATGCTTCAGTAGATGAAATGTGAAGACGTGGGAAAAATGAACTTTGCTGCTCTGATCCGTTCTGTGACTTTACTTAACATGGTTTTTAAAGGGCGTTTGTAATTTTTTGAAAAGTGTTCCTGGCGTTTAACTCTTAAAACAGCTTCAGGATTAACAGATGTTAAATTTGCTCTTCAATGCAGGACAAAACAAACTTGTCAATCTTTATCATGTTGTATTTTGTACAGAAGTGTTTTAAAAAGAACATAAATCCACAGTAAAAGACTCCAACAATATTTTATTTATGAACAGATTATTAAAAACAGTTTGAGACAAAATATAGATTTTTTTTTATTCATAAGTTTACCTTTTTAATATAGAAATTATTGAACACCAGTAGTTGTACATTTCGTACGACTATAAACATGTATTTCCATCTTGTAATTAGAAATAAACATTTATAACAAATGTCGACAAATTCACTTTACTTTCATTTACTTTTTAAACAAATTAATGTTTTAAAACAACCTGGCAGACTGTCGTTTATTGAAACAAAACTGGTCTGAACAGAAAATATCTGACATTTGTGGAAACTTCTACAAAGCTGAAAGTTTTATTAAGATAAAATAAACCTTCCAACATGTAACCATCTGGCTTTTTTTTTTTTTTGCAGTTTTGTATACACCTTTTGAGGTAGCAGTTTAACAACCAATAAGGTATTTATTTATTTTTTAAAACATGGAGTCACAGCTCAACAACAGCTGAAATGTTTTAGGGTGAAGGAAAAGTACAGTAGATCCTTTAATTCAACTCAAAACAAAATGTTTACGTTGTGCGTTTAATTTTCCTACTAAATCTGATAAAACCTGAACACAGACACATTCATCGTGTCGAGGGTTTAGTACAGTAACAAAAATAAAAAACGTGTAAAATTCCTGTTTTAGTCCCAGCAGAACAGGGCCTGCTCAGCTGATGGTCCCACAGCCTGGAGACAACACGCAGCTCACTTGTTACCAGTCAGATGGAGAACGATGGCGTTAGGAACTTCCATCGTTTCATCTTCTACCAACACGATGTCATACGAGTCGAGGTAGGTCTGCTTTCTTTCCTCCACCTGGAAACAAAGAGGAGGATGCTGCTGCGGTAATAAAACCAGCACAACTAACTGGACTAAAGAGAATGAAGACCTCAGAGCAAAAAAAAGCAAAAAATATATTTATATACTTTTCCTGAGTTCTGGCTTCTTTCGCTCTCAGAATTAGAAAAATGTCAGAATTGTGACTTTCTCTGAGTTCTAAAATTAAAGTCATGAATCTTTTTTTTTTTCCTGAACTTTTGTTTTGACTTTAATCTTAGAATTCAGATTTTTTTTTTTTACAAAATTCTGAGTTTTTTCTCAGAATTATTACTTTTTTCCCTCATAATTAAGAGTCACAATTTCAGACCTTTATCCTCAGAATTCAGATTTTGTTTCTCAGAATTTTGACTTCTCACAAGTGTGACTTTTTCCCCTCAGAAATAGGAAAATGCCAGTATTCTGACTTCTGAGACTAAAATCACAATTCTGACTTATTTCCCTGAACTTTTTTTTTCTCGAGTTTTGACTAAATTCTCTCAATTCTGACTCTTTTTCCCCTCAAAATTCTGACTTTTTTCCCCCTCAGAATTATGACTTTTTTTTCACAAATATCTAAGTTTTCTTTCTTAGAATTAGTAAAATCAGGTCACAGTTCTCTTTTTTTCCTCAGAATTTTCAATTAATCTTAGAATTTAATTTTTTTTTCATAATTAAGAAAAAGTCACAATTTAGACTTTTCTTCTCAGAATTCTCACTTTTTTCTCAGAATTCTGAGAATAAAGTCAGAACTCATGAAAAAAACATTTTTTTGCTGTGACTGTAATCCTCTTCCATACTTCAACTTACCTTGTCATTAAGGAACCCGATCTTGAGGATGTTCTGCATATCCTGAACCCCATCAGCCATGTTCAGATCTCCGATGGAGTCTCCGAGCAGCAGCACGTTGGGGCGCGTCCGTAACTCCTGGAAGTGGCCGGTGTTCAGCAGCGCGCCTTCCCTTTTATTGTAGACGTGAATCAACTCTCCCTTGAAAGCCCTCAACACGCCCTGTCCAAACACACGGAGCCTAATTATCGATCAAATCTCAGCTTTCGTCAGGAAATTAGAATACGTGGTTTGTGGCGACTCACAGACTCATCAAAGTCCATGTAGTTGGAGAAGATTTTGACGTTGGAGTGGAAGACGTTAAACTGTCGAATCACCTCTTCCAGGACGTCTCCGATTCCAGCAGAGAAGATGAGCAGAGGGACGTCGTGCTCATGCAGGTGGTTGAAGAAGAACTCGTAGCCATCCCTGTTCAACCAAACAGAAGATTCCTGCGTCACAAACTGCTCTGGTAACCAAACACAAAGACTTTCTACCTGTGAGATGTTCTGACCTCAGCCTGGCTTCAGACTCGTGCACCGCCTCAGCCAACTGGTCTTTCCTGACTTTCTGCTCCACCAGGAGGTCGTGAGCTTTGGTCCACCTGTGGCATAAATAAATAAATAAAGACCTCCCAAAATACTCAACTCAAAAGCAACACCAGATCAACTCTGAGTATTTTAGGTTAAATACCCACCACTCCACCATTAAAGGCAGCTTCTCTTCCACAGACAGTGATGAGTCGATCTCTATGGGATAATAGGTCTTAAGGAGGTCTGCTAGCTGAGGAAGACAGAGAAAACGCCTGATAATTAACTGATCAGAAAACCCTTTAATGGACAACACATTGACAGGTAAAACTGTGGTTTGGGATTTTTAAAAACATGTTTGTAGACCCCAGGTACAAAACATGTAATTAAAATCAAACAAAAATACAAAATGGGTATCATTCAATTGTTATTTTTTACAACTGCAAAGAACCTCTGTTTGCATTTCTCATTTCGACCACTAGATGGCAGACAAAATTAATGAAATACAGTCAAATAAAACATGCAAATACAGTTTAAAACCGAAGAAAACTGAACTAAGATCTGAAATGATCGGTGCACCCTTAATGTAAAAGCCTTCAGTCAAACTTCAGAGCCAAAATTGAGAGACACTTCCTATTTGGAGTATAAACATCTTGACATTAAGTGTTGTGGCAGTTTACTAATAAAAATAATTCAATCAGTGAAAAAACTGCCTCTGCTTTAAAAAAATATATATTTCCTACCTTTTGTTTGCATTCACTGGAGATGGCCCTGCTGTTGTCAAGAATATCTGCAAAACAGAGTAAACGTTTCAGAAGGTTAAATCTAAACAAGCTAAATGTTTCGGTGAACAACTTAAAAGTTTAAGTGCATCTGCGCCGGTTTCCTTACTGTGGCAGGTGGGACATCGTTTTCCATTGTAAGAAAACCTGGTTAGAGTCATGTCAAAATCTGAGATCACCTGAATAAAACAAGAAGGTTAAACTAGATTATGTTGTGTGAGGAGCTTTGTGTTTATTAGACTTTCAGGGAAGATACCTGCAGGGTGTTGGAGCCAGCCTCTAAGATAGACTGCAGGATCGTTTGGACCTTCTGAGGATCCTTCATACACACTGAGGGTTTGGAAAGCTCTGGAATCTGTGGAAAATAAAACCAGATAAAACTAGGCTGACACTGACATTAAACAAGCTATCTGCTTCTTTACAACATACCACTATTAAGCTTAAACATTTTAAATATGCACATTTTTCTTCGTACAACTTCCGGAATAAAGTTGGTCGTGAGTTAGCGTTAGCTTAAAACATTTTCGCGCGCGACAAGTAAACTAGCTTATTCCATTAAAGTTAACGTGTTTGAAATTCTTCTAAAACACAACAGAAGGATGTTACCATTTTTCTAAAAAAAGCAGTGACGACTGTTACCATTTTACTACTAAAAAAGCAGTGATGTGTTGCTGCGCCGGTTCTTCTTCTTCTTGTGGATTTTAATGGCGTTTGGCAAAAAACAGGTGTGCATTACCGCCCCCTACTGGTGTGGAGTGTGGTTAATAATGGTGTAATTTCTAAATTGTGTTTTTTGGCATTCACGGTGGAAAAATGTGTGGAAATTTCATCAGTTTGTTCATAGATGAACGAAATTTTGATAAATAAAAAGAGAGATGTTTCCTTTAAACTGTTACACAGAATTTTAGTATAAGCTGAAAAGTGCTGCCAGGGAGAAGACTGTCTGGGTTTTCTCTCCTAGACCCATGAATAAAAGATAGATGTCATTTATTTTCCCAATAAAATCTGAGCTATTTAAATTCATTCTGAGGTATCAGTTATTGCATTGTGAGTCAAACACAGATGCAAGCCTATGTATGAAGTTTTTTTTTATTTTTATTTTGTTAGGCTTGTAAGTCATTTTGGTTTTATGACCTTTCCTGCACGTCGTTTCTTTTTATAGTACAAAAACATAACACAACTACAGCACTTTATAACAGTGCTAATGTTGCAGTTAAATTTTTGTTTTAAAATGTGGCAAACGGATGTAAAATGTGACCTGTAGAACATGTAATGAGTTATACGGTCACATAATTCTCCCATGATTGTCATGCTGCAATACATTTTTACTGCATCGCTTTGAGGAATTCAGAAGGGAGGTGTGTGTGTTGAAACATGTTTTCACACAGGTCCAATAAACCTCAGCAATGTGCAGTTCATTAAGCAATAACACACACACGCGTCTCTTTTACAAAACATCTTTAATTGCAAGTGCTGACTTTATTATTTCTTACATCCATTATTAAGGACACAACGTCAGACTGTCACATGCAAAGCAAATACATAGCTTATTTCAGTTAATGTTTGCAGTGCTGTTTATGTTGGTCATAAAGTGGAAATGAATATCATTTCTGTAACCTTAAGAGGCTCTGCAAAGACTGCTAGAATTTCTGAATGTCAGTCACAACACATTCATAATAATCCCCGTTTGATTTGCTCAAATTATTCCTTCTTTTTCATTCCGTCTCTTAAATCTCTTTGGTGGAGAACAGATCAGGATCTCTCTACTGGAAGTGAAGCACAATAAAACAGGGTTTTACGAGACATTTATGCTCGAAGCGATTTGGCCCATATTGATAACATCACGCTCGTTCAATGTTCAAAACGTATGAAGTTGGTTTAAAAAAAGAAAAGAAAGAAAAACATTTCCTGAATACAATCACTTTGTCCGATATGAAGCAAAATCAAGGTGCAGTGGCAAAATAATGCCTCTTTAAGACTTTATAAACATTTATAGATGGTAAAAAGTGCTGTTCCAATGAAACTTTTTGCCACTTTACAGAGCAAAACCTGAACCCTGTGCAAACACAATTCATACCCCCCCCACAATCACACATATATTTTCTATATTTCTCCTCAAATGAGCAGGAATGCATCGATAGTCTTCAAAAGTGCAAAAGAGAGGAATGATTGAGCCATTGCCATTGATTTGGTACTTAATGCAGAATATCATCTTTAAACGCAACAAACAGAGAAATAATTTCATTAAATCTGGGCATGTCTTTTGCAGGTCTTCAGAAATCTAAAGTAAAGTACACAAAGAACAAAAAGGACCAAAAAAAAAATCCACTACAGCTGTTAAGGGTCTATAAACGGATTTTTTCTGGACTATTCTAAACACCTAACTCACATTAGATGTTGAAGCTGTAAAGCAACAAGCGGAGGCTAATAGTACTGGTTTAAGTGAAGTAAATTAGTTTATAAACCAGGGTTACACTTCCATGAAGGGATTGTCACAGTGTTACGATGGAATGATGAGACTTCGTTAAAAATGTAGGAATGCAGGAATTACTGAGATCACATATTCTTACCAGAACTAACATACAACGGAATGTAAAATATCAATATAAATGTATACATATACAGATTTATACTATTTATGTACAAATAGATAACCAGCATCTGAATCAACATCGATGAGTATTTTCAGATTTGGCTGCTGTAGAACACTCTTATTCACATGTTTTAAGTATGCCGCATCTTCACAGACTAATACCTGGTCAGTACACACCTGCCCAGATGTTTCATGGCTTTTCACACGTTAGTGATTAACACAACACAGCCCGGGAGCTGCCATCACATGGTTTAGATGAATAAACTCTAGTACAAAGCGACACGAGACCCACTGCAGTGTTTTATGAATGGACAGGTGGAGGAAATGGCGGTTGGCTGAAAATCTCCGGACAGAGCTGCGCAGCTTCCTCGACGAAGCGGACCGCCGACCTGTTCAGCACTCTATCTGCGACTGGAGCTGCCGGCGCAAGGTGAGGGTGCGCCGGTGAAGCTGCTGCATCTGCTGCATGCGGTCTCGCTGGCGAGCTAGGTTCTGGGGCATGGGGTACCGCTGGCAGCCGTACAGGAAGCGGTACGGGATGCGCACGTGGCAGGCCGTCGCTCGGCAGCGGGGCTGAGGCATGGGCGGCAGCAGCATCCAGCGCTTCCGCTCGGCGCAGTAGCGGTAGGCCTCCTTGCGGTACTGCTTGTCCACGTCGTCGCTGTTCTTCCAGCCGCCGATGATGAAGACGTCCTCGTCGAAGTGGCAGATGGCAGCGCCCTCGATGCTGGTTACCTCTGGAGGAAGGCTCTCCAGGATCTCATCAGAGATGCGCGCACTGATCTTCTGCTTGGCAACTTCATCTCTCACCGTGTAATTCTTGGGGCAGCAAGAAGCCGTGTGGTAGAAGTTAGTCGAAGCCACCGCCATTTGGAAGATGCAGTAGTTGTCAATAAGTGGCAGGGAGTCAACATCCTGCCACTGGCGGCTCTCCGTGTCGTAGCGAGTGGTCACCGTCTTCAGTCCGTCCTCGTTATCTGTATCAACAGGCGTGCGAGCCGTGACGTACACGTACCGATCCTCCACGCTCACCGCCTTCACATCTCGCAGGATCTTGGGAGCAGATTCCAGATTGTGCCACTTGTCCTGCTCGGGCTCGTACACGCTAACGTCTTTGAAACCCGGACTGAAGTTGCCGTGGCCGCCGATGCTGTACAGGATGTCCTTAATGCAAGTTAGGCCGAAAGAGTGCTTGCGTGTTGTCAGGTTGCTGACCTGCTCCCAGGTGTTGCGGTTGGGGTTGTAGCGTTCCACCGTCTTAGCAAAGCCCGGTTCCATCGAACCCGCCACGTAGACGTGGGACTCCGTGGTAGCGATGGCGTGGCCGTCCAGGTGGTTGTGGATGTGGGGCAAGTTGACCCACCGATCCTCGTAAATGAAGTAGCCAACACACTCGCTCAGGTAGTCTCCTCCCTCTGATACCCCTCCCACTACCATGATGACGTCCATATTCTGGCCAAAGCGAGGCTGAAAGGAGGCCATGTGTGAAGACCAGAACTCCATATCTGCGGACTTGAGGTTTTCAAAGCGAATAGCGTGACCCTCTATGGCCTCCGACACCAGCCGGAGGCAGGCCTCGTTGGACGATACCAGCCGTTCGTTTTTCACCACCCTGGTCAGGTAGGTGGGCTTGATCTGGGGCAGCCTGAGGAGACGGAACAGCTCCTCAAAGTAGCGGCTCCGCTCCTCCAGGTTCTTCTGCACCCACTTCACCACAGCCTCAAACAGCACCTCCTCTGAGTCCACCGTGATCTCTGCGTCCGACAGCCAGTCGCGGACCAGGTGGAAGGGGAGCGTGTAGAACTCCTCATCCTGGATAACCTTGTGGAAGTTGCGCCGAATCATGTCTGCAGCTCGTAAAGCCAGCTGGTCCAGGGTGTACATGTGAGCCAGACTGTGGACTGCTACACAGTTAGTCAGACTCAGCTTCTTCTTGAGGAACTCGCCACAGAAATCTTTCAGCTGCAGAAGCAGAAACCTAACATAGATAAAAAAAAAGACATAATAGAAGAAAATGAGCACTTCATGTTAACTAGATATGTTAATAATTTGAAACTGACAAAAAATAGTATGAATATATTTTACTAATGGTCAACCAATGAAAATATGATATTACTTTTAAATTGTGGGTCAACAGGACAATAAAAATCATCACAAAAAGTGTTAAATAGTCACATTGTTGAAAAAAGTTAAGATTAGAAATAAATGTTCACAAGCATGTTAAAGGTATAAAGACAATAAGACCATCTCCAAGAAGCTTGATGTTCCTGTGACTACAGCTGAACAGATTATTCTGAATTATAAGGTTGAAAAGACTGGAGACAACCTTCCTGGACGTGACCACAAAAGGAAAATTGGACATAAATTGAAGAGACAGATCAGACCAACTTCCAAAGAGATTAAACGTGAACTCCTGTTTGAGTCAAGGTGAACTTAATGGAAGATGAGGACACCAGATCTTACCAAAGTGAGGCTGGAATTTACCTAAATGCAAAATGACAATCCACAAAGCCTCTGGGAGAATGTCTTTTGGACAAATAAGACAAACCTTTTGGCAACAATGATTGGCCCTTTGATGTGTTAGTGTTACCAGGTAAGAGATCTATCTAAATGTTTGATCTAGTTTGAAAAATTGTTTAGATCATTTTTATTGTGTTATGCACTTAATGCAGGACTTGCTTTCTGATTTTCAACCTTTGATGACCTCTAAATCCTGAACAGGTGGTCAGATTTTTTAAAAACTAAACTGTTTTGGAATCAGTGCCCAGCCTTTCAAGTAAGAAGCGGGAAAAAGCTGTAAAATAACAGAAAATTTTAGCAACGCACCCAACAAGAAGTGCAATAAAAGCTCCATATCCACAGACCAAAAAATAAAACATAAAAAGAAAAGAACGCTGAACCTACAGTGAAACACAGAGCAGGATCGGTTATGATTTGGGTCTGCTTCGCTGCATCTAACACAGTGTTGAACTTGTACAGGATGCAATGAAATCTCAAGACTATCAAGGCATTCCGGAGAGAAAAGTACTGCAGTGACAAATAGGTTCTCCAACCAGATAATGACCCAAAACAACTAAAACAGACTCAAAACTGGAGAAGGCACTCCTCTAACCTGAGACAGCTGGAGCAGAGTCAAAATACCTGCAGATACTTGTGGACAGGTGATCCACAATTCATAATGTGTTGTCCTCATTAGTTATTTTCAGTAAAGTTTATTTAATGTTTTATCGGTTAGAAATTGTTTTAGAGACAAATGTGTTTTTCTTTCATAAAAAAAGGTTACAAACTACATTTTCTGTATTAAAACAACAGTATAAAAAAGGCCTCGTGCATAGTTTTGGTTTTTCTATATTTTAAATTAGATTATACCTGTCTGCCAGCTCCAGTACTTCGTGTACATTACAGGTGCTAACGCGTATTTCCCCTGTGTACATGTACTGGATCACACCCTCCACTGTCTCCGGGTCCGGCCCCAGCTCCGAGCTCCACTCCTTCATCTCCACCCGCCCGGAGAGAGACTCGGAGAACTGTCCTCCCAGCAGCGGCGTGAAATAATCGGTGGCAGCGGCCAGGACAGACCGGTGGGCTGAAAACTCGCAGCTCTGGACGTTTCCGGTAGCCGCCCCGCTGCTGAAGGCCAGCGTCACGTCGCAGAACAAACCCTGCTTCCTCTGCTCGTTCTGCCGCCGCGACAGCTCCGAGCAGTGGGAGGAGGAGGTGAAGTCCTCGGCCTCTTCCGCGTCGCCGTCCCCGGCCAGCGCGCTGGGTGTGCTGGTTCCGCTGCCGCCGCCGCTGCACCTGGCGGAGTCCTCCGGGTTGGGGGCCGCTGCCGCCATTCTGCTACCCGAACTGGAGGTGAGCGGAGGTGGGAGATGAAGCAAACTAGCGAGGGAAAGGAGGCGACATACGCAGCCACACATACATGGAGGCCAGGAGGAGAACGACAGTGAAGAAGAAGAGTCGCTGTGACGTCACTTCCGTAATTTGAAAAAAAAAATAATACAGATAAAAAAACAGAACATGAACATTTTTTTTTTCTTCGCTAAACTTAAGATACGTTCATTGTTTTAGTGTCATGTGATCAAATCTTTCTTTTTTATTTTTGTAAACAACACAAACAGGATCTCTGACATGCGCAGTAGGGTCAAGCTGACGTCACACATCGTAGTGATAAATGTATACACACACACGCGCGCGCGTATACATAAACACTTCTTTACTTCCTTTAAAAAAAAGCTAATTCAGATTTCTCATTTTGGGACTTACTCATATTTTACCATGTATATAATGTAAACACTGGATCTTTGCTTACTTATTTCATTATTTTGTTTTACTAGGTACTAAAGTTTCAAAATGTTGCTTTTTAGCTTCTTTTTTTCTTTAACTCCTTCTGTAAATGGTGGAGACATGTATCATTTATGTGTACATTATGCGTGGAGTCTATTTCAATTGTTAATAAAGCTTGAAAAAAAACATTTTACTGAATAATATAAACTAAATGCAAGAGTGGATAGCAAACAAGGTTATGCTGTTTTATTTTAACTAAGAAATTTAGCTTCAAAAACTTTTAAACTTGTTTTGCCATAATAAAGTTATGATTTTCAAATAATGCAATTTAGCAAGCAGATATACAGATTTGACACATGCATTAAAATCTAAACATCACACATGGTAGCAGGTGACAGAGACACAAGATAAATTACACAGTATAAATGTTTAACATTTATCATATTTATTTTACCTCATTTATAGTTGTAAACACAACACATTGGCACAGAAGCACATTTAGTTCACAAGGGAACAGTTAAAAATGTATTTAGACAAAAGCAACAACAAAAAATATTTTTCTGCACAAATGACACCTGGTACACTGCCTGGCTGTTTACTTCATGTTATGAAATAGTCTCTAAACTCAAATATAACAGAGGTAAAAAAAAATATATTGCAAAGATTCACTATGTTATTAATGTTGAAATTTATTCAAAACGCTGTGCATATGGTTCACCTTGTAATCAAACTCATAATCATTTATGATTAACTTATACAAAAGAAAACATAATTACAGCAAACAGTGGGCAGAAAGTTTGGCACAAAGTATTTCAGTTTTGACACCTCATTAAAAGCATCACAGAACAACAATAATACCCTATTAATTATTATTAGTTTTTGTATTAATGCACCGACACTGGAGGAAAGCTCTGCTCTACAGGTTCTGGTTTGATCAGGTATTGCACTATGAGATCACATTTTGTTTAAAAAAAAACGGCACAGTGATGAGAGCAGAACATCGACACAACAGTCTGTAACACAGACACACATGCTCAGCAAATATAATTTTATATTTGGAGATAAATAACAGCACTTTGTTTATCATGACAGATAGTTGTGATCAGCAGTTAAATCTTCCCAACAGTTATTTACCCGCAGCATAAACTGGCTTTCAGGATGAAAAATAGACAATTTACAGCTGTAATATTTGTAACATCTTCCCTTCATAATGTCACTATTTTATTTTTTTAAAGTGGCAAATCACAGTGAGGGTTTGGGAACTGATGGATCAGCTTTTATTACATAGACATGTGCTCTGGAAGCACATAGGAGATGTCATCCCAGGGGTGGCGATACAGACCCTGCTTCAGTCTCTTCTGGTCCAGGTAGTGTCCTGAGGAGACAAATGGATCTGTTTTAAGAGCATGCTAAAAACAGGAGGGGGCTCACAAAGCTACAGAAACAATGCAGAAAACAGCCGTCTAACTAAAGTGAAGATTTGATATGCTGGTAATTGGAAATGAATCTGGATCAGAATTGGATTTTTGTTTTGTATGGTGCAGTGAGATGACTTGCTGTAAATTGGCACCATATGAATAAACTGAACCAAACAGAAAAAAACTCACCGATGAACCCCATGCTGCGACCCAGGACAAAGATGCCATTCAGGGCACCGACTTCCACAAACTCATCAGCCTCATCCCTGTGTGACAAAGCAAAACAAAAAGTGATTTATGACCTGGATGTGAGGAACTTTCAATTTGAGCACAGGAACTTATCACTGCTCCCTATCTGACCGTGTGAATCCATCACAAGTCCTGAGTAAGTCCACGAAGGCCACACCGATGAGGCCATCCACATTCAAGATCAGGTTTGGTTTCTGTTCAGCGCAGAGAAAACAGAAGGTCAGATGACAAAACAAACGAGTGAAGATCTTGTGTTGGAGCAGAAAAAAGGTTCAGATTCTTACTTTGGAGGTGGTGATCTTCTCCACTTCTAAAGCGTAGTCCAACAGCTGGGAGGAAGGAAAGTTCTGCTTCACAAAGTCCTTCAAGATCTGAACTCTCATGTCAGGATTATTAATCTACAGAAGAAAAGAGAATGACTTATTTTAAGCTGTTTTTTGTCCATTTCTGAGGTTTTGTTCTACAGCAACATTTTCAGAAAAGTGCTTAATTCCTTATTTCTCACGTGTTGCAAAAACTAACCGACTTGACTCTGTGTCCTATGCCCATAATCAACCTGCCGTCTTTTTTCATCTTGTTGACAAACTCCATGGGCAGCATGCCGCTGTCAAACGCATGGCTGAACTGCTTTGCTGCTGCGTCCAGGGCTCCCCCGAAGCGGTCACCCTAAAGAAATAAAAGAGAAGTTGGCTAATGGTGGACTTCTGACAGCTACTTGAACACTTTAAATTAGTAAATCAAAAGTGTCTCACAATGGTGAGGAGGCCTGAGGTGAGGCTGGAGATCAGATCTTTTCCAGCTCGGGCACAAACGATGGTGTTGTGAGCTCCAGAAACGGCAGGGCCGTGATCTGCTGTCACCATCAGGCACATCTCGATGAACTGGCAGGCGTACTTGGGCAACCTGCACACAACAAAATGGTCACAAATCCCTCTGTAGTATTTGATACCAAAGATGAGGGAAGAGTCTAACCTCCGCTGGAACCAAAGTAGGCCCAGAGTTCCTCCCAGGCCTATTTCAGACCTGAAGACCTCAGTGATGGGCATCCCAGCATAGAGGAGCTCCTGACCTCTCTCATCACAGATGCTGGTCATGAAGGAGGCCGGTTTACGGATCAGACCCAGCTCCTGCACAGCAGACCCAAGAAAAAATATCCTCATTCAAAACTGCAGGACTTGGTTTAAGGACTGCAAAAATAAAGAAATCTACTTTCATCAAAAACAAAAAACAGCTCAAATGTTAGCTTGTAGTTGGGAGTTTTGTCAAAAACTAAACTTAAATAAAAGTAATAAAAATAGATCGACTTTTTCTCCTTTAAAAAAGGTATAGAATAGAACAGATGTAAATTAGCCTAAAGCTAAATTGGGTGCAATGTGTCAAACGTTTTTTAAAGTAGACGTATCCTGATTTTAAATCCTTCTTTCACATTTAAATCATTCAGTTGGGGTCTGGAGCTACAACGCTTTGGTCTGAATTCCTCTTCATTTTAACTTTACCAGTCCCTGTTTCACCCCTTTTCTGATGTGTGCCTCCAAGCAGCTGGATTTGATACTGTTCCTTTAAGACGCTTCAAGCCCCGCCCACAGCTTCCAGACCGGTCCACTCTGGTTTTGCAAGAGGGGGGGTTCTAGCTTGCAGAAACATTTTATTTACAATTTAAGTAAAAGATGTCAACAACAAAAGACTTGTTCATCCAGCCTTACGTGTTAGAACCAGAGTCTGACCCAGAACCAGAGGAGAATGAAGACGAGGAAATTGTAGTTCGGTAAGTCCAGACCTTATATGGTAATTGTGTTGTAGATAATTTGACGTAAAAGTTCAGAAAACGTCATAGAAAATAGAGAAAACTAAACGAACTAAAAAATATGACCCAAACAGAATATAAAGATATCTTTGCAGCATCAACTTTTCTGCCTCCTAGAGACTTAAAGTTCACAACAAAATGTGTTTAACAGCTAAAAAAGTGCATTTTGCATGATATGTCCTCTTTAGGTAAAATTCTGAAGTACTTTTATTAGTTTTAAAATAATTTTTAAAAATATTTCAAATACACTCAACACTGCAACTGCAAAATTTTACTAGGTAATCAATAATATCTTTCTTTAATAATGTGTTGGAGGGTGGGGGGGGGGGTGGGGGGTTCTTAGTTTCATTATTGTTGGACGTTTTATTTATTGTTGATGTTTGTTTATTGTCTAGAGGGACTACAAATGTAAATGAAAGGTACAATGCATCACATGTTTTTATATTTAAGTTTTAATTGAACACTGTCCTGATTAAATAAAACAAATGATTGAATAAAAATCCTCTTTTTATTTCCTTCCTAAAACAGATAAAAGTTATTGAACAAAGTACAAGGAACTGGTTAAATTACAGTAAAACTGCTGAGTTCTTAACATATTAAAGTGATATATGAATCAGAGGAAATAATTTTGGCACAGTTTTTATTACATTCCTGATGCGACCGTGAACAGAAACAAAGTTCTCTACCAATGGCTGCTTCTCTTTAGTATTTATCATGGGATCGACTCACTCGTGCCCAGGAGTAATCCATTGGTACGGTGGGAGGCGGCACCTCTTCAGCTGGCTGAATGACTCCTTTGGCAACAAGATCGTCAAACACAGATCTGCAGAGAGGGAAATCACACAATCAGCTTTGTAAAATTAAACAAAACAGTAAGTTTACTGACATGTACTGCAGATTATTCTCCTTGGATGATAAACTACTGGAATGGCTGTGACCAGGCACTGACTTGATGATCTCTCCCAGCTCATCAAAGCTCTTGGGGACAAACGCTCCAGCTTCTTTTAGAGCGGTGTTCTTGGCTACTGCCGTCTCAGAAGCCTGGTTGGCACAAGCTCCTGCATGGCCGAATTGCACCTGACGAGGGAAAAACAAGTACAAAAAAAAAACAATGTAGCTACTTTCTTTAGTGTCTCATTAGAGGTTTAATACGTCAATCTTACCTCTGAGGAGAACATGGTGGCACAGGTGCCAATGCACCAGCACACTACTGGCTTTGTGATTCTGCCCTGTTTAATAGCCTGGCAGATCTTGTATTCCTCTGTGCCGCCAATCTATAAGACATTTTGTTAGAAGACACATAAAAGTGGGTGTAACCAATAAAAGCTGCAGAGTGCACAGCTTAAAGAGTCGTCCCACCTCTCCGAGCACAACAATCATCTTCACCGCTGGCGTGTCCTGGTAGCGCAGAACATGGTCAGTAAACACGGAGCCCGGGTATCTGCAGTGGAGTTCAGCGTTACACGGCAGCTCAACAGGCGTAAAGAGCCCACGTATGATTACACACCTGTCTCCGCCGATTGCCACGCCTTCAAAAACGCCATCCGTAGTGCGGGAGATGATGTTGTTGAGCTCGTTGGACATGCCGCCTGAGCGGGACACGTAGGCCACGCTGCCTGGACGGTAAAGCTTGGAGGCCAGGATGTTATCCAGCATGCCTCCTGTGTTGCCGATCTTAAAACAGCCTGGCTTTATTCCTCCGACCTTCACAAAAGCAACCGCTGGAGTTTGCTTCGACAGGACAGAAACAGCCAGCAGATAATGAGATGAGAATGGAAGCCAAACTTACAGTTGCCGGTCCGATGATGGTGACACCCTTCTCATCTGCAACTTTAATGATCCTCCTGGTGTGGGCTTCGGGGATTCCCTCAGCAATGATGGCAATTGTCCGAATCTGGAAGCAGTTTTAATTACCGAATGATATCTATCTTTTATTCGAATGATGCAGGAGGCGGAGTTTACCTGTGGGTACTGCATGGTCTCCATGGTGCTTTCAAAGGCTGAACGCAAGGAGGCGAAGCTGATGAGCACGTCCACATCAGGATGCTTCTTCATGGCATCACTCATGTTTTTATACACAGGGATGAGGATCTCTTTGTGTCCCCAGTAGAATTTCTGTTTGTGGTCTCCACTGCAGACAGAACCAAGCGGAAGAACCTCCATGAGTGAAACTGCACCGTCAACAGAGCAAAGTCAAGAATAAATCTATAAGGAACGTACGTAAACGGGTAGATCATCGCTGAAACAGATGGATCATCTCTGGAACAGACATAATCGAAGTCCAGCATCCCCTGAACGGCCCGAGTCTGCATCCCCCACACCAAGGCTTTCGTGTGTTTGGTGAAGAGGGTCGTTGCCTTCGCTGGTGTGAGAAAACCAAACATTCAGACACAGAAATGTCTCACAAAACTGGATGATTTATAGAATTTGAATGATCAAACAAGCCTTTTCATACAGCAGATATATCAACACAAAAACCTGAGACAACATGTAAAGATGTGACTAAATTTAAGAACAGGCTTTTATTTTGAAATGCAGCTTCTTTTATCTGTCCAAAGATGGAGCTGTAACACCTAAGCTCAACCTTGAAAGACCACAAGACTTACCTGCTGTGTCAAAATAAAAGTCATTGCAATTGTGTGTGTGTGTACTTGTTTCTGCTACAGAGTGAGGACATTTTCCTGGTCCTCACTTTTTTTCAGCTCTACTGCGCTTTACTAGTTAGGTTTAGAGGTATGGTGTGAATTAAGCTTTGGTTCAGGATAGGGTTGGGAATATACTAGTAATGGTTTGTTTTAGGGAAAATGTCTGGGTTAGGCATAAATGCAGTTAAAAAAAAATGAATGGAAGTCAATACAAAGACCTCAGTTTGATACATGTACAAGGATGTGAGTGTGTGTGTGCATGTTTTTGCTACCTGGTGGGGATGATTTTTGACCATTTCCCCGGTACACACAGCATGGTGAGGACCCACTGTTCCTTATGGGGACAAAAGCCCGGTCCCCATTGAGGAAAATATCGTTGGTGGGTCAGGGGTTCAATTTAGGTCTAGTGATGTGTGAATTAAGTTTAGGCTAGGTTTAGGATTACATATGTACTGGTAAAGGTAAGGGGTCGGGGTTAGCCTGTAGAAATGACCGGTAAATGAATGGAAATCAATGCAAAGTCCCCATGGGGATATAAGAACAAACGTGTGTGTGTGTGTGAGTGTGAGTGTTTTCTCACCAACAGGAGCTCCAGTTTTAATCTTTTTAGTTGGTGAGGCATCAACTCTAGCTTTGTTTTCAGAAGAAGGGGTTTTTCTCCTGGAGGATGGAGTCTGGAAACAGCAATTAAAAAAAACTGAGGAGAGCAGATTTTAAAACATGACCTGGTTTCAGAGTAAAACCTGGAGGGCTTCAGGTTATGTTTCTGAAACACCACCTGCACAACAAGTTTCATTGTTTTTAAACCTTATATTACATCATAAAAGGTTTTCATTCCAGACTGTGTATTTTAGCATGAAAACAAGATTCCGTTATCTTACTATGAAATACTGTTGTAGATTTGAGTAAACAAGCACACTGCTGAAATCCTTCAGCGTGCACATTTTTAATGGATGCCTCAGGGGGGTTTCTGCATCGCACGACTGACTGAACTCCAGACTTTTTGAGTGAGAGCGATGTCTGAACACAAAAGAGTTACTGGGCTTCTGATAATCGGATTCACCGACAACAATAAGACAGCAGGAGTGAAAGCAGCGTTTGTGCCTCTGCACCACTTGTAGAGCCAACAACATCTTAACAAACCACGTCGCCATGTTGAGTCTGTGCAGATCGTACCGACGTGCCGCTGCTGGAGTTCAGGAGGAAGTTGGCTGTGTGGGCAGCGACGGGGGGCTGGGTGGGGATGGGCCTGTGACCCAGAGCCATGCCCACGATGGCAGTCATGTGGGTCTCTGTGCCAAAAACATGAATTGGGATCCCGGTGGTTTTTCCTGCAGATGAAGGGTTTCAGCATCAGCGGGGTGTGACAATCACGATCGAGTCAGACGAAGTATAAAAAAAACAATAAAAACAGAAAAAACTTACCAACTTCTCCCATCACTCTGAGACCTTCCTGGTAGTTGGGGCCACCGCGGCGAACAAAAATTGAGACTTCATGCTCCTTCAAGGGGGCCTGGTAATCTTTGATCGCTCGAACGATCCCCTGCAACAGAGAAAATGTTTTAGTCAGTTAGCTAAGCTTTAGCTACAATTAGCTAACCTTTTATTATTTGTAGTTGTTAGCAAATGCAGTTTTTCTAGTTAAACTGACACTGATTGGTAGTAATAATAATAATAATAATAATAACAACAATAATAAACATATCACTGTACCTTGAATGTTGCTGCAACATTTGTGAAGTTTGCTATGCTTCCTCCAATGATCAAAACCTTTCCTGAAACAAAATATTAACAAAGATTTCTGTTTTAGATTCAGACAAAAGGTGAATTAAGGATTTAAATGCAGGGGCGTGTTTGAGATTTCCCCACCGTCCGGGTGCTTCTCTCTCGTCATCAGGGACAGGATGGTCTTGGCGTAGTCGTAGGTCTGCTGTTCGCTCGGAGCGCCTGAATACTCTCCGTAATTGGCCAGCTCGTTGACCCCGCCCAGGTCACAGATCGTGTCACTGTGAGGGTTTTCCCCCCACAAAAATAAAAGAATTAAAACTTTTTAAAAAAACACATGGATTTTTTTTTTTAAGTTTAGTTTAAAATTTCCACTGCACAACAAATGGATGAAAGAAGTTAACGGTGCTTTCTGGGAGTAATTAGTCTCGGCTGATTTGTCTGGATGTCACGCTTTGCATCCTCGACAGACGGCACACCACCCAATCCTCCTGACTCTCACTGAAACAGCAGCGTTTAAGCATCTCATTCAGCAAACAGCTGATTGGGCACATGGTCTGCACTTTCACTCCTCGTGATAGTTATGTTCAGTAGAAACCAGAGGTGTATAATAAAGTACATTTATGTTACAGTAGTAAATTTTTTGAGGATTTATAAATTAAGTATTTTTTTTAATCATAACTTTTACTTTTATTTTGTTACTCTAGACTTACTTTTACTTCTTTACTTTAAAATGTAATGCCTCGTTGCACGCTACAAACTTAAATATGAACGGAACAAATCACGTAAGGAATTGCTTATGCACTTTAAAAAAATGTTGAATTTACCTGTAAGTTAATTAATCACTTAAATTTGTTCATTCATTAATTTCATTTAAAACAAATTCTATGTACAACAAATAAAAATCCCAAATAAAATGAAAGGCAGCAGAAAGAAGGAAAAAATCTTATATCTGCCCCTATTTTCCAAAAAATAAATTGAAACAATAATAATCAAGTAACAAAAGCAAAATAAAACAAAAACATCAACTACTTTTCGAACAACAGCTCTTATGAATACACAATTTCAAAAACAAATTATATGTACAACAACAAATACAAATCACAAATAAAATGAAAGGCAAGAAAAAAAAAAAACTTAAACAAGTTGTGTCAACTGTTAATGTAATGCAGTTCAAACTGCTCAATAGGGATGCAGAATATATCAAACATTTATTGATCAAACATTTAGCGATCTTGTTCTTTCGGTCACTACCCAAAGCTCGTGACCATAGATGAGGGTAGGAACGTAGACCGACCGGTAAATCGAGAGCTAGTCATATCGTTATCGCAATATTAAGCCCCGCTCATCGCAGGTTTTCCTTATATCGCGCAGCCCTACTGCTCAATTTATATAACTCAGTTAATGAAACCAGTTTGGTTTACTTTAGTAAACTATTTCCTGTTAAGATTTTTTTCTCTGGTAGAATCATACAATAAAGCCAAACAGACTAAAATATAAAATGTTCATGACTTCTACCATTTTATTCCGTTTTCTCTGGTTATTGTGTCATGTTGGGGTACCTGTACACCACTGAGGCTCCTCCTCCGGCCACCATGGTCCAGATTCTGCCTCGAGGATTGAGCAAAGTCAGTTTGAGGCTGGCACCACTCTTTGCATCGAGGTCAGCGATGTAGGCCTCCTGGAAAACAGAAACAAACAGTAGAGAGGTCAAAGAAAAGCTGGATCGGATGCAGGTAGGTCTAATTGTTCGGACCAGAACCAGCATCAGGGGAAATGTTGACAGGTGATGCGACACACATCACTGGTTGTTTGTGACAGTCTGAGCCACAGCTGGTGGCTGAGGGTAAAAAAAAGAAAAAGCAGCTCCCAATCAAAGACCCCCCCTGCTGTCCTTCATTCCCCCCCTTCACTCACAGCCACCCAATTAGTCCAAACCTTCTGCTACACAGACAGACAGTCGCAGACAAACTCCAACATCTGCCAGAACTAGAAAAAATCATCACAAATATCTCACTGACAACCTTTATTAGTTTCTGTAAGTTTAAGTTATCCATTATTAAATTGGTACTAGTTGTGAATATTTAAGTTTTTTTAATTTAAATGTAAAAGATTACAATAGAAAAACTGGAAAAGGATGTTTTACTGAACATTAAGGAGAAACTGAATTATAAATCATGAGGGCACGTTCTATTTGCCATCAAGATTACTAATTTGTTCATTAAACCTCCTACTCCAGAGATCAGCAGCACCTGCTGCTGACAAATAAAAAGATGAGGTGCTGTAAATGTCTCTCTACATCAGTGGTACCCAATCCTGGTCCTCAAGGGCCTCTATCCTGCATGTTTTACTTGTTTTGCTGCTCTTAAAACCTTTTAATCACACATTATTCAAGCCAAAGCAGAGAAACATCTAGAACAAGCAGGGTGGTGGCCTTAAAGCTGAGGTTCTAAAACTGGGGTCCCAGAATCCCCAGGGGTCCACGAACTGTAGCTTGGGGGTCCCCAAAAAATTGCAATAAGTTGTTGATTTTGTTTTTTGTTTTTATTTTTGGCATTGTATGTAGAACAAGTAAAATAAACATACTAAACCAAGCAAAAAAAATTTATAATTATTCCCATGGCATTCAGGGGTTAAAATGGCAGTAAATTATTTTAAATCAGCATGAAGTTTATAAGGGGGTGGGGGGGTTTGAAAAATTTCACCTTTGTAAGGGGTCCCTAGACCCAAAACATTTAAGAACCCCTGCCATAAAGGACCAGGTTTTATTGCTGTAGATCATCCTCACCTCAGGATAGGCCTCCCGGCCGAAGGGGGGAGGGAACTCCACATCCCCCCACTTGGATTTGCAGATGTAATCAGCTGTTGCATCGATCTTTGCCGCCATGTCCAAAACGTAAACGCCATCTTTTGTGACCACTAACAATTAGGAGGAAAAAAAAACATGTCGAAGTTTATATTCCAACACTTATTTATGGATGTTTGCTTTACTTTAATAAGTTTTGAACAAGATTTATATATTTTTTTTAAAAAGGGGGCACAGGTGATCCACAACCTCCCACAAGGAGGTGCAGGGGAAAGTGAAGATGAGGAGGAAGTGGCAAGATTTCAAAGCAGCACTGCAGCCACAACACGAAACAGCTGCCAGAGGGCGTGTACTTGTACCCAATTACTCCATGCATTCATCAAACACATGAAATATTGAATCATTTCCTCCACGGATGGTAAAAAAATGTGGCAGGATCTTGTGTTTTATTATGCACTGCTGTTTTCCTCTCCAGTTCTTCTTTGATGCCTTTTTTCAAATTTCATAACCTAATAACAAATTGATGATCTAGAATAAAGCAAGGATGCAAAAGATGGTTTATGTAGTTGTAGATCTGAGTCGATGAAAACCTACCCAGAGGGTTGATCTCCAGGTACGTGAAGAAGAGGTCCTCGTACAGGTTGAAGAGTCCAACGATGAAGCTGGCCAAAACTCTGACAAAATAAATCAGGATTTGGAGGCAGAGAATCAGCCTTGTTTACAGTTTAAATGGGACAACTACAGAATAAATTACAAACTAAAATCCCATTTCAGTCATTTTCAAAAACGGGAAAACATTTTCTTCCCAACTAAAACTGCAAAATTCATTCGTTTATCAAAATGAACATTTTGTATTTGTTCCTGCTTGTTTTGTCAAAGTGTAACAGATTGCATTTAATATTAGTGCTGATATTTAATTACTCTTTAAGTGATACAATGGAAGCCACAGAACACTCTGCTCACACAGTAAATACAATGTATAAAGTAGTTTCACTCAAATATCATTAGATTGAAATGAAAAGCAAGAAAGGCGTGTGATTCTAAACGTGTGCTCTACATCATACAACAGTATTTGAATTTTTAAATATTGCATGCAAACACTTTTTATAGTGATTTGCACAATGCTTTTCTGCAGTTCCATTCATCCTGTAATAAATCAGAGCATGACGAACCACAGCACACTAAAGGTTTGTTCAGGATGAGCCGGACGACAAACAGCCCACCTGTAAATTAAACTGCGGGGACTTTCTGCAAGAGCAGAATAAATTTGATTTGTTTTCGCCGTCATATGTCACAATAAAAAGATGTGTGTGTGTGTGAGAGTGTGTGAGGGGGGGGATCAGTCTGGCTGTCAGTTTAGTCGGCAGCTCTGAGACTTTGTAACCACCTCAGGACTCGCAGCCTGCGAAGAGAAACCGTAACAAAAAAAAGCCTCCCTACTGTCAGCTTGTGATGTGGCCTCCTGTTTTCAGTCTGAAGTACGTGTTTGGATGGAGGGGGAGGAGGTGGGCAGAGTGATTTCTGGGGTTCAATGTCAGCCAAGACGGCGAGCCCGGAACGACTCTGCTGTCACAAGAGCGGCGCTACAGGGATGGATGGGAGGAGGGCGGAGGGGGTCGGCGGAGGGCGAGTCGCTAGATCCTCTCTTATGAAAACAGATGGACGTGCTCTGAATATTACTGCGTGTAAAACAATAAAAAATGGGGTGGGGCTGATTGGAGAGAGGAAAATGCAATTTGTTTAATGGAACCGTGTGGCTTCCCCTGGCTCGAGACAGCTCTCACTTTCACTCTGATTTTTCTGTAACTTCTAAAGTAAACCTTTGTACTATGAATAACGTAGTTCTGAAGACGCACCGTCGATTTGTTTCTTTAATCCAACTTACGTCTTTTTGTCATTCGGAGCCCTGCTCAGCAGTTCCTTCTTCACCTTCTCTTCGCTGATCTTTTCATCCACCCCAATCAGCAGCTTCTGCGCCTTGGCGTCCACGTCTCCAACATCCACCCCGCCCTCGTGGTGAAACAGCACGTAGTCTCCCTCCCGAGAGGCGTATACGCACACGTAGAACTCCTCAGTCTGAACAGTGGGCCACAGGAACAAAATAGTACAGAAAGAAATTAATCTGACATTTACAACCCAAATCCAAACAAATGTTGGATTTAAATTGGACATATCATGCTTTTAAATCTGTCTTTTTCACATTTAAATCATTCAGTTGGGGTCTTTTTAAAGTGGAACTACAATGCTTTGGAATTCCATCTTATTCTAGCTTTACCAGCTCGTTTTTCCACGCGCTTTCTGAGGTGTGTCTCAAAGCAGCTGGTTTTATTACGGTTTCTTTAAGACACTTCAAGCTCCGCCCCCCTTTGGCTTCCAGACCAATCCACTCCGCTTAAGAGAGGGGTTTAGCATTTTCTGACTTGCAGAAATTATTTACAATTTAATTAAAAGATGTGAACAAGCCTTACATGTTGGAAAAAACCCAGAACCAGAGAATTAAGACAAGGAAATTGTAGTCGGTAAATCCAGACTTTATTTGGCATTTCTGTCGCAGATAAATTTGACGTAATAGTTCAGAAAATGTCATAGAAAATAGAGAAAAACATGACCCAAACAGAATATATAGAGATCTTTGCGCCACCAGAAGAGACTAAATTAAAATTGTCTGCCGCCTAGAGGCTCAACGTTCACAACAAAATGTATTTACTAGTTTAAAAAAAATTTGATTTTGCATTGTATGTCCCCTTCAATTAGCATTTTAAACAGTGTTGTCAGAACTGGGGTTGTAATTTCCACTAATACCACTTTACCATGAAAGAGGAATCTAAGTAAAATTATAGATTAGGGCTGTAAGAAAATATTGATACCTTAAAATATCACAATATTTCATTTCCTGATACCTTAACGATTTTTAATTACATCTTGATGGATGTGAGAAGAAATGGGAAATACTAAAGTGTTCTTGTGACTGCATAAAAATGAACTGAATTTAATCAGATTTTATGCATGTAATGCATGGTGTGCTCTTTATACTGGGTTTTTTAAATTAGAATCTTTTGGAGAAAAAAAAGCCAATATATTGTCTTGCTTTCAGTATCGCAATATATCGCGATGTATCACATCGTGTGTCGTGATATGTATCATATCAACAAATTCTTGGCAATACACAGTCCTGACATGGATGCATGATGAGTGGTATACCTGCTTGTGAGGAACAAATGGCTCAATGAGGAAGTTCTTGAGAACACCTTTGGCTTTTCCCACCTGTGAATCAACAAAAGCATGACTCTTTAGACTTTACTTCAATAAAAGGGTAATTTGATACATTACAATTGTTTGAGTCCTGGTTTATTTTCAGTACATGCTACTGGGAGGAGGGGCAAACGATAATGACAAAAACACCAAAGCAGATCCAAATAAACGGACATTTCAAAAGGGATAAAAAGACTGCAGCTCCCCCGTGACATGGAAAGGAGACGCGGGTAAAGAAAATGAATGGATGAATAAAAAAAGGAAAAGCTGTCATGTCGAGCTGCAGCTCATTTAGTGGAAGCTGTCACTGCTTCCCTGTTAAAGGCCAACAGAAGTGGAACCAAGGACCGGCCGAGAGAGAAATGACGAGAGAGAGAAAGAGTTGCCATTTATAACAACAAGAGGAAGCTGGGAACAAAAACGAAACACTACCTGATTAAAAAGCTCACAAGAAGCTGAGCTTAAATGAGGTGACATTTACAGAACACAATTTATGAGCCGACGTATAGTTAATTATACTACGTTCTAATGAGGGTAATTTATCAGCTCTGCTGCGTTTCTCTCCGAGGATTAAAACATTGCCACAAAACAGCAACATTTATTTCTATTTGCTGCCGCTGCAGCCGACAGTTTCATCTAATCTGTGAGGAGCTACAGCCGTGCTGCTGCACCACAAACACTCCTCCTCTGTGCTTTATGAACCGCCGCGGCTCCTTCAGAGCTCCCTGCTGGTTTATGAGGCTCAGCGGCGTCTCAGAGCAGCGTTGATGGACCGAGCGTTTGATCAGCGGCGGCGCTCGCCTCAGCTGACTGGACTGATTTACTACCGGCGGAAGAACTCTGACGTAAACAGCTATTAGGACGGAGATGGATCTGGCAGGGAACGTGCACACAAAATAAGAACAAAATAAAAAATTGATCATACCTAGAACATTATAGAGCAGGGGTGGACAATTATTTTTTTTCTGGGGGCCACATGAGAAACTTGAGCTACGTTGGAGGGCTGAAACCAATAATACATTGTACTTAATTCTGCCTAATAGTCATTGTTTTACCCATTGTTCAAAACAGTAAATTTTATATTTTGATCAAGTGCTAATTAGGACAAAGATATGCTGTAATATAAGCATAATATATATGCTGGAATATTCTTATACAAACAGTAAAAACAAAAACAATTATAACGATTCATTTTATTTTTAACAGTCTTCACAAATACAAAACTGTTTTGCAATATGGTATCAAACTGATACAAAAAGCAAAAAGTGATTTTAAAGCTTTTCAGTTCATTTTACTTGTTTAGTAAGAAATATCAAGACTCATTTTGGGCTTTAACAAGTGTATGAAAATTAGGCTGAATGTCTGAGGTGATGTGAAGAAAAGCAGAAGTGATCATCAGTGACAGAGGATCTGTATCTGGATTTGTTGAACTTCATCACTGAGAATGTCTGTTCACATATGTAGGTAGATCAAAAGAGGATTGATCTAAGAGCTGCTTTGATTGCTTTTTTTTTTTTTTTTTTTTTTTTAAGTAAAAAATATTTAAATTTTTTTATTTTTTGGCAGGCCGAACAGAAGTCATCCGAGGGCCACCAGTTGCCCACCTGTTATAGAGAATAAACCATTTCGTAACTAAAAATTGTTACAAATGCATAAAGCGGGCCGAGCTAAAAACGCTGAGGTTGCTATGGGAACGCAATTGGAATTGGAAGAAATACAACCAGTAAATTTACGTTGTTGAACTGATTCTTGTGAATGTCCTTTAGGATCACAGATGAGATTTTTCATGAAAGTTTAATAGATAAATTTGCAATTTTAGCTTTTTAATTTTGCACAATTCCAACAGTGTCTTCTTAGCAACATCAGGTTTTACTGATTGAATGTGTGACCTGGAAGAGTTAGGCCCACGCTACGTGCATGCGCTTCAAAAGACTACGAAACGATCTATTGGGGGTAATGGTCTGAGGGGGGATCGAGTCGTACCGTCGTCTCTTTCATGAGGCGGGGCTTGAGCCACTCTTTGACACCACTCAGGTCTAGGTTGACACCAACGAGACCCAGCTTCCCTCGCCGTTTGATCAGCTGGTCCGGCTTCACCACCAGTCTCTGCAGGAGGAGAACAGTATGTCATCGATAAACCTAAAAGTTAGACTGAAAAAAAACCCATAAAGAAATAAACAGGAGTGTGACTGATGAGTTAGCATAACTCTGACTTCTGTAAGTCAGATAAAAAGGAATGACTCACGACAGAGGAGCCATTACCATCTGGAAGATCGCCAGTGAGCTAAAAGAAAAGGGCTGAAGGTAAAAGTTAATGTGATTTCCTCATCAATTCTACAGCAGCAAACATCTCTGAGGAGCCGTCCTCAGCATCCTCCTCCTACCTCCCTCATAAACCCCCCCCCCTTTTTTACCCTGCCAGAGGATTAATGAGGGAATTAAATTAGGTTTTATTTTACAGAGCTATGAGGAGCAGATAGTCGGAGAGGTAAAGATCTTTTTCCTTAAGATCCCAGTTTAGTTTAGATTTACTGATAAGGAAAGCATGTGAGATGCTTTGCTTCATTGCTAATATTTATCACACTTCTCTCTGCTTTTTCAGCTAAAAAAAAACACAAAGCGGTCACTCTGTAACCAGCTTAAGTGTCCCTACAAACGATTGTTCGATCAGTTAAAAAAAATCGAAGAAAGCCTGTCTTTGTCCTCATTCTCACCTCCGAGAGCAGCCACGGATGCTCCTGCGCCAGTCGCTGGAAGTCGGTCTCGGCGGTCACGTTGGCGTGGCGGAACTTGTTCTGGACCGGTGCTGAGGTGCAGATGTACCTGTAGAGGAACTCCTTCCCCCTCTGCTCGGAGATGGCTTTGGCCGACATGACTGCGGAGACAGGAAGTGAAGATTTAGCGTAAAATCTAAACCTGCACAATCTTTTTTTTCATAATCTGCAACACGTAGCTTTAATGCCTCCATTTTAATAGAATATTTGTGCAACAATATGATTGATCCCAGAGTTTGTGATAGGGAAATAATAAAGCTAATGCTAGGCTAGCTAGCTACATAAGTACTGCACCAAGTTACATTGATTTCAGTCCTCCATCCTGATTTAATGTCACTTATTTGTATCATCCTGAAGTCAGCTTTAATGATTTAAACTCCATTTGTTCGATCTGAACACTGATGAGGTGGATTTATTTTCTGGTGCTGAAGCTAAACACATCTCCACACAGCAAACATAAACATTTTCTTGTGAAAAACATTAAAAACACACCAATTTAAAAAGACCCGTAAAATAACAAAACTCCTTTGTGCAGTTTGAGACGAAAGTAAAAGAAGGAAATTCAAAAACGCTATTAGCATCTATAAATTTTACAGCTAAAGGGGTGGAGATGTGACCTTCACACTTTAGCCACGTGTTACTTCTGCATACTTTGTACTTTATTAACCCTTCATATATTTTAAAACATGCACCAGCAGTGTGAGGTGTGCTTTGATTATTTTCATTTTCAACTCTTGTACTTGAAACCAACAGGACAGAAGTTTTAAAACGTGAGCCTTGTTTAAAAACAGGATGTAAAATACTACAGTTTCACTAACTACCACCTCTAAAAGCCTGACGATTTGTCATTTACCCTTGCAGGAATGGAGCACCTGCAGTCTATTTCTGGATGTTTCATTAAGCTGAAAGCCCTGATGTTGTCTCTGGCAGCCGTTTCCTAAATGGATTGATGGGTCTGCCTTGGACCGCTTTCACTATCGATCCCGGTCGCTGCTCCTGAGTCACCACAGAGCTGCTTCGAGGCTGAGCAGAAGTGGTTTAACAACCCTCCAGGTTCCATTTATCATTCCACTTTTTTGTGTAACGGACCTGTCAGAGAGGTCTGAAACGTCACTGGAACATAACCACAATTATAAGCAGCCTTTGTTGAAGGAATGCATATCGCCCGCCGCCTTTTGTTTCATAAATTTAGACTAACATCCTATCCTTTGATATGATGGAGCTGTCGCTGTTTTGGTCAATCTCACGCAATAGTCTAAGATGCAATGCTCAGAGTATGTGTTATGAATGACTCTCAGCTACTACCACGTCCAATTTCAGCTCAATATCTGTACATCTGACTGGGTTATAACCATTTCTGTGATTGATGATATCAAAAGGCTGTGGCAGTCATCTTTAAATGAACTGACTCCAAAAGTTAATCAGTTAAAGAAACACATCCAACGATTACATTCTGAAAGTTTAATTTAGATCTGTTCAGTGACTCATTAGATACTTTGCTAACAGTCAAACAGAATTGACTCTTAATTAATGCTAAGGTTTTATTCAAAGCTCTCAGCCAAGCAATGAATAATACTTGAAGTATGTGTTGTGAGTTACTCTCAGCTACTACCACAGCAAATTTTAGCTCAATATCTGTAAAACTGATCAAATTATGCCCATTTTTGTGTTTTCCAAGTTGAGTTGCCTGTGGCTGCCATCTTAAACTGTGTTGATTCCAAAAGTTAATCAGCTGTAGAGCTCCATCTAGTAATGATGTCCTGAAAGTTTCATTTAAAATTATCCAGTGGTTCGTGAGATATTTTGCTAACAGACACAGACAAAACATAGTGCCCTGCCATAAAAAGGAGGGCTCAACCAACTTGATTAATTAATTTACAACAGATTTACATAAAAAAAAAACAACCAACAATAATGCATAAACAGTCCAAATAATTGTTGCGTAGCAGAAGAATTAGTTCAAAATATAGCGGAAATAACTTGTTTTGCGTTTTTAATCACAAATAAAGAAGCAGAGCTTAATTAATATTTCATTTTAAATACAATTATTTACCTTGTTTTCTGTCTGTTTTCTCTCTGGTTCTGTTGTAGCTGAAGTCTGTGGGTGGATGGGTGGATGTCTTCGGCTGTTCTGCAGCTTCACTCCGTCCCGCCTGCTGTACGAACCTGTCGGGTTCTTAAACTGGAGACAGCGAGGCTTCCGGTGAGTTTTGTCTCGAGCGTTCATCTGCCGACGGGCTGAGCTGATGTTTCTCGGCCTCTGATTGGCTGATACCACCAGCGCACTTCTGTTGTGTTCATGAACCGTAGGAAAGTTCACAACAGGACAAACATTTCACGAAACGAGTCAGGCTTTTGGCATTTGAGACGCGATATAATAAAACAGAAGTTATAGACTTTGATTTAAATTTATTTTAGATGTTTTTTAATTAATATTTTACTTTTATTTGTATTCATTTATTGGCATATTCCCTGGTCTTTTAGGTGTATAGTGCTTTTGGTGAACACTTTAAAATGTGCTCACAATTAAATTTGACATGACTTCTTTTAATGCCACTGCTGTGGCAATCATAAAAATGTAATTTGTAAAATAAACAATTTAGGTTTTCAGTGCTTATTCTTTATATAATATATCATACAGGATACAAACGATTTATAAAACAAATTTACAATTGATTCATCATACATTTTTCCAAATTCCAAAATGTACAGTACATATTCTATGCAAAATAACAGTTTAAAAAATCGTTTGTAACAAAAAATGTCAAAGATCTTGACCAAATCAACCATCAAACTTGTACATTAAAATATACATTATCTAAACTAGCTAAAAGGGAAAAGTTTAGACCCATTGATACTTTTAATAAAGAAACATTGCAATTTAACCTAAGACTAACAATATTAAATTTTAAGTAGCAATTTTCATTAGAAAAAAAATCACTTAAGTTAATTGCATGAACTTAAAATCCTAAATATTTAGCTTTCAAATAAAACTTCCAAGTGCCACAGCTCGTTTATTGGTCCTCTGGCATTTACTCAGCTGCCAATGAGGTAATATCTGAACCTTCAGAGGGTCTTGCAATGTACAATACAGGGAACAAAAGGTTATCTGTGGCCTAAAAATAGCCAAGTTGAGAGATGTTCTCATTTTGCAAATGCAGTTTTAAAAAATAAGCAAGCCATCGTTTCACCTAATGATAAAATGCATGAAAACAAGTTTAATCAGTTAAAATTTGAGGTTCGTTTCTGCGGCCAGTGGACAACTGAGCATCACATCTTAACCTTTGTTTCATACGCAATACTGGTTTGTGGTTGACAGTTTGCAGCACCCACTGTACTGATGCAAAGAAATTGTGCAAAATAGTTCCACAGTTATTTGAAAACCTGTTGAAACACGTACACACTAGCTGAAATTATCTTGCTGATAAAGCCTGTAAAGGAAGCTTACTCTCTTGGTTACCTTATCTTTCTGTCCCACACAACACGAACCACCGGCGCCACCTGCTGGTTTACTAAAATAATTGCAAGTGCTAGATTTGAATAGATAAAATAACCAAAATGTGCAGATTAAAATCTGCCCTGTTCACCTAAAAACAGCACTCGGACAAAAGATTACTGGAGCAAAAGCCTTTTATTTTTATCAAGTGTACAAAACAAGTGCAAAAATAGTGATTCTTAAGAACTACATAAAGTAGGACTTCAAAAATTACAGCTACAAATCGAAACGCGGTACATGGAGGTACTCTTCAAGAGGGGATTACGCAGTAAAAATGATTGCAAAACATGGACTTAGATTCACAGCATTTCATAAGTACTAAGTGCAAGCTTCAGAAACAAATGCCAAATTATTCAGCATTCTCCCTCTTGAACAGTGCACAAGGCAAAGATTCAACAAGGAAGAATTTCTACAAATGACATTCATTTTAACATAACTTTGGCCCATATGATAATCAACATTACTTCACAAAACATGGAAATGTCAGTACTCTAGAAGTGTAACACCACGGCAGAAGGAGAAACCATTGTAGAGAGAGTTATATTTAACAGATTAGTCATGTGTTAATACAGTTAAACAGGAATGCATGCAGTAGAAGTACCTAGTTTCACATTTGAATACGGAGAAACACTGCTGTGTAGAAGATGAAGTCTAAGGTTTAGATAAGTGGTGGATTATGCTAGGCAAACAAAACGGCAGCTAACGCAACTTTTACTGACGGAACAAAACTGAACCACACTGAGAAGTCTAACTCAGTCAAAAGGCATCTTAGGTTGTGGTGCAAATTAATTGAAAAAAAGGCACAGAGCTTGTGGATTTAGGCTGTCTACAACTGAAACCCTAAATGCTGCACAAACACACAAACCTTGCAAAAAGAAAAGCCTTGGCTTTCATGTACCGAACATTTCACATGTGGATCTACAGAATGGCACATTTCAGCTTCTTTTTCTTTTCATTTTCCTTTTTGGTTGGCTTGACCTCCCTGCGTCCGTAGAAGCTGGAGAAGCACGCCAGGGCTCTGATGGGCTCCTTGAGGTCGAGCATCCACCTCCCTTCGCCGAAGTACCTCAGCGAGCCGAGCTCCATCTCCTTCGCCTCCTCCGGCTGCTGCAGGGCCAGGATCTGGAGCAGATCGATGCCCGTCTGCACGGACTCGACGCCCTCCGCGCAGCCTAGGGTGACGTGGGCGCGGCTCCCGGGAGGCAGGGAGGCGGCTTCGGGAACAACGGACTCCACCTCTTTTTCACTGTCGGCTGGCCAGAGCTGAAGCTGCTCCTCGGTGAGGGACACCCTGGCTCCGACGGTGCGAGGAGTGATGAAGAGAGCGGTCAGGGACAGCTCGGACACAGAACCATAGGACTTAATAACAGCCTAGATTGTGGAGAGAAAATAAATTTAATAATGCAAAATTATAATCTCATAAATGGTGATTGACTGACAAGCTAAATAATTAGCACACCAGTCTCTTTAAACCTGAACATTTGATATAATAAAGTATGCAGATGTACTGAAGTGAAACAATTTCTTACAGAGTTCTGTGCGTACTCTTTGGCACCAATAGCTTTTCCGTAGTTGCAGAATTTGGTAGTGCAATGGAGGGCTGTCTTGGCATCAAAGTACTGCTCCAGGTCCACCTCCTTCTCAGCTTTTCCTGTGACTGTAATCAAGACAAGATTAGTTGAATCAGGGACAAATCAAATGTTCAAATGTCTGCACAGAAAACAGGTTCAACGCCACTCACAGTCAGCCAGGTGGCTTTTGAACTCCTCCAAAGTGTCCAACGTTTTCAGGAAGTCCATGGCCGTGCACTTGACTCTTTCCTGTACCGACGACAGGAGAAACCAACCATAGAAGAGAGGGAGGGATGTTTCTTCGAGTGGACCTTTCATTGCTTCCAGCTGGGCCTCCTCCAGTCCTCGGCCGGTCTTCTCTTTTAGCAGAGTTGAATCTCTGCTCCATTCGGTTTGCGGCTCCAAGAAGAGGGTGATAAGATTGTGTTCTTTTGCGATCTCTCCCAGGCAAGCCAAACGATCGTGAGTGTGGTTGGTGTCGTCCACCACCACCAGCACGGAGGACGCGTTCCCATCGCTGCAGTGAGCTACTACGGCATCATCCAGAGCTTTGTACCCATCAGCAGAGGACTTTGGATTCTCTGGTTTGACACCATGTTGATCAGCTGAGCAAACTGAACACTGGTCTTTGTAGGCGTCGGCGATGGCTCGCGCCAGGAAGCTCTTACCGCTTCCTGGCAGGCCTCTGAGGACAACCAGGGTGCGGGAGATCCTCAGGGCGTCTTTGGTCTCTTCTTGTTCCAAAATGGCAAAAGACAGAGAGCCGGCTGCAGGAGCTACGTTTTCTTCCTTTGGAGGCTCGACGTGTTCCTGCTCAGATTTCACAGCTTCGGCTTCAGTCTGAGCGGTGGGCTCAGGTTGAACTTGAGCCGATGCTTCTGCCGGCTTCTCTGAGGAAACATCCTTCTCCTGTGCAACTTCAGCTGTGGCGTGCAGTTCACTCTTAACCTTCACCTGTTCCGGTGCCTTCTCGACAACAATCGGTGGCTCCATTTCAACTGGCACAGGTAAAGATTTCTCCTTTGGTTCTGATTCTGGAACCAGTTCTGCTGGTTTCTCTGGCTCAGGGGTACTCTCTGCCTGCTGTGTTTGTAAAGGCTCTGGGATGTTCTCTGGCACGGGCTGCTGTTCAGAGCTTTCTGGTTTTGTGTCTGAATTTGCAACCTTTTCGGGTGACACTGCAGATTCCGGTGGTGCCGCCCCGCTGGGCTCTGGCTCCACGTCAGATTTGTCTTCAACCGTCACTTCTTTATTTTCCACCGCGGCCAGCTCTCCCGTTTCTTTTGTGCTGGCCACATCTGCAGCCTGACCGTTCACCGCCTGCGGCTCGGACTCCTCCACAGCAGCTGGTCGGTTCTCAGGCTTTGTTGAGTCTTCTGTCGTCTCCACTTTTACCACGACAGCCTCCTCTTGCTTTTGAGTTTCTGACACATCACTCTTCTCTGCATCCATGCTTGCTTTTTAAAGTCCAAACACACACCACCATATACCTTAAATACACAATTAGGAATCAATTAGACCAGAAATAACTGGAATTGTAGAAGTATTTGTTCTGGAGAAGAATCATTTAAAATGTTTAAACATGACTGAAACAATTGTATTAATGGTTAGATCTTTAAACAAAAGTGTAAGCACTTTCAGATGCTAAAAATACCATCTGGTTAGTGGTCAGTGTCTCATAGGAAGTTACACACCATCTAAATTTAGGCAAACAATTAGGAAATAAAAATTGTGTCTATATTCAATTTTATTTCCAATTATTTGTGAATGTGCAGGATTTAGGACCTTGTACCCAAGTTCAAGCAATGATTTTGGTTCCGTTGAAGTTTTGTAACTCTGCGAACAAACAAAAAGGTGGAAGCAAAACATAGTTTATTCAAAGTGTTGAACGATATTCAATCTAATGATAGAAACATGCTTGTCTGTGGATTTGCATAAACTATAAAACCTTGATAGAAAGCAGATAAAATGTATGTATAGTGTAACAAAAATTGCAACATTTTTTTAATTCAAGGAAACTCCACTGTGTTGCAGGTTGAAATGTTACATCTTAAAAGCTGTTAACTTTTTTTTTTAAAATAGAGGAAATTATTTTGTCAGTAAGAAAGAGGAAGAGAATTCAGCCGAGTGTCGCAACAAAGCAACAACCTAAACAACTGAAACTAAAGCGTCGATTTAAAAGGGTTAGCATAATTCAAAACGACTGTCGCTGATTTGAAAACAAAAAAACCCCACCATAAACAAAAAAAACGTTAATTACCTTTTCTTTGTTTCAACCAATAAACAGCGAAACTTGACTTTAATTGCTTCTTATTTCTTTTTTAAATTGAGTCAAAAACAGTATGAAAGTGGAGTCAATTTCCTAAAAAGACAAAGAAAAACGGTGCTGTGCAGAAGACACACGGGCGCACATCAGGGCGGGGAGTGGCGTGGACCATAATGGTTAGCACGCTAGACAAAAAACAATTAAAAAGCCCCTCGGTGAAATTCGGCTGCATCAACACCAGAGCCACGCGCCGCCGTCGCGTCTTTCACACGTTTAGCCAAAAAGCTGTTTGCGAAAGTCACTCAACGGCTGAGTTCGAACAGTTAAAACACGAAGCAGGACTTGTGACAAAGCGTTTGGGGAAAAATGTTAGCTAAAAAAGATACCAGCTTACCGAGCCCACGGTGCTGCTGCTGACCACGCGTTTCCCTCCGAGCACAATGACGCCGCAGTACTGCTGCCCACAGGCTCAAACTCACACCGAAAAAAAAGAAGCGGAAACTCTCGGGAGCGCGCAACTGGGCGTGGCCACGGACACGCCCCTGAAAACCGGAAGTACTTGAAAATGTATTTGTAACTTTTAATTGTGAGAATGTTGACATATCATTAAAATAGTTTTTTAAAGCATACTTGTTCTATTTTTGTCTTCTTATGCTAATTTTAGATAGCCCTTCCCTGCTTTTAAAGTTTTTAAGTTTTAAAGCTGATTGCTGAAGCTTTTAATTCTTTGCTGAAGCCCGTCTCTTTTCTTTGGCTTTGGATCGATGCAGAGCTTGAGCTGATGTTCTGTTTGTTTTATTGGGTATTTCTGTTTTTATTTTTTACTTTTTTTATTTAAACAATTGAGTCCTTGACTGATTTGTAAAGCAGTTTGATGATTTTTTGTTTGTTTTCAATGTGCAATAAAAATGAATTTGACATTGACAAATTTTCTTCAGCTGATTTCAGCTGTCATTCAGCAATTGCTATTTCTTTCAGAGGTTTAAGGTATGTTTTTTATTTGAGTTTATTGGTTAAACATTCATTTTTTAGGAGGCACTGAGATGAAAATACCCAAGTTAACATGCCTTTATTTAATATGAACAACAGTCTCTTATCTTATATGCAAAACTTAGGCTGAACAGATGTCAGTCTTATCCCTAATGGTCAGTCTTATTTGCATAAACACGAAGCCGTTTATTATTGTAAAATGAAAATACTTCTTTATAAGAGACTCTGAAAAAAACATAGGTGCCATATATAAAAAGAATGATCACAAATGAAATGTAAAAAATGACTCTCTCTAATTAACATACAAACAATATTTATAGAAACTTTCCAGTAAGCAGTCATTTGTATAAATTAAACCATCTGTGTCATAATATGAGCGTCTGCGTAGAGGAAATGTTATGTTACACTCCAACAGGAAGCTAGTTTAGTATAAAAAAACCAACAGCATTTAGAAGAAATGTTTAATACAAACACATCAGAATTTCCCAGTTTTTACTTGAAGGTACATTAACTGGCAAAAAGTTGCAGATTTATTGAAACAAATAAGCAGTCTCAAAAAGATTCAGACTATTCACAAATATTCACAGGAACAAATATTGCTTTCTTTTTCAGAAATACTTCATGAGTAAATTCTTCAACACAAATCAAGCACCTTTTTTTAATGAAAACTATGTTTCTTCTTCCTTCAAACTATCTGCTGCTTCCTGCTGAATCTGCAGACGGTTCCTTTTTTTTGAAGGGAACCTGGTTATCCGGACTCCAGATCTCCAGGTATTTCTCAGTCGACGTGATGCAGCTCTGAATGATGTCCAGCACTCCCTCCCTGCCTTTTGTCACACCTTTAACCAAGTCTTCACAGCAAAATAAAACAGTTAAAATAACCTGTGAGAATGCTAAATTTAATATGGTGATAAAGAGGAAACATATATTTACTTTAACAACAAATAAAAGATACATGAATAAATGTAGATAATATATGCACCTTCATCTTTCATCAGATTTTCTAGAAATTTCTTGTCGTCGTAAAACTCCCCCAGCAGCTGTTTGGCTACCTTCTCATTCTTGAAGGTCTTCGGGGATCTTTTCTCCTTGGTCAGATCCTGAATGGCAGTGACTGGCTGCACTCTCTTGACAAGTTCGACGTTCAGAAACATAAAGGAAGATATGCCAGGTTAAATTATTAAAGTCTACAGAATTTTTGAGAGACATAAACTTGATGAGCCAAATTTTTGCAGGCAAAGGAAGTGACAATATAAAGGCTAGCAAATCTGATATATTTAACCTCACCCTGCATCTTACCGCTACTTCTGTCTGTAGAAATGAAAGATCTCCTTCACTATCTAGCTTGACAGTGGGAGGACCTGTCAGAGATTACTAAACTGTTAAGATTAGGGAGAAAAATGAAAACAATGCCAGAGGACAACAATACCAGCACACATCACTTACTGCTAACAGAGTTTTCTATCGCCTCCTGTGATTTCTGCATACCAAGCCTGAACTTGTGTGGGCGAATTTCAAATCCTCTGCTGTAGAATGCCAAGGCGAATTCAAACTCCCCCATGAGGAATAACGTCTCTGCCTTTAGGTACAGTCCCTAATTAAAAAAAAAGTAAATAAATCACACACATACAGCTCAAGTTGCCAGTGATTGTGTGTGTAGATACACACACACACACACACACATATATATATCCACACAGTGTATGTGTGTTTGGATGGATGAATGGATAGCTGTAAAAAAAAAAGTTACCTCAGAAAAAGTCTCGTCATCTTTAAGGGAAGTTTCAGCATCTTTTAGGGCCTTTTCAAGCTGCATCAACTTCATGTAACATTTGGCTCGACAAACTAGGCAGTTTTTGTCGCCGGGGCTTAAAGCTAGCGCCTAAACAAAGATGTAAGCAATTCCCAATAAAAAATTTAAAAAACAAAACAAAACTGAATTTAGCTAGTACTAATCAGAATCAAGACCGAAACAAATCCACTCTAACCTCCGTGTAGCTTTTTACTGCGTTTTCGTATTCCTCTTTACCGAACATCCATTCCCCTTCGGCAAATAAAGTGAAGAACGTCTTTTGAACTTCATTTGAGTCTGACATTTTTAAAAACCGTGTTTTAAAACGAGCTTTGACTTCAAATTACTCCAAGTACAGAGTTTCTGTTTTCTGGTATCCTAGCAACCCTAAGAACAAACTAGGATGGGGAAATGGCGCCCTCCGCTGGCATTGGAAATGATCTCGTGTTTTATCGCGAGATGTAAAATCCAAACGAGTCGTTAGTTAAAAGTTTGGCCTTTCCCAATCAGTGGCTTCTCCCTCGCCCTACTCACTCCGTTTGCCCGTGCCCGCTGAGGGTTGGCCATATTCAGTCCCATCTGAAACCAGTTACTTAGGAGGGCGAGTGGCCCTCCACAGCGAGTCAGCATTCAGCCAAGTACACCTCGCTGCAGCATGCAGAAAGGGGCGGGGTCGGGTCAGTGTGTCAGAGCCATACCATATTTGGTAATGGCACATTGCACTCCGGAACTAAAGGTGGCGCTACATCGGCGAA
>JARVJO010000096.1:20871239-20888868 GCA_031762555.1 Cynodonichthys magdalenae
GACGTATTTCCCTACGTGATGACGTAACTCGTTCAAAATCGACCGGCTCTTTTGAACGGCTCTATGAAACAAACGACACCTGAAGATCCGGATCCCTTCAAAGAGCCATTTATCCCATCTCTAATTTTAACGAATCATGTTTTGTTCTGACCCCGCCCCTTTCTGCATGCTGCAGCGAGGTCTAACTCCATTCTCCATTCAGCAGCAAAACTTCAGCAGCCCGTGCAACACCAAATAATGGTCGGCATGGAGGACGGGACGTAATGTTCCGCATATGTTTTGCACACTTATTTACTAAGTAAACACCTGACCAACAAATACTATTTCTCATAGGCTATATAAATCATGTAAAATTCAATTTAAACTTAAAGACATAGAAAGAAACTTGTTCCATATAAAAAGAAGAAAAAAACTAAGAAAAAGTAAATTATTAAAAAATGTTAAAAGTGCAATTGTTTTGACAAGTTATCCCACTGTATTTGTTACAAATACAGTCACATCACATAATTAAATATAAAGCTTGGACTGCTACCATGGTAACGACAGCTTCCTGTTCTGGTAGAGTGAGAAGAGAAAAATAATCTGATAAAGATCACACCTCTTTTCTGAAAGATTCCATCTAGTGGTTCATGAGGGATTCAAGTGATGGGCAACAACGTGGCTCTTTTGGTAGAGCGGCTGCCTCTTGGCAAGGATCAAATCGCGGCCGGGCCCACACTGGGTAGAATTTGCATGTTCTCTCTGTGCATGTGTGGGTTTTCTCCAGGTACCAGGTTTCCTCCCACAGACCAAAAACACAAATGTTAGGCTAATTGGTAACTCTAAATTGCCCCCATGTGTGAGTGAATGGTTGTCTCTATGTGGCCCTGTAATATACTTATCCAGGGTGTCCCCATGATCCTGAAAGGGAGAAGCGGGTAGAAGATAATGGATGGTTCATGTGATATTTTGCTAACGGACAAACCAAACTGAGTCCAATAATTTTATGCAAAGATCTTGTGAAATACATAGAATTGGAGTACTTATTGTAAATTATTCAGATACGAGACCAAAGTTTTTGCTCAACGTCTTAAACAGATTGAGTTATAGCCATTTTTGCAATTGTTAAAGTCAGACAGTAGAAACCATCTTAAATCGGGTTGATTCCACTCAGGGATTACTTTGAGTGTTTAAATCTGTCCAGCAGTCCATGTGATATTTTGCTAACATCACAGACGTGTGATAATATTCTAGTGCTGTAATAATAAAACAGGACAGAGTAAAGATTGTTAGGGAAACCCAGAGAAGGCCAACTTTATTGACACAGCTGGTACTTTTCAATGAGACGGTTTCCAGAGGGAAAAACTGAGGGCAAAGATGAGGACACCTCTCAACCAGGAAGTAACTGAAATTTGCCAGGTTTCAAAGTCCACAGAGCCTGGCTGTCAAAGACAACAGCCAACATTTATAATATTACCTCTACTCTCATGCCCCTCTTGTGCTCGGCAAACCTAGACGGCTTGAATTACAGTTCGGTAACACAAGCAGCAAAGCCCACCTTTAACACGTTCCATGCAAACCTCAGCTACCTTTTTGTGTTTTGTTTTTGTCAGAAAGGCTCAATGAGTTTTTTTTTTTGTCCTTTGTCAAAATGTGTATAAGACAGCAAACTTACAATAAATATACATATGCAAATAAAAAAAAAGAAAAAAAAAAAAAAAGTCTGACGTCACAAATCAACACTTTACATTCCAGTAAAATGTACAATGCAGCAAGCTGTGAATGGCAACAACAAACGTAAAACTGGTGACGACGAAGCCAGCACTGCCGTCTTTCTAGTGTGCTTTGACCGTGCCGAGTGTGTAGATCTAAGGCTCCAACTCTTTTCTGTTAAAAAAAAAAAGTGCTCCCGTAGGCTACGACGAGGCGGCAGCTTTCAGTGCGAATTTGTAGCAGCTCTCTGTCAATCTGACAGATTCTTTATAAAGGGGAGGTGCGGCCTGTTTCCAACTTTCACACAGAGAGAACTCCCCCAGCGGGAGGCTGACATGAGCAGGGTTAAAAGCTCACAGGAGGACACTTCCTGCACGGATCCCAAGGAGCTCTGAAAAAAAAGCTGCACATATTTTCTCCTTTATCAGAAATCCAGAGAATATTTGGACCGGTGCTGCTAGCCATTACTGATTTTCAAGTTCGTTTCATCGCGGAAGGAAGAAAACTAAATCAAAAACCAGTAACGTTAAAATCAATCGGAGCCATCTTGATATCCTTGCTTTGATGGCCGGTAAATAATTGGCTGCGTGTGGTCATTGGGCTGCATTCATTCAGTCAATGGCATAGACAAGATTCTGACTTGCAATCAGTCAGTCAATAAATACAAATGGTGGGTTGAAGGGTCGACACTGTAGCAAAGTCCTGATGTTGTAATGATTTATGTAGATGCATCCTCCAATTAGCCGAACTGGAAGAAGAAATTTCCTGGTCCAGAAGCTGAAACACAACAAAAAGCAAATCTTTAGTAACGGTAGCTCATATTACTGTTTAGTATTCATAAGCTGAGAGTAGGACTGTCTGATTAAGTAGGAAAAAAAATAAAAAAAATCCAGATTATTTTGGTGAATATTAACCATAATTATTAAAAATTATTATTGACTGTGTTTGGAAATGTTGCATTTTTTGTATTTAAAGTGAACTGACTTCAAATTTTCCTTGATACCTTCCTGTTGAACTTTTTCTTAAAATAACTGACAAAATATTTAATCAAATGAGGCTATTGTATATAAAAAAAAAACGGCAAACAAAAAAATTACATCCAATAATTCCTGTTTAACCCTTTCAGAATAAAAGCATTTTTTGATCGAGTTTGTATTTTGATCAATACAGCTTGAAGTTAGTTAAACAACAAATACTTACTCTACCATATAATTTATATGTGGTCATGTTTTGTAATCGTTATTTAAATAAAATTATTTGTCATTTTAATTCTTTTTGACTGACATACGTCCAGCACTGCTTGTGAGAGTGGATAGTTTTTATTTAATATGTGATAAATAGCATAAAAATAAAAGTTTAACACAAATTTTACCGGACTTAAAATTAGCAGAACCCAATTTGGGGGAAGCTAATCGGTCCGCTAACAGTTTCCAAAGTTATGAAAAATGCGAATCCGCTAAATAAAAAGTTAGTTTTGCTATTAGTGAATTAGCAGAACTGTGCCCACCACTGGAATATTCCAACAAAACATGAATTACCTTCAAAGCTAAACCCTCCTGGTCCTCCGAAGAACGCCTTGAAAATGTTATTGGCATCAAAATCTGGTAAAAAAAAAAAACACATCAACGTCAACAAAGTTTCAGTTAGAGTGAACCGTCTCACCACATCAACATAAAAGTTTAAACCTGTTCACCCACAAGACCCCAACCTCACCCCGATATTTGCCCACCCACTCACCTCCCATGTTCATGCCCTCGTCCTCCAGATCCTGGCCGCTGTCGTAACGAGCTTTTTTCTTCGGGTCTGAAAGCACGCTGAACGCCTCGCCCACTTCCTTAAACTTCTTCTCCTCTTCCTTCTGCACCTCTGGGCTAGCTCCGCTGTGACGATCTAAAGAAAAAAAACACAAATATCAAAGTTATACTTGTTAATTCTGTGATTTTTTTTAACAATACTTGTTTTTCAAGCTGAATCAAACACCTGGGTGATGTAAGAGAGCTCGTTTGCGATACGCTTTCTTGATCTCGTCTTCCGTGGCGTTCTTCTCCACGCCGAGCACTTTGTAGTAATCTTTCCTCTTGCTTTTCTTCAACTCCAGCTGAGCTGTTTTCAGGAGGTGCTTGTGTTCTACAGAAATATTAAAATTCAAAACAGATTAGCAGGAAAGTCAGGTTCACATCAACGCAATCTGTTCTGTATTTCATTAAACATTTTGCTAACTGAGACAAAGTCGACTCCAACAATTAATGTCACATGTTCAAACAAAAACATTTCACAGCGTGTGGCGCTCTGAGTGGGTGCTAGAGATGATGCTCAGCTACTACTACACCAAGTTATAGCCTATTATTTGTACGATTAGTTGAGCTGCTACTGTTTTATGTTCGCTAACGCTTTTTAGTTGTGGTAGCCATGTTGTGTTGGCTCAGTTTTCTCAGAGTTTCACAGGAAATACTTAATTTTGCTGCCTCCTCAAGAGAGTCAAGATAAACTTGAACTGAAAACAGTTAACATTAATGTTGGTCTGTGCAATCGAATAAGCAGAATTTTCAGGAATATCAGTGCTTTTGATTTTCATTAACTACAAGGTTCTTGCAGGTTTCAGGAAGTTAAATTTAAGACCTTTTAAGACCACTAGAAATGACATTTAAGACCGAACCGACGCATCAACAGAAATATTCAAATGGTCCCAGAAATTTTGACATAAAAACATTTTATTGCTATCAATGTAGCTAATAAAGAATATTTAATTTTAACACAAGAACATTAATTTATTATTTGAATTTATTTATTTTTGGAAAAAAAAGGGGCAGACATTAATAGATTTTTTTCTTCTTTCTGCTGCCTTTCATTTTATTTGTGTTTTATTATTTGTTTTGTTTTTAAATTAAATGAATAAATTTACTAAACTAAAAACTAAACTACTAAATTATTTCAGTATTAAAATAGTGGGCAGGAAATGCAAACTCGCGCGATAAATCCAGGGATAAATGTAGAAGTCAGAACAAAAGAATTCATTCTGTGGAAGACGAACTCCAAACACAGCTGAAACTGCATCGCTGTTGTCTTTTTAAAACTTTTGATTTCAAAATAAAATCCACGAGTATCGAGTGTTTTCATATGCTGCATGTTGCCATCTGCTTCCCAAACAGAACGATACATTCTGACAGCATCTGTGTAGAAATATATCCATATATTTAATAATTTAGCTGAGATTTAAACAAAATTAGTCGCCTTTGGTAAATTATTTTGAAAATACGGATGTTGTGCTTGTTCCTTTTCCTGTTGGTGCGACGTGATATTTGTAGATCGACTCCGGTGCAGCTCCGGCAAAAAAAGGATCGAACCTAATTTTGACGGAAGCTTGCCGCCGCCGTGTGGAGCCAGTGTAAATACTCTCATTGATTATAATGGTTGCGTATTTACTGAGGACGTCGGAGTCGAGCGGAACCACGTTCAGTGTAAATTAGGGGTAACTAGATGGTAATCTTGCAGAGCGACCTTCATATCGACTGATATCCAGCCAAGTCTCATTAAAAACACACTTTCCCGTGTTTAAACGACAAGCAGTGGACATGACTGAACTTCTTTGTTTTTCTGGCGGGTGAATAAGTCGCCGTATGCGGGGGGTTGTAGCGGCAAAGAGGTTGAAAACATAGAAGTAAACTGTGCCATGTTTTGCCTGCAGTTATCACAGTATTTGTAGTTTAACCGCTTATCAAGAATGGTAGCAAACTTAGCACCTCATAACCAGATAACCTCTGATTACAACCTGTTTATTTATGCAGCCAACGCTTCTCTGATTAAAAGTAAAAAAATAAACATTTAACAAAATTAAATTTAAGACCTTGGATGAAAATCTGGACATTTTAAAGACTTTTTTCATGCCAAAAATTTAGATTTTCAAATTTTAGACTTTTTAAGACCCAGCAAGAACGCCGCAAATATATTTTTCTCTCATCTCTCTAAAGTGAGCAGAGCACTCAGGTTCTCACCTTTTGTCTTTTCTGTTTGGTAGACCTTTTCATAGTCCCTCACTGCCTCTTCGAACTGCTCCGTGTCCATGTAGCTGGAACAAAAAGTCGTATTTATTCACCAGCCTTGATAAAAATGTAAGAGTTTAAAAGCGACGACCGTTTTAAAAGCTTTGCAATGTTAGAAAACTAAAATGTCTCAATTAACAGCCAGGATAGAAATCCTCGACATACCACTGTGCTCTCCTTAAATAGGCCTTGATGTAGGTCTCATCCAGTTTAATGGCCTTTGAGCAGTCTTCAATGGCCTGTTCTAGTTTCTTCAGCTTTTAAAGTAAAAAAAAATTAAAAGATGGTATTGAATTTATAGTCCAACAATGTGAAAGAAGTAGTGACACATGAAAAAAGATTAAAACTATTTTCCCATTTAATCAAACAACTTCAGACATTATTACACCTTTTTCCTACCTTCGATCCAACAGTGGCTCTATTACAGTACAGCTTGGCATTAGTCTTGATGTTGTTGGGGTCTATTGTTAGTGCTTCAGAGTAGAGCTCATAGGCTGCCTCAAAATTCCCCTCCTTAAACGCCTTGTTCCCTTCCTCCTTCTTGGCTTTTAGAGCTTTAGCGTTCTTAAGAGACGAAACAAACAGCTGCATTAGAAACCACTCGGAGGCACCACAGCAAAAAACACAAGCAGAACGAGAGAAAAAAAAAAAGTTATATTTCTTAACTTATTTCTTTCAATGAATTCCAACAAACTCTTTAAATAAATTAATAAAATCAGATGTAGTAAATTTACTCACCCTACATGCGAGCCGGGCCTTGTCGTGGTCGGGGGCCATGCGCAGGGCCTGGACGAAGAACTGAACCGCCTTGTCGATGCAGTCCTCGTAGTACAGGCAGAGACCACGCACGTACAGAGCGTCTGCGTTAGTGGAGTCCATTCGGAGTATATCGCTAAACGAAAGGAAGAAAAATGAATAAACATCTAGGATCCAGTGTAATTATGTTTAAACATTAAAGCTACATAATAAACCATGGAAAACTTGTAATAATGTTGCACACTCCAGCAACAACAATTTTTTTATTTCTTATCCCCTTTAAAGCTTTAAATTTGATTCTATTTTAATCTTTTATCAAACTCCAACAAACTGAATAAAATAAATGAATGTTGTTTTTATAAATCTGTACCTGGCAACAGACTGAGCCTCTGGGTATCGTCCCAGCAGGGCTAAACACTCGGCCTTCAGTATCTTAAACTTGTGACAAGCCGACGCACACTCCAAGGCACGGTCCATGCAGAAGACAACCTGAAAACAAGCACAGTGTTCTTAGATCATGTCTCCTGTTTTCCACACATTTTCTACTGCAAAAAAAAAAAACTTAAGCAGCTCACCATCCTGAAGTCCCTCTTCTCAAACCCAATCTCTGCCATTTTCTCATATTCGAGGATGGATTCTGCGTTCTTCAGCTGCAAGAGATATTTCTGGTGACACACGGCCTTTTTGTCTGCGCTCATAAGCAGTGCTTGTAAAACCAGTCTAACAGAAACAGCTATCCTCCTACTGGTAATAACTTGAAACTTGTTTCACGATGAGTTGAGCTATACTTGATAAAGGTTTGTGCTATATTTGCAGCGGTTTGATCAAAGCTTCAAGACTATAAATAGTGAATAATCATGTCGAACTTGTCGGGTCACGCTCTCCAGAACTGATGCCAACCCACCTCCTGCTGGGCCTGACTGTTGTCCGGCTCCAGTTCTAGAACTTTCTGGAAACAGCGGCTGGCAGCCATGGCATTACCCAGGGAGAGATGGCACTTACCCTCTCGCAGATGACCCTGTGAGCCAATAAAAAAAATCACAAACAAGCACAGAAAAACAATATGATGCAAACTGGAAAAATACAATAAGCTTTACTGATTAGTAAAGTTTTAATTTACACTCAGATGTAGAACAATTTACAGAAAACAAACAACAGTTTTCACCTTCATGAAGGCGTTGTCTAGTCGTACTGCTTGTTGAGAGTCTTCTAAAGCCTCCCTGTACCGGCACAACATCATTAATGTGGCCGCTCGGTTTCCATAGTAACTCGCATTCTTTGGACACACATCTGAAATATAAAAGTGTAAAAAAAAAAATCAATATGTTTTTCCACCCTCTCAAACCAAAAAAAAAAACAAACTTTGTATTAACAGACGCAGAAAAAAAATCTTTAAAAATACTTTTAGAAAAACTTACCAATAGCCTTGGTGTAGTAATTGAAAGCCTCCGTGTAATCCTTTTTGATATAAAAAGCATTTCCTTGCTCTTTGAAGCCCTCTGCTTCCCTGTTTAAAGTGAGCAGCAAAACAAAACAAATTAGAAAAATCTGCATAAATTAAAAAAATAAAAAAACAGAGATAGGCGAAACATGGAGGAAGTATTATATTACTTTAACATCACTGTGTGCCCAAAACCTTACAATCTACACAGCTATCTTTATGTGCCACTTGAAGGCATTTAAAGGTTTGGGGTTCCAATTTTTTTGCCAAATTTTTTATGCATTTACAATATTTGGAATCCTTTGTAATACAGACATTGGAATATCAAGGTTTGCACAAAATCAAATCTTCAATGCATTGTGCAGCCCTGGTGACAGTGTGTGATTATTTTACGCATCGTCTCAATATTATTTTTCTGTTAAAAGGTGAATTTATTGGTTTGCCAAGAACACTGTTCTCACAGGCTTGTATGGAAGGGATAATCAATAATTTCAACTAGGGCTGCATATTTATAAATACTGTGATGACGATATCAGGTGTGATGTCTTTTTTTCTTTCTCACTTTCTAATCTGTACTTCTTACTCTACGTGACCCTTAGCATGTTTGGCAATGCCATTTGTCTTGTGTGAGCTTTTGCTGTCACGAGTCTCTGTCCTACTGGCTAAATATGAATGAAAAGTATTCAAAAATGCAACTTCAAAACAGACAATAATTACTGCACTCTAAGCAGTCCTTTGCTATATGCATATTGTGCACACGGATATTGCAATAACAAAATATTTGCATAATTGTGCAGCCCTAATTTCAACCAAAACGTGTCGAACTCAGACATACACCTTGCTCTCATCAGACCATAAAACCTTTATCATTCATTTAGAACCACACTGTTATGCTTCCTAACAAATTAAACACATTGTTAAAATCACCCACATTAAAAATAGCTTTCTTTTTGACATTAGTGAGTTATTTTTGTTCTGTGTGTATAACAATGATCTTAATTTCATTATAAATCATTGCTGTCAAAGCTATGGTTGCTTTTTTATTTTGAGTAAACAATGTTCCCAAATCACAGCCACTTAAAGTTTCTTTATGTTGACGTTTCTTAAAGACATCTGTTTGCTGTTATCCTCTCAAACTGTGGCATTTTTTTAAGCTCAGTTTTAGCAATATATTCATTTTGCTTGTTTGATGTAGACAAAGACATTGACTGTTCTGAAATCTCTGACAACAGAAAGTGCTTTCCAACATGACTATAGGGCATAACAAACTATTCGTTGTATTTGAAATATGTAAATTACCGGAATATTTTCCAAATAAGATGCTATTACCTGACTTCTTTTGTTTCATTAGCTCAGGCAGTGTATGCAGCTCTTTAATAACAGAATAATTACATGACAGTAGCCTAGCATGATTAGGGAATATTTGGCCTGATTTGCTAAACATAGCCGGGGTCAAAACTGCAGAGCAGAAATGTCTATTCCAAGAAAACCAGTTGCTATTTTGTGAAGCAGGCAGGGAGAGCAGAGCCAGGAACATGTGACACCATGTTCAGTCTGTGCAACTGCCATTACTTTATTTGGATGGCTTTCACGCTTTAAATCACGACACGCTGGTGTCATTTAACTATTCTGAAAATATGTTAGTAATGTAAAAGCACGATTTGCCTTTACACTGAAATGGTACAAACAATTTTACAGGTACTCAACCGGCTGGAAGAGTTGGCGGAAGACAACCAGGATCAAAATTTAGCTTAACAATTAGCACGCTAGTTAGCTTAAAGTACGACAGAAAAAACACGTCAAGGCTGCCGGATTACACGTATCACCTAAATGCTACGTTACGCATCTATTTTAGCCGCTGACAACAAGGTATTCATTTCTCACACCTTTCTATTTCCTCGTCACTGAGCAGTTCCATGTCAGGCTCCGAGCTCACAGAATTACAGTTCGCTGTCGCCATTTTACCGTCAATGAGGATGGGCGGGGCTTCTCACTGCGGTTGTTACGTACACTGTAAACAGGAAGTAGCCCGTTAGGTCAAGACAGCTATCTGTCAGTAAGTTAAAATCATTATTAAAAAAATAACAATTATTAGCAAGCAAGTGACAAGTAATGATTTGTGTATGTCTGACGAAACTTCAAAATTGTTTTGGTTCGGTTTAGTTTACGTAAATGGCGTACGCATATGGGTCCAGATATTTACGAAAGCCAATGCTAACTAGGCTAGCAAAATGTTTTTTTTAGCGTTTTTTGTAGCTCTCTTCTGCCTTTTGTGATCACTGTGTATATTTTAATAAGGTTTTATGTTGCGTTATAGTCGTTACGTTTCATTGCGGGGATTATAGGTTTTATTTTGATAGATCTGAGTGTAAAATGGTATCTCTTCACTTATTACAAATCAAGTACAAAAAAGGGGAACAGGTTGTCTGCAAAATAAATATATAGATTTTTGGAAAAGACTAGATACTCTAACAAGAGAGAGATCTAAATGATCCACTCAGCCTAAGCGATTAATAATTTTAAACTTGCCTATGAATAAAAGCATCTGTGTTCTGCAGAGATTGTTTAAGCTGTTCATCTTCCATCAACAGGTTTTCCGACTGTAAAGAATTCATCATGGGAAAAAGCTGCAAAGTCGTTATATGTGGCCAGACCACAGTTGGTAAAACGGCTGTTTTGGAACAGTTACTGTATGGCAACCATGTTGCAGGTATGTCACCAGGCTTTGGTAAGTCACTCAAGTTAAAACAAGAGGTGGTGCAAATGCAGGTTCCCAGCAGACCACAGCACAGAGGATAGATCTGTCCAATACACATCAGTGGAAGAGAACCAACATGCACACACTGATGTATACACACTTTCTAAAAGTCTTCTGAAAGACTTCTCATCCAGGCATCATGCACAGCATCAATTATAACAAATTTTTGTGCAAACAGTTCGGCTTGTAGAAGTAGTTTTTAAAACCGTGAATTGATTTTAAGGCTGTTACCTTTGTGAGATTGTTTTTGTTTTTTTTATTGACACCATGTAATACTTTTTTTAAATGAAAACCAATAAGTTAAGATCATGTAAAATTTACGTATCTACACAACAAATTGTTTTAGCAGTTTTAAACACATAACAGTTCTGTGTTTGTGTCTTCATCAGATTCAGAGTCCATGGAGACCCTTGAAGATATTTACGTCGGTTCAGTTGAGACGGACCGTGGGACACGAGAGCAGGTGCGCTTCTACGACACCCGTGGGCTCCGGGACGGGATGGACTTTCCCCGACATTACTACACTTTTGCCGACGGCTTTGTGCTCGTCTACAGCATCGACAACAAAGACTCCTTCAAACGGATGGAGGCGCTGAAGAAAGATATTGATCGTCACAGAGACAAGAAAGAGGTGAGAGGATTTTCTCTGTTTAACCAAATTCTTTTGTGACCTTTTTGAGAAAAATAGTACATTTCAAAGGAAATCATAAGGGTTGTTTTTGACACTCATTTTAGAGACTTAAATTCAAAGGTTGATTAGGAAGATTATATGCTATTTTAATTACTAAATGGTGTCTTTATGGAGTCATTTTTTACACAAATCTCAATTACAGCAAAAATCAACATTTTCACTGTAGCTTGTGGTAAATCCAGCCAGGCTGAGATGGTTTGGACAGTGGGTGAATTATTTGAAGGATGTTAGAGATGCAGTCACTTATAATTATCTGACAAAGATCTTTAGTATTTACAGGGAGAGAGTCTTAACCACAGACATTGATTATTCACCTCTTTGGACTGAGACGAGCTTTATTAAATATTCATTTGAAAGCAATTACCTCCTGATCTTCATGTAATTCAGATGATGCAGTCCACTAGTCAAAGCTACAGGAGGGAGGCACGTTGTGGTTCTTTATGTGCTTTGATGCTGTGGATTTAACGGATGTGAATCTAACCTGCAGGTGACCTTTATCGTGTTGGGCAACAAGCTGGACAAGCAGAACGAGAGGAGGGTCGACTCCAACTTCGCTCAGAACTGGGCGAAGAACGAGAAGGTGCGTCTGTGGGAGGTGTCGGTGGCGGACCGCCGCACGCTCATCGAACCCTTCGTGTACCTGGCCAGCAAGATGACCCAACCGCAGAGCAAGTCCACGTTCCCTCTGACTCGCAACAAGAACAAAGGCAGCGGTTCAACAGACAGCTAAAATGTTGAGCTTAGCTGTCCTGTTGAAGGCTTGGGTGGGGGTATGTTAAAGGAAATGTTCTTTTACTTCAAAAATACATTTTGAAATCAGAGAGGTATTCCAGAAACTTAGAGTTTCCACTGAGTCAGCTTCTGGAATACCCCTCTGGAGCGACTGAATTACTGCAGTTTCCTGTTTCAGAACAAGGGAGAGTAAAGGCATAACGATTGTTTGGGTATTTATAACTTATTAGCACTGTTAGTTTTGATGTAACGTTTATATTTAATGTTCTGCTGAAATACTACTTTAATTGTGAATATTCCTGTTCTAGCAGTCAGCAAATGGAACAAAGCATCATGTTTGTTTTAATTCAACTGACGGTAAAACATTTATTTTCTAACATCAGCAGGTTTGTTTGGACCGTAGAGACTGTGCTGTGGACCGAGCTCCTAAATAAATCACAATCAGCATTTTGGTAGCTTTTCCTTCAGAATGCTGCAGTTTCAAAATAAGATAAAAACAGTAAAACTTTCACATTTGTACATAGATGGACACTAAATGAGCACAACTAAAACACAAACTGCAGCATTTTCAAATGTTACGTAATACCTACTTGACAAAAGCTGGATTTTCTGTACTGTTAATTAAAAGGTGACTGAAGGGACATTAACTCGTTAGATAGGTTTATATACTAACTCATCTTTTTATTGTTGACATTCCTTACCACAAAAAGCCTTGTGTAAAGGGTGGACGGTAAACATGGCTTCAGGTGTTTCAGATAAAACGAAGCACACTACAGTCAACTATCAACATCACGACTCTTGTAATCATGTTTGTTGCTGATGAATTTTAGATTTTTTACTCTGAAATGTGACCAAAACTAGAGAAAATCGGCATTCATTTATTTAAAACTACGTCATGACATTTTGGGAAACACTGAACATTTACGTGTTTGTCTGTTGTCACTATCCTTTATGCAACTTTTTTTTTGTAAATCTTAAAGCTTGTGAGTTTATATTTGCATATTTTGTAAACGAATTAAAGTATTTCTGTGCCTCAATGTTAGACTGTTGTTTCTGTGGTTGGGCTGAATTTGAGTGCATTTAAACACCTGACCCAAAATAACGTTAAAGTGAGAAAATCATATGATTCATAGCTGAAATCCCCCAACTTGCAAAGACCTATTAAGTTTTTGCAAACAGTGACATTTTGATGCTAACAGAATCATCACTTTGTCCTGAGGAGGAGCCCAAATTTGAACTAGGGACCAGTTGGGGGGTGACCTCCAAAAAAATTTAACCTCCAGATCTGATCACGAGTTTTATTTGTCCCTCTGATAATAAAATAGTGAACATAATAAGTTGAAACAACTCTAGTCACTTCTTTATTATAGGTGGTAGATACATTTGACCTCTTTTTATTATATAAAAAGATATGTTGATATCTGTAGAGTCAGTGAGGTGAAGTTTTTGGGAGTCATTGATGAAAAGCTGACGTGGAGACCTCGTGAATTATTTAAGAACAAAAGTAGCTAAATCTATTGCATTAGTGTATAAAGTAAGGGAGTTATTTAATGATAAAGCTTTGTATATGTTGTATAATGTAATGATTGTTCCACATTTAATTTACCGTTTTGAGGTCTGGGGGAAACTGTAAGACAATTACAAATCCTGTTTTTATTTTGCAGAAAAGAGCTATAAGAATTATCACTAAAAAAACATTGTTATCCATCAAACACATTGTTTTGTCAATTGAAATTATTGAAATTTTACAAGTTGGTCAATTACAACATTTTGCAGATTATGTATAGGGCTCATAAATATATGTTACCTTTGAACATCCAATCAAGTTTTGTTAAGAGAGAGTTGCTACAATTTAAAAGGGATAGAGGTGTTTATAAAACCTAAAATTCGAACTTGTTTAAAGGAACGATGTACCTCAGTGCAAGGAATAATATTGTGGAATAATCTGGAGAATGATGTCAAAAGTGCAGGATCAATGTATGAGAATGGTAAAATCTGGTTTGTTGAAGAATGTGTATCCTTTACAATTGTCAGAGAAAGATTTGATGTTTATTTTTAATTTTTTTTTCTTTTGATTATTGTTTGAAAAAAATTATGGAAAAAAAGCGCAGATAAGATTTTTTTCTTTCTGCTGCTTTTCATTTTATTTTATTAGTTATATGTATTTTTTTTGTACATAAAATTTGCTTTGTTTTTAAATGAAATGAATGAACTGAATAAACAAATATAGCTTACTGGTAGAATGTACAGTCTGTCCTGTATATGTTTAAAAATATTCCAATTCAACTTGATTTTTTACCTAATTCATACCCACTGGGCCACATCAAACCTTGCTGAATTCATCATGTTTGAGAAGCTCTTAATTAATTAAATACAACTATGACAAAGTATGAGCAAAACAGGTAAAATAAGATCATTTTGACCTCTGCATACCTTCAAATAAACGTTGTTTCTGGTTTTCAGGTGGTTTATTAAAATTCTTTGGATCTTCTGCCCTCTAGTGGTCACAGTGAAGAACAGCACTTTGATCTAAAAAGCAGAAATGAGGTGTCTGATTGGTGCAACAACTACCAGGTTTAAAAGTGAGTTAAAACATTACATCAAAGCCAAAATTTAGATCAAGGCTGTGGAATTTTTTTTTTGTCCAAATTTTTTTTTTTTTAAAGAAAAAAGGATGTTTTTGCTCATGTTTGCTACCAAAATGTGTCCTCAACTGACAAATTTTATAGAAGCTTTCAGAAAATAATCACTGACATTTACAAGTGATTAAAGTTTGAAGCCAAACCAATTGGTGAATGGAAAATATGATTCCTCTGCTCAACAGACATTTGGCTATTGACACAAATGACAGAGTTTTGATGTACATTTTCTAAAAGGTGAAGAAACATCTGTCTGAAGTAGTCTGGCTCTATTATTAACTAATCTAATACATTAGTTTGGGGTAAAAAATGACATGAAATCATAGATGCTTGATCAGACAAACTGATCTGCTCGTGGGGCATGTTGAGAGATTAATGTGAGATAATGAGAAAACCTCAAGTGGAACATTTCTGAAATTACATTATGTACACTCACTTTAGTTTACCCACAGGGTGCCGCAGCACAAACCATCTCATTTCATTTGGGTTCTGTTTTAATGAGTGGAAGTAATTCAGCGCACTAAAAAAAGGTTCAGGGGTTTTATCGAATATTTGAACAACGGCAGCACGGTGGTTTTTATTCTATTTCTGGGAGCTCAAACAGAGATAAAGAAACCCTGTGAAGTGTGTTTTCCTCTCCAATTCTTTCTGAGAACGGCCCAACGGCTGAACTGGAAGCGATGGATTTGTCACTTGCCTAGAGGATTTATGAACCTCCTCCCTTCCTTTTGACAGGACTAACACAAAAGACAAATGTCTTGTTGCAAGTCACATTCACGGTGCAGAAAGGCAATGCCCTTGTGTTGCTATCAGTAGTAGTTCTCAGCGTGTCGCTGGAAACGGTCTGAACAGCCAACATTCTTTATGTGAAGAAAAAGCAAAGCTTTAACCCTGAAAGCTTCTGCACTGACCCTCTTTTCACAGTCGCCCCCATAAAGCTCCAGCTGAAAGAAACAATTTTACACAACAGTGACCACAAACAGTCTGAAAGGCGGCGCCGAGCTTTCAGGCTGAGAAACATCAGCGGCCCTGAAGACACCAGTCATGTTAAATGTTGGTTCTTATTATTGTTCTGGGAGTCAGATCATTTACCCTGAAAACACAAATATAAAGAAGTGCAATCTGAGTAAAAACAGATGTTTTTATTTCTGGTTTTAACCAAAATAACTCATTTTTTTGTGCATTTAAACCATATGATTGGACAATGAAAGAGTTTTAGTGCTGGGACCCTTAAATGGGCTCCAAGTCTTCCCTTGTTGACGACTTTTAATTAATTTGTATATAAAACATTTCTGCTCAGCTCTATAGCCGCAAACCTCTATCAAATTAGAATGGACTGATCTGGAAGCTGGAGGGGGGCAGGGTGTGAAGCGCCTCCTTTGGATTTAAAGAAACAGCCTCAATAGGAGTTGAGAGACACCCCAGAAAAGGAGCGGGGCTTGTGGAATTACAATGAGGAGGAATTCAGACCAAAGCATTGCAGTTCCACTTTATATAGACGCCAACTGAAGGATTAAAATGTTAAAAAGGATTTAAAAGCATCATATGTCAGAAGTGTGCTGCTCCTGCATTTGGACACCATTTATTTAAAAGATAACAGGTCTGGTCTGTCGGATCAATACATTTCAGAGTCATCACGTCCCTTCATGGTATCACCGGGTCTTAGTAATGAGGATCCAACGGTTTTCCTTTGACTGGCACCACTGGAGGCCCTTACACTTGATGTGGCTTATCAACCGTCTCCACAAAGAACAGGCTCAACATGTTGGCCGCGAGAATAAAGAAATAAGATCAATATATATTTCAAGGGCTCCGTTTCAAATAAAACCACAAAATTGAGAAATTAGGACGCGAGCCAACTGAGCTAACTACATGGTTACGAAGACGGGCAGATAAAACCCAGAGTCAGCTTATCACACTTGAACACAAGGAGAATAAAACACACAGCGGATGTTAGGAACAGCAGCGAGCTTCTGTTCGGGAGTCCAAGAGGATTTTTTTTCTTTGATCAGCTTTTGAATGTTTCTGTGGTTTTTGGAGCGAATCCAATATGTTGCATCAATCTGAAGACTTATTAGATTGGCCACATCAAATCAAATCATTCACTCAATTTATTATTTTATAATTCATGAAAAACAGTTGCTTCAGAAAAGGCTGCATGTTGCCAAATCAGATGATAAAGTAAAGATCAGCCATGGAGGTCTCACACACACACACATACACACACACATATATACTGTATATGTATGTACTGTCTCATTTCCAGTGAGAGTTGGACTCCGCCAAGGTTGTTCTTTGTCACAGATTCTGTTTATAACTTTTATGGACAGAATTTCTAGGCACAGCCAAGGTGTTGAGGGGATCTGTTTTGGTGACCTTAGGATCGCGTCTCTGCTTTTTGCGGATGATTTGGTCCTGCTGGCTTCATCAGATCGTGATCTCCAGCTCTTGCTGCATTCGCAGCCAAGTGTGAAGCAGCTGGGATGAGAATCAGTGCTTCCAAATCCAAGACCATGGTCTTGAGCCGAAAAAAAAGGTAGGGTGCCCTCTCCAGGTCAGGGAGGATGTCCTGCCCCAAGTGGAGGAGTTTAAGTATCTTGTTCACGGATGAGGGAAGACTGGAGCGGGAGATCGATAGGCGGATTGGTGCTGCGTCTGCAGTGATGCGGGCGCTGTATAGATCTGTCGTGGTGATGTGAGAGATGAGCCAAAAGAAGAAGCTCTTGATTTACCTGTCGGTCTACGTTCCTACCCTCATCTATGGTCGCGAGCTTTGGGTCGTGACCGAAAGAACGAGATCCCAGATACAAGCGGCTGAAATGAGTTTCCTCAGCAGGGTGGCTGGGCTCTCCCTTAGAGATAGGGTGAGACGCTCGGTCA
>JARVJO010000096.1:20910503-20931485 GCA_031762555.1 Cynodonichthys magdalenae
TCTATAAAGAATCGAAATTGGGAATCGTTGGGAACCGCAAAATCCAAATGAGGAACCGGAATCGTTCAAATTCAAACAATGCCCAACCCTAGTGGCTACAGCTAATCAACCTTAGCCATTTCACAACAAAGGAGAATTCACAGACTACAAGATACTTAATAAGAACAAAAAGACTCAAGTTGGGGATAGAATGGTTTTAAAGGAGACATACTGTATTTAAATCATTCAACTGGGGACCTGTCCATCCAGCCTTACATGTTGGAGTCAGAGGCTGTGTCCAAATTCAGAGGCTGCGTCCTTCAAAGGACCCGGCCTACCCGGTCTAAGTGGGTCGAGTCTTTGGTCAACCACAAAGACTGGAAACAAGTGGCTGTGAATTTGGACGGTCTAGCCTTCAGCATTATTCCCGCCCATACCCCGGCATACGTCCTGTTGCCTAGCAACCGTGACGAGGCTATTAAAAAGCAAAAATAAATTGAAATTAGCAAAAATCCGTATTACAACAGACCCCATATTTGAGGAGGGGGCTCCATCTAAAAAGGGGGTCTGGACATAAAAAATGCTTATAACTCAAAAGTTATTCAACATAGCAGCTTCAGTCTTGTTTGTTGTTGTTTAGCTCTGATGAAGGGCTAACCATCGCCCCCTCGCCCCCCCTCCGGACCCCCACCTAAAACAATAATCCTGTTCTGGTGAGGTTTAAGTTCTAGTAAATTGGTGCTTTGTGCTCATACGGGGACATATATGCTAACGCTATGTAGTATCTAGTTTAGATTTAGATACAAATAATTTGACGTAATGGTTCAAAAAAGGTAATTGAAAATAGAGAAAACTGAACATGTTAAAAAATATGACCCAAACAGAGTATAAAGATATCTACGCAGCACCGGGAGAAACTAAATTCAAATTTTCTGCCTCCTGTACTCCAAGTACACAACACAACGGCTATAAAAATGGATTTTGTATATGTTCCCTTTTAAGATTACAAGTTGTACAACTAGTTACTCAGAAACTCAATAAGGAAGTGGTGTATGAACTGCAGCTGCACCCTGTGTTTACTCCTGGAACACTGTTAGTTCTGAGGCTGACATCCTTAAAGAACAGTCAACAGGTGTGTTATTGGTTGCTCGGTGCAGACAATGTGAACGTTATCCTCAGACGGCCCCACCAGCCTTTAGTTTTCACGGCAGACATAATTCATTTCATAGAGCGTTAATTTGGAGAGCTATTCCATTACAGTTTGGTATTGTGGTGCGTGCCAGCACCGGATCGCACTGTTGCATTTCAATTTCACATTAGGCCAATCACACAATTGGGCTTATTAAAGAGTGTTCCTCTGCACAAAATTGCCTTGGAACGGCAAAATTATTCACAGCATAAAAATTAGCTGCGACTTATCTACTTTCTCTCCTCGCTGACCCTCCTCTTCAACGCTCCGTCTTTCCTATTTGTTCCCCCCTCTCCCTCTTTCATTTCATCTTATCTTTCATTTTCCCACTCATCGTCTCCGTTCGCCTCTGCTGCTGTTTCCCTCTTTCAGGGCCTTCGCAATGACAGAATATTAAAATTATATTTGATGAGAGTGTTATCAGGCTCTCGGTCTTTTGTCCACGTTCTCCTTCCTGAAGGAGACTCTTGGCGCTCAAGGCGAAAAAGTGCGTGCACGTGTCCATGTGAGAACACGTCTGCGTGGAGGAGAAATTGTCTCCATTCCTCTCCGACGGTACTTTTATATCCCCTCTCAGATATTTTGTCATGCTTTTGGAAATTCTGCTCAGATAGCGATCTTATTTGGGACAAGAAGAAGAAGTAGAGTAAAGTGGGGGGAAGCTGCTCTATTCCTGCTGCATTCTTCAGATGGATAAATAAAAAGTCTGAACATGAAATGCTAATGGCCAAAAATACAGTTCGCTTCTTACTCATCTTCCTTCGTCAAACATTAGATGTCTATTTGCACCACCAAAGTGAAAACATATAACCTTTTTTTTTCCAAGTAGATGAGTGCTTTTGATTTCTTTCATTTTATATTTGTTTTAGCAGCCCACTTAATGAGACCACTCAACACTTTTCTGCCCCCTCTACTCAACCAGCACTTTGTAGCGCTCTTTTCGTGCTGCACAAACACACAAATTCTGGCTGCCTCACCGTCCTCTCGTTCTAACGTGGACAGAAGAGAGCAGGAGGGAGTAATGAGGAGTCAAGGAGCTGAAATCAAGAAGAAAATGGAGTAACAAAGACGGCGGCGCGACTTCGATCGATCTAAAACCGGCCTGTTTACACAACACCTCACGCTCTCACACTTCTCCCACCATCTCGCAACTTTGGAGGGTTTCGGATCAATCACAAGGCTGAGTGCAGTGAACACCCAACTCTGAGCTGCAGAATGAAAGTCATTTATGTTACCTCTAAATATTCCATCCAACTCAACCGAATAACAAAGCCAGTGGATCTTAACTTTAGCCTAAAAGCCTAAAACCTTCAGTGTTGTATAAACAACTCAAATTCAAGAAACACGTTAGGTTTGTAGTTCAGTTCACTCTCTTATTTCTTAAACAGTTAAAAACTGTAACTCATATTTTTTGGGTCCTCACATCAAGACTATTCTATACCAAAGCTACTATTCTTGTTTAAAACTGAGCTTATCTCTCTAAAATGTTTAGTTTAATTTAAACTTCCGGTCTACAAAACATGAAAAATTCAGGCTCTTGCTTACAATTCTTAACCCCTCACACTCCTTCCAAACCAGAAGTGTCCGATCCTTGTCCACAAATGTCACTATCCTGCATGTTTAGCAGGTTTCTCTGCTTCAACAATCGTGATTTGATTGAATGGGTGATTAACGGGCTTCTGCAGAAGTTAATCCAATCACTTAATTAGGTGAGTTGGAGCAGAGAAACGAGTAAAACATGCAGGTTAGTGGCCCTCGAGGACCAGGATTGAACACGGCTCTTCTAGACCCCTGTGGTCTTCTTGGCCCTCCTAGGCTACGTTCACACTGCAGGTCTTAATGCTCAATTCTGTTTTTTTTTTGTTTTTTTTGTTGTGAACGTTCACATTACATTTTAAATGCGACCCGTCTCAGACTCGAGTGTGAACTACAAGGCACTGATGTGACGTCACATTCAGCTCGCTGTTTGTTTACAGAGTTAGCTAAACATGCTACTTGTAGCATATTGATTCTGAAGTTGCTGTTCATTCAGAGCTGATTAAATAATTGTCTGACATGCTTGTTTAGTTCAGTGTTTATATCCGAACCTGTCTCTGACTGTTTGCTCGTATCAAATTTCAGGATTGATATGGTTCATGACACAAGTTGGACGTTGCTACCATATGTTTCTGCAGATTCCCAGTCAACCAGGACGTGGAAAATTAAAAGAAAATAGACAATGCAACTGGACTTCTGTTTAGTAGCTGGAGACGTGTGGAATTACAGATCTACTACAGACTGCAGTCACTTAGAAAAACTCAGATATGTATCCGATTTAGTACCACATACTGAAAAGGCCTGGGTTGGATTAAAAAAAAAAATCAGATTTGTCACATTCAGACTGTCATAAAAAAAAATCAGGTATGGGTCACATGGGGCAAAAAAAATCAAATTTGGGTTGCCTGCAGTGTGAACATAGCCCTAGTCCAGGGGTCTGCAACCTTTACGATCAAAAGAGCCATTTCTGCTACTTGGTTCACTAATAAAATGTGTCCAGAGCTGCAAAACAAGGTACAACTGTGATCATCAACTTGTGGTCCGTGGGCCTTTTTGAGGCCTTTTTGGGAACCTTGACGGCCAGTGGAGGTGACATTATAAAACTTAAAAATATATTCTGAATTTTAGTATTTATTATTTTTATTGTTACACATCAGGACAAATGAAAAGACCCTATTCATGTATACAAGAAAAATACTGTATACAGTTTATACAGAATTTCATAAAAACTAGTACAACTGAACTATTCAGGCATTTTTAAAAGATTTTAATTTAGTCTTCAAATTCTTTAAAGACAATTCTGATGGATTTGAGAGAAAGATCATAGAATGAAGTTGGATTATTTACGTAAACAACAGGCTAGCATGAGCTAACATGTTTTACTTTTTGTATTAGTAGTATTGATCACATATTTGCATACAAATTGATTTCTGTTGTAAGTATAAAAAACAGCAACAACAAAAAATATAAGAGCCACTGCAGAGGGACCAAAGAGCCGCATGTTGCAGCTGCCAAAATGTTGCCCTTTGCAGACCCCTGCCTAGTCTTAATTTTACGATTAAATTCATCTGTTTTTATTGTTTTATCTGATGTGAGGCATTTTCTAACTTTGGTTTTAAAAGACTTTATTTAAATACAGACGTACTTACATAGAAATACAACTGAAAATGACGAGTTTAACAGTGAGAACTGAAATCTGTGCAGTGAAACCCAAAGATGAAGGTCTTAACTGGGATTTGTCTTACTGAAAAGTGAAGGAGAAGGTTCCTCAGCTGGAGCTGAAAATCCAGATGAGCTGAAGAACATCTTTGTCATTCATCCAGTCCTGAGACATTTTGTGTGCAGACCCACCGTTGGTATTATCACCCTCCTACCCTTTGCCTCCGAGCTTCGATCTCGGACATGTTTGCTACTTTTCCACGGTTGGCTTCAACCGGCGCCGCAGTTGGCAAACACTGGGGCGAGGGTTTCAGAAATGGATTATCTGAGCAGGCCTTTGGGTCCGGTGGCTCCAATCCCACAAAAGCTGCAGAACTAAGTACTATTGAACTTTAGCTGCCAGTTTTAACCCCTTAACTCTCTCATACTTTTAGTTTTCTGCTTTCATTGACTGCAGATGCTTTACAGTGGCTTTAAGCAGATATTTGAGAAGCTCAATAAATGTTTTACTCTTAATCACTTAAAAAAAGCGATTGTGCTTATATTTCAACTTTACTGAGATTTTTTTTATAACTGGATCTTTATTGTCTGTCTTTTCATTGTTTGCAGCTGGAACAAAATGCAGCCGCTTGTCTTCAACAGGAACAGAAACGTGTGATCATATAACACCAGTGCTGGCCTCGCTCCATCTGCTTTTTCTTTTTTGCAGGGATGCTTTTTTTGAACACTTATTTAAAAAAAAAACTGAATGTTCTGGCTCCACCTGATCTTGGCAGGCTTTTTACATTTTGTCAATTAGCAGATGCTTAACCTGAAGCGAATTTCAAGTTAAACAAATTACATACTAGATACTCATATTTAGATTAATGAGGGATTTATAGACCAGACCAGAGGTGTAGTCTACGTGATGCATGGGTGTACACTGTATACCCACTTAAAAACCTCTTAGATCTGCGTGTCACCTCTTAAAATAAGCAGAAATACTTATCAAGTCTCAAAAAAGACTGGTGGCGTGGCAGTATTCTAAACGTGCACGGACGGGCCCAGTTCAATGCCTAAACTCCGTCATGTATAAAACTAGCTTGAGGCCCTGTCACACTATGACGTTTTAGACAACTTAGGAAATGTTTTTTCCCTTAAATGATTAATAAAAGTTAGATATTTGATCAATTTGTTAGCATTACAGTATGTACATGCTTAAAAGAAGCTTCCAGTTGATTTTTTTTATTCCATTTTCAATGTAGATGTCTCCAAACTTTTCATAAGTTAGCATAAGTTGTCAAAAACGTCATAGTGTGACATGACAGGGCCTTAAAATGCACTGCACACTACGAAAGAGGATTACGGTCACTGAAAAAAATAAAATAAAATTCTGACTTTAATCTCAGAATTCTGAGGAAAATGTCAGAGTTGTTTCATAGCACACCCTTACACAATGTTACAGACTAATATTCTGAGCTTGAAAAAGCCAAATCATCAAAATGAGGCTCACGGTGAACAGCCTGAAGCACCTGCAGACAGTGCCAGGAAGCACTATATGTGGTGGTCCGCTGAAAATCTCATAAACATGAATAAGAATAATAGATTAACTCTATTGCATCAGTCTACCTACCCCACTATGTGTTAACTCAGTGATTAATTGTGTAAAAAGTTTAAAAATGTTGATATTTGGCAATTTAATTTCAGCTATATCTATTTTTATCTCAATCTAAACTTATTGCTTTAAGGAAAAAGTGTTATTTTATTACAAAACATGTTCTTACTAGTCTTATAAATAATAAAAAAGGCTCAAAAATAAACACAGTGCACTGTGTGAATGCAATTGTATGGAAGAAATTATGGTTGCAACTCGAGTAGAAAGTGAAGGTCCCACTTCCACAGCACTGGACAGGACCCCCTGTGAGCACTGCAAGACCTCCTCACTCTAAAACTGGCCATCCCAGTAAAATACTACCTTTAGGAATCAAACCAAAATTTTCCAACTGCATGAAAATCACTTTACCGCTGAGCAGCATCATTACACTCAAACTAGGGTTCTGAGGTTAACCATCCGAGTTCAGAGAGCTAAAGCACACAGAGAGAGGTGATCCTGCCTCTGCAGTTTCTGCTCCACGTCAGAGAACAACTTATATGAAATGCCCAGATACAGTTAAACGGGGCAGAATGGAGAGATAACACAGATGTATACTCAAAGTGAAACTCAGAGGAGCAGGGAGGGGAAAAAAGGGCAGGATATTAGTAATCTGAAGGTAGCTGCAGGCGGGAGTTTAGAATAAAGAAAAAGAACAAAAAGTGGAAGCAAAGCAAACAGTGATCAACCACAAAGCGGAGAAGATCAGTAACAAATATCCCACTCTTACTGCTGCGTTCCTTCTCTGAGCTCGTATCTGCAGGCGCAGGAAGAGCCGCATCGCTGGATATCTTGCTTCGCTCTCTTTCTCTTCCTGCGGACGAGGCGTCTGCAGCCCGTCGCTGCCGGTTCTTCTGGGCCTCCACGGCTTTCAGTTTCCGGGCATGCTTGTGGCCTTTATAGTGGGCCTCTGCTTGGTTCTATTGGAATAAAAAATAAAAAAAGTCAGAAAAATAAAAATACAGGTTGAATGGAAGATGAAGAGAGGAGTCTGTGCATTATCTGCTGGAAAGACTCGAGCCCACGTGCAGTAAATGTTAAACTGCGCGGCCTGAATCTCTTCCCCACTTCTCGCATCCAGAGGCAGAAAGGAGGAGAGTCTGTTTCCACCTGATAACGGAGCTGGCACACGGGGAGGCCAGAGGTATAATTGCATGTGTAATATGCAACAAGGAAGAGGATTCCATCTCTACAACTACCTTATTAATGTGCACGGTGAGAGTCAGCCTCTGCAAAACCCAGGCAAGTTTGCCAATACATACTAATGTTGCACACATTCGAGTCCCTGTGAGCGCACAAACACAAAACCCACTCTGACTGCAATTCAGTAAAAAAAACACGAATTTCTGTTGGTGGATCATGATTCTCATCCTTCTTGTGACCCCGTTCAATCTGAGAACAAAAGCTTTGTTGTTAAACTACACACACACACACACAAAAAAACAATCAATAAACAGATCACTCATTAAAAGCTAAAGCAGCCTCTGGGGATCAGCTCTCATCGGTTAGCGAGGAAGGAACATGATTATGGGTTTAAGAAGCAGAACAAGGACCCAAACTCATGGGAAATAAAATTTCTACAAAATCATTCTAAACTATAGCAAACAGGGATTAATGTGGGCATTTTCATGCTCTTAATTAAAGGTCGAACATAAGATCCTGCTAGATGTGTTCGCACTCTCAGCTACTGTTGGCTAATATCGGTTAGCTGTGGCGGCCATCTTAATTTTTGGAGTCACTTCAATCGTGGGTGTACAATCCAATGAATATTTTCTGAAAGAGTCACTAAAATCTGTTCACTGGTTCATAAAATATTTTGCTAACAGACAGAAATGGTTGACAACACCAATTAACGTAAATGTTTGAAGTGAAAATCTAGCATTATCATTTAGTGTTTACAGTATATTTTAGGAATCACACATAGCTTCATGCACACAAAATTTGAACTCAATATCTTTAAAACTGACAGAGTTATAATTATTTTGTGTTTCCTATGTTTGTTTAGCTGTGGCGGCCATCTTGAAATTGAATCTGTTATAGATGTACATCTAATGACATCTTCCTGAGAGTTTCATTAAAATCTATTAATTGATTCACAAGATGTTTTGCTGACACTACAGAATTACATCTTGGATATAATTAGTATCCTTTTTATGTGGAGAATTTAGCGTGCATTCTTAATATTTTGTGTTATTATTAAACCAAACCATCTTCCTATCCTTTCACACTTTCTGAGAAATGAGTCACACAAACCCTACAAGCCAGGCAGGAAGCGATTTGAATAAAAACAGAACATTTCTGTGAAGAACTCCTCGGTGAGAAATAAATACGAGCAGTAATTAGACATGAGACAAGCAAACTCCCCGAGATTTTTTTTTTCATGTTGTGCAACGATGCCAATTTCCTTGATTGTCTGAGAATGAACAATACATCAAGTCCCATAACCAATTAAAAATGATTAGTGCTCGAGCTGCAGAAACAGGTTTAGAGGGAATCACACACACCAGCGTTACCGCACCAGCGTTCAGAGCATTTAGCGTTCGTCGTGTTCAGAGTGACCCGATGGTGCGGCTTTTGTTTCCAACGATGTATAAGCAGGACGTCTTATTGCTCTGCTGTTAGAGAAATAAAAAGGTTTGGGGGGAAATCGGCTGATGTGATTGGATCGGCCGGCGTCTGCCTCACCGGCGGCGTCTTCATCCAACCGAGCCTCGGTGGAGGCGGAGGGACGAGGCGTGAAATGAGCTTTGGTTCGGTCAGGAGAAACTGCAGGGGGATACAGTTCTCTCTAAAAGGATTCAAGATTGTTCAGTCATCAAGAAATCCCTGGGATAAAAGCAAACAAGGGAGTATTTGTTGTAGCGTAGCGTGGACACACTGAGTGGGTGTTACAGATGTGGGGGTTTGTTTTAGCATTTAGGAGGCACCAAATTCTGTCTGTTGTAGGAAATACAAAATACAGAAACATAACAGTACGTTAAATCAGACAGATGTCTCATAAATAAGACAAAAACTGGGATTTATAGCAAGTGTGGAACAATTAAATAAAATTTTCCCATTAAGGATCTCACATGATTAGGTCCTGTAAACATTTAACCCAATAATTCCTGCATTATAGATATAAAAAAATCTGAGTATTTTTTTATATAAAGTACATTAAAAAGAAAATTTGATCCTTTTGATCATTGACATAGTGAATAACAAAACAGGAAATAACTTAAATTATCCATTAAGAATCCATCATAGAGAAAACTCCTGCAACACAAAAACATCACATAATCCGTCCTTTTTGTTGTCACAGAAACCGTCACAGGTTACAAACCGGTCATGGGTCCAATCTGAGAACTTAATTCCTGCGTCCAATCCGGATTCTCAATTAAACACTTTTCTAATGGCAAACAAACAAATAAATAAACAAACAAACAAAAAAAAAGAGTTGTCCACACTAGACTGTGTTTCCTACAGATAACTCTGACACGGCAAACCGGTACCTTTAAACTGAGTCGATTTGTAAAACTGAGCCGGAGTGTCAGCTTACCTATTTTCCAATCTGAACATTATGTATTAGGATGAGTGTTTTGACTGCCTGAATAAACTCAGATGAAGGTGTTTGAAAGTTGGAAAAGTCTTCCAGCTCTCTGGGAGACAGATAAAGTTGCAGTCACCCCGACACGTCTCTTTAAGTCGCTGTTCGGAGGAAAGAACAGGGTTTTCTCGGCTCCCTGTCTCCTGTGTCTCAGACCGTCTTTGAAGTTTAAAGTTCAAGTAAAAGTGTGTACCCACGTACGTGTGTTTTAACAGACTAAAGATGGCTTTCTGAACTCGTACCTGTTTGTTTTGTATGAATATGCATGAGAACGCTCTGGGATGTTTCTTCCTGTCTGTGAATGCTTACAGTAAGCGACGCTCGCTGTGTGCAGGATGGCAAAAATGGATGGAGGAGCTGAGAATCCACCTCCTGCTGTGGCTGCTGATTGTTTCTGCACTTCACTGATAAACGGAAACTCTCCCTGCTGTTTAAATCCCTGGTAACAAAACAACTCACACATATACAGGATTTACTAAAAGAAAAAAAAAAAAAAACGAAGCAAACTTTCAAACACGCTACGCATAAAAATTGAAAAAAAAGGGTCCGACATTTTTAACCTTCTTACCGTGGAGTTAAAGCGCAGGTGGCAAATGTTGCAGGAGATGATCTGTTTCTTCTTGAGTGGCTGAGGGACACCAAACGTGTGGTTGATCACCGCCTTCTGGACCGGGTCCATCTGAGAGACCGAGAGAGAAGAGCAACACAAACACCACCTTAATGATAAAGTGAAAGTCTGCAAATAACAAAAATCTGTCTTAAAGGAGACATTCTCCTTTTAAATCCTTCTTTTTTACATTTAAATCATTCAGTTGAGGTCTGTATAAAGCTGAACTGCAATGCTTTGGTCTGAATTCCTCCTTACTGTAACTCCACAAGCCCCGCCCATTTTCTGGGGCGTGTCTCAGATCAACTCGTTTTGAGGCTCTCTCTTTAAATCTAGTTTGATAGAGGAGTTTTTGACTATATAGCAGCGCAGAAACTTTTTTTTTTTTTTTTACAAATAATTTAAAAGTTGGCTTCAACATGTAAGACTGGATGGACAAGTCTTCTGTTGTTGACAGAGTCTGACCCAGAGCCAGAGGAGATGAACCCCTAATTTACACTACATGTGGTTTCGCTGCACAGTTCGCCATCATTTGTTTGCACCCCAATTTATACAGCAGAACTGCATGTAGTGTAAATTAGGGGTAAAGACAACCAAATTGTAGTTGGTAAGTCCAGACCTTATTTGGTGATTCCGTCGCAAAGTCTGTGATGTTGAAAAGAAACGTGTTCAGTTACTTTATTGCGTGTTGACAATCAGACATAAATACCAAATAGACTTGAATGTTACGTGTAAGAAGGAGTTCATACAACACCAGCTAGCCGGACCAAAAACTAGAGACGTTTATTCAGTCGTGCTTTTTGGCACCGAAACAGGAAACGCATCAGAATCTGGCCCCGCCCACTTCAAAACATTACACTGGTGGGGGAAGTCTCCCCGACCACGTGACCAGATTCTAACACACACTTCCTGCAATCTGATGAGAAAAATATCTATGTGTGGTCAGAGTAATTAGGGCGTGTTTTAACTAAATGTATCAAAGAGAGCACATTTTGTTTGAGTCAACCGTGACATGTCACTCAAACCAGATTGTTCCTCGACTAAATCAGTTTAATCATAAAATAGATGATTAGGCAAATGAAGGCAAAATTCAGATTTTCTGTCTCCTAAAGACTCCAAGTTCACAACAAAATGCATATAATAGCTAATAAATTGGATTTTGCACAATATGTCCCCTTTAAAACAAATAATACACGAGTTAAAATGACTGAAAACATGTCAAACGACTGTATTTAAGATCAGAATCTGTCTGAATGCTCCTGAACGTCACTGAATTAGACGTTTTTCACTGATGCATGAGTCAATCTGACACGTTCACATCATTTTGAAGAGGCTGCTCTCATTAAATAACTCATGAAAAGCCCCCGAAAATCACTTATGATTCAATAACATCAGTGTCAAATCATATTTCTGCCTGCAGATGAAGCTCCTCCTCTGGTAAACAAACTACAACAATGAAAAACAAACAAAAACAAAACAGGAAGCGATGATGTTTCAAGTGACAGCCGAGTCGTTCTAAAGCATAAATCTGGAACAAATAAAAACTTTGTTAATCAGCATGTTGTCACTTCACCTTTTGATGGAACGGGAACATCTTCGCGCTTCTCAGTGATTATGTGTTATAGCTTTAGGGGATTTTCCCGATCATCAATGCCTCTTTCGCCCACGTGCACAGAACATCCTCACCACCGGGGGCTGTTTTTTTAAAAATGTTTTTTATTGCAGACGCTCATTAAAACTCAAACTCTCTTCAGCTGTCACTTTTCCCCCCTCATTTCTCCCTTTCAGTTTTAATTTCAGAGCCTGGCAGGTTTTACAGTACAGTCCGAAAATAATTCTGTCACGAAAACAACACAGCAAGTGAACATTTAAACAACAAAATGGAATTTAGTGAGATTCAGTGTGTTATGTAATGAATTTTCTTTAAATCTTTTTTTTTTTTTGCTTTAAGAATGTTTCCTGCTCCCTCTCCTTATGCATCACAGCAAAGAGATTTTTCTTCTAGTTTTTTCTTTTTTGTTAAAAAAACAAATAAGAGAAAATATTTCATACTTTGTGTACATTATATTACCTTTAAACTGTTCTGATCGGAAATGGGTTTAGAATTTCCATAAGTTATATTAAATATGCTAAATACTGTGTGATGAGCTGAATGTTTTTTTTTTTTTTAAAGTAAATGTTTAAACTTTTTTTAAGGAATAAATTTTGTCTGCTGTCTTTCATGCCAAAGGTTTAAAATAATAAGTTTAAAATAATAATTTCTAAATAATAAATAATTTAATGCTCAGTCTATTTAATGTGAATGACTCTCAGCTACTACTATACCTAATTTTAGCTCTAGTGCTTTAAACATTTTTGTGTTTTCTAAGGTCAATTAGCTGTGGTGGCCATCTTTAGCTTGGTCGACTTTAAAAGTTAATCAGTTGTACGTTCAGTGATTACTGTTGTTGAGTTTCACTTGTTCATGAGATATTTTGCTAACACACATGAATACACATGCGCATAAAACAGTGTCACCAAGCGATATTGTGTGAATGTTATTGGGTGTTTTGCGGCACCCATCTCCAACCTTCAGGACACTTCGGGTATGAATTTTGGTATTTCAGCTATTTGTATTTTTTTTTTTAGCTATTTCACTTTCGCTTTCCATTGAAAAATAATGGACCCTTCAAAATGTTTATAAAACTTTACTGTGCTTTACATATTGTGTTCTGGTTCTGCTCTGTTTTAACTTCCTTGTGCTTATTTTAGCTTCTTTTTTTGTGCTAATTTTAGCCTTTCTCTGTTGTTTTAGCTAAAATTCTACTCTTTCTACTATTCTTCTGCTAATTTATAGTTTTTGTGTGTCTTTCAGCTTGTTTGTTTACTAATTTTTGCTGTTGACAGCTAAAATTAGTATTTTCAACTTAAATTCACATTTTGGTGATCATTTTAGCTTTTTGTTGCAAACGTGCTCTTTCTGCTTCTTTGTGCCAATTTCAGCACTTTAGTTACATTTTAGCTGTTTTACAGCACATTTTGGCTGTTAGCTGCTAATTGGGCATTTTTTATACCATCACTGTTTGTGTAATACATTCAACTCGTTTCTAATACCTTTAGCTTGTTTTTCTGCCAATTTGAGCTTTTTTCCCTACTATTTCAGCTATTTTTTGTACTTCTTTCTGCTTCTTACTACTAATTTAAGCTTTGTATACTTCTTTTAGTTGCAATATGCCAATTTTAGCTGCTTTTTGCAATTTTAGGCACTGTGTAGCTGTTTGTTGCTAAATTTAGCTTTTTTCAAGCTAAAAACGAAGTTTGGTAGCCTAATAACCTTCTTTCTGTGTAGTTCAATGTTTTTTATCTTCTCAAATTGAACTTGCATTAACTCTTTTGCTATTAAACATATTCAGCTCCATTTCAGCAGCTTTCAGCTGAAGTTTTCAGCAGTAATCCCTCACACACTCACACAGTTAAACTTATAATGGTGGTTTAAATAAATACAGAGGAAAACCTTTGGTCTTCTGTTATATTTGTCTTCAACACTATCAGTTACTGCGACCTACACTAAAGTATTTTAGGAGAAGAATTTGAAGAGATTAATCCAGTTTAACGATGAAAAGACAGCAGAGAGTCCCACAACGACATTTTATAAACAGCAGTGAAATCTGAAGCTTCATTATCAGATCTGTGGTTCACAATGACAGCTGATTCCACAGCGGCTCGCTTTAACGCCATATAAAATGTCACAATCACGTTGGATCGTATTCTCAGCTGGCACGAGGTCAGACCCTGTCTATCCTCTGCTCGCATCTGAGGAAAGGTCTGTTCTCACCTCGAGCAGGACCGCCGTGCCCACCAGACCCAACCCACTGACCCCGCTGACAGCCTCAGCTGCTCACGGATCAAGGAGTTCTGGTGTATTGATAGCTCTGACTCAGACGCCGCCTCAGATCCACGTCGTGTCGGGGTCAGCTGGATCCTCTGCAAGAACAGAGTCCGGTTTACAGAGGATTTCTCGGGGGGCCAGGTGTGAGGGGCATCATCGACACACCTGACAAAGATACCTGCTGGTGTGTCTCCGCCTCAGAGCTGACCACCTCTGCTGGCCTTTTCCGCATGACTGAAAGCTACCTCTGGGAGTTCCTGACTATTCCTGACCGCTGAAATGTAGCACCCCCCTCCACCCGACTCAGCAGGGCGGGCTGCACACAGACATTTGTTTTAGAAACTGAAGAATGTAATCATTGTCCGTCTGCAGCCATCCTGAACAGACAGCTATAAATGCCTCTTTTGTCCCAGCCTGTCCTCAGCTGTCCAAGCGCAGACAGAAGTTCTCCTGCGCCGCACGGCCGAGACCCTGCTGGAGTTTCAGGACAGGTAGAGGGAGAAAGAAGAGATGAGGACAGATTGCGGTGAGGGGAGGATGTTAGCAGGGACACCAGGGGAGTTATATGGAGACAGATGTATTCATCCACTCCTCTAGCTTCCAACTTGTACCTGATCAGATCTAAGACCCTGTCCACATGGGAAGAGGGTTTTTTTCAATAAATTGAGCCAGAGTGAGAAAATCTTTAAATGTTATTGTTGCATTTTTGTGTGAACAGCCCTAAAAACAACTATTTTGAAAACTATCATGTTATAGACCATATGCGTCAAACTAAAGGTCTGGGGGCCACATGAATTCCGTCTGGCTCATCAATGAGGCCCCTCCCCCTCCACCAAAAACTTTAGATATGTCTTTATTTTTAACTTAATTTAATACAAAAACAGATTTTATTTCAATTGTAAACTTTAAATATATGATTCAATGCAACAAAGTAAACTAATTTAAAAGTTCAAAGATAATAATTCTTGTCTGGCCCCTGAGCTATTAACTTTAAATAACTGTGGCCCCCTGAGCAATTTAGTTGAATAGCCCTGGATTAATGTCTCAATATAAGCTGCTTTAAAGCCAGAATTGAGCATAAACCACATCTCCCATAATGCATGCCAAAAGTGCATGGGAATTCCCAGTTGGAAAGTGGGAGAGCTCAGATGTCAAGATAGCAGCAACTCACCACAACTCATTGTGAATAAAACTCTTATTGGTACTTTTAGTAGTATTTCTGTATGATTTATTCCACATTTAGTCTGCAGTGTTTATAAGAGGACATGTTAAAACTCTGTTTCTGTGCAAGAAAATACCAGGTAGAGCTCAGTTATTGTTTGTTAGCGGTGCTCAGACGAAGAAAGTGACATTTCCTGTTCAGTCAAAGTTAAACATGAAATGTTGACATTATTTATAACTGATCCTTTGAGGGCCACACTAACGCTCATGTGGCCCTCGGTGAAAATGACAACCTTTGACCCCTGAAAGTGACTGATGACACAACAATAACAGATAACATGCTTACATTTATAACAGCTGTTCCCAATATGACTCCTGCGATTTGCCACACAAAAAAGACTAAAGAAGATTTGTTCAGCTGCTGTAAATTAATTCTCACCAGAGCTGCTTGGCACATACATAACATTGGTTTGAGCAGAACCAGCAATTTTCCCTGAAGCTAAACGCAGACAAAACACTGACCAGAAAGCATCCCCACAGCCTGCACCGCAGATATAAATACACGAGGGTGTGAGAAGGAAGTGTTTACCATGCTGCCTTTACTGCTAACACAGTCAGCCCTCCACCAGGCAGAACAGTGGGCGGCAGAACAAATGAATATGCTGAACTTTTCACATAACAGGTTGGCGACCCCCCCACGTACACGGCATACATGTATGTCTCAGCCATCCCCCCCCCTCCCACACGTCTTCCACGGTAAAGGGACAGCCAGATGTCTATATTCTCCCCACTTTCTGTCTTCCCTATTTTTTCTCATTTTGGAAAAAAAAAGTAAAAACTGGAGCCAAAGCTTTAGTTATGCTCCATTTATAGACTATGAAGCTTGAGTTTTCACAGTGAAAGCAGTGAGTGTAACACGCACACACACACACACACATATACACACACATACAGGGTGTTAAACTAGGATCAAAAGAAATCACAAGTGTCTGCACACACACATTTACAAACACACGTACAAAACGACAATGAGCATAGCTCAGGCAAGTAAAGGATCAAAGACACAAGCTTTTAATTCCAGTCACAGAGGCGAGGTAAGCATCACGCTGAAGCACGTAAAAAAAAAAAGATCCACCACCACTGCCGCCGTTCGGAACAGTAATAAGGGTCCCATCTGTGGATGCTGATGCTGACGTGACGGCAGCAGGGGTGAGAAGTGAAACACAGCTTGAATAAAGATTATATCCTCAACCTGAGGTCAAGCTTCTCTCACAGATCTGAAAGATGTGGGGTGGCAGAGGAAGACGTGTTATAAAGAGCAACAGGGTGGCAGAATTATATCTTTATGCCACACGGTGATAAAAAAAACTTGACCTTTATTTCATAATCCTAGAGCTCATAATATAAATAGGTCAGCTGGGAGACTTTTTATTCAATGACTAATATTTATCGCCAAAAGGTGAAGGCAAATAATAATGTTTTTGCCTGTGTGTGGGTATGTGGGTCTATCTGTTAGCAAAATATCTCAGGACTGGACAGATTTTAATGAAACTTGCAGAAAGTAACTGATTAACTTTTAGAATCATCAAGATCTTTGTTTAAAATGTTCACGTAACTCACATGACAAATATTCGGCCCACCAATGAGGCCCCGCCCCTGCCTACCCACCATAAATTGCTTAATCTAAAATAAAAAATAGATTTTATATAAATAGTAAACTTTATGGTTCAATGCAACAAAATAAACAAATTCAAAAGTTGAGAGATAATACTTGTCCTAGACTTGAGCTGTTGGGTTTGAGTAACGGTGGCCCCCCTGAGCAATTTAGTTGAGTAGCCCTGTATTAATGTCTCTAAATAAGCTGCTTTAAAGTGCCTGTGACATGCATATCCTTCAAATACAAAAATTGGTAGTATGTAGGTAAAAAAAATGGTAGTATACACAGGATTTTACCCATTGTGTCACATAATTCCTTTTGAACTTGGTTTAGCCGAAGTGGAACAGGAAGTGACATCAGAGGGGAACTCTAAGAAAATGAGCTTACTGGTCTTTATTTATTGAAACAACATTATTTGAACTTTTGACTCTTCATCTCTCTGATAGTAACTCAAAATAATCCAACATCAGATTCTTATCTACTAGCCATTGCAGCAACACTCTGTTTACATGCAGACATATCACTTCCTGTTACTTCACATGCAAAAATCTCAACAAATGTTCATCTCAGTGGTGTGATTTTTATTTTTAGCAATATGTTATCAATGTAATCTTTCCAAAAATGTATTCATATTGATTACAAAAATAAACTACGTCTCCCATAATACATGCAATTATTTTACCCGCAAAATGAAGGCATCCCACCACTAGGTGGAGCTGTACAGGGTTCAAAAGTAGCCGCCAGCTGACGAAATTCACCTACATTTAGCTACATTTTCTCCAGGTGCTTTTGCTACAGCCCAGTTGTACTGGGAAGTGGGAATTTCTTATTTACAAGTAGTAAATTTAAACTGAAACCCCTCTCCAGTGTGAATTCCTTGTTGGAAAGTGGGAGAGTTTGGGATTTAAGACAACAGCTACTCACCACAACTTAACAGTGAGTAAAACTCCATTACTTTTAATAGCATTTCTGTAATACACTTTCTGGTCAAATAAATAAAATAACCTCGCCATTCAGTATACTCAGGAAGTCAGCTGACCTCATTCTTTGAGCATATACTGTTGCTGAACCTAGACCTGACCAACTGCAACAACCCACTAAGTTAAATCCAGGTGGACACTTTTTTTTTGGCCAGGCAGCGTATTTATTTAACATTTAGTCAGTTGTACGTAGGACTTGAAAATGAGTTTGACACCCCTGATGTGACATATTTCAGGATCCAGAACTCACTGTGTTGAAGTTAGGGAAGAGGCTGAGGGGGGAGGAGCCATTGAGTCTGAAGGGCAGGAGGTGTTTGAGGTCGAGCTGAGGATGCAGAGGTCTTCCTGGGACTGGGAGAGAGGCGAGGAGGGGGCTGCCCTGGGCAGACGTACCTGGACAACACAGAAATAGATTTAAAGATTAACATTGGAAATAAATAACACACGGGACATTTTTGTCTCATAGAACTGGAACGGCATGGCGGATTGTAGGGCTCAAAAGACACCAAAAGCTCTGTGACAAATTCAGCTGAGGTATACATCATAGATCAATCTATGCTTATGTGTTAAAAAATGTTGTTTTCTTTGACCCCTAACATGCATAAAAGCACACTTGTATCCTACAAGAACACACACCTGCCCCTCAAACACACACACACATGCACATAAACACATCATTTAATTAGTGATTTATTGGCCAAGGAAAGGTGGCTGCACGAACGGAAGACGAGAGATATCGGATTTCAAATGGACCAGGGATGAAGAGATTTCTAATTTTCTGCCTGGCTGGGTTTCAGTGGAGTGGTGCGCTCAGCTGTGCGCAGGCATTTATTCCGGCACCAGGATCAATCATAGGTGTCAGCTGCGGGTCACCGTGGCCACCCCGGAGTACGCTGATCGTTAGGTCCTCACAGCAACACAGGAGTTGCTGTTGCACTTTTGTGTGGAACAATAAACCCAACATAAATAAAGCAACTAAGAAGCTCACAAAATACCATTTTTTTACAATAGAACCACAAGGTCAAAGGAAAATTAAATCTTTCATTCTTCCTAATAACATTATCAATTAAAATCATTACTGAATCAAATACTGTAACGTAATCTGGTTATGATAACAAAAATATATGGAGCTAAAACATTTGCTTCCTGTTTTATTAAGCTACATTTTTTTATGTTTATGCAACATTATCTTTTATAGTTCGAAAACTACAAAGAAAAGACCACCAGGCTGAAGTTTGGAATTTTTAAAGTGTCGCAACAAAGAAAAAAAAAAGCGAACTACGTGTTTCCATCTCCTGGTTTGGAGCAAATCAACCAGACGTTGACGTTATGCATGGCTGTAATAAACAGGAAGTAGAGGTTGTAAACTAGCAGAGACCACTCGTCTTGGGGAATGTGTTGCTATCAGGCAGGGTGTAATTGTTCCGTCATATCAACGAGTATTGGCGATGGTACATGCTGTCCAGAGATGTAGAGAAAGAAACGCAATTCTTATGGGAATATGCAGGAAGATGCCAACAGCGGGAACAGCTGATCAGTCATGTGAGGTAAGTGTAAACTTATTCAGCGGTTTCCAGCTCCCCTTTAGCACATAAACTCTTTTTTTGAAAACTCCAAAAACCACCTCAAGTGAAAAAGTTGTGTGTGAAATTGAGGACATTTTTCGAATTTTGCAGTTTCCATCAACATTAATATGCACATAAAAATAACATTGATGGAAACATGACTAATGTCAAGTATTAAATACTTCTGGCTGCAGCTGAAAGTCTCTGTCCTTATTTGGTTGGTTTTGTTTATGTTTCCTGCAAAAGCCTTTTAAATTTGAGAGATTTATCTGTCTCTTATGAACCGCTCGGATGAAATCGATTCATAAAATCTTGTTTGTTTAAAAGGTCAGAGTAACAGAAAACCTTCACCATGTTTAGATCTACTGTAGATGATCAGGTGTCTTCTCTGTTGGATAGCTGTTTTGTTTTGTTCCCACTGACTGCATCAACTCTTTTATCAGAGGAAACGTCTCCATGATCTACCCTCCATGGTTCACATTTGTAGAAATGTTCATTCAATTTCACACCATATAGCTTTAACTTCTGAGGCAAGTGGTTTAACAGAAAGGTAAAAACAGGCTCTGATTTATCAATTCTACAAGTTTTCTCCTTGGTTCTGCAGATTAAAATTACTACCATTTTTTGAAAAAAAAAAATGCAATTTCATTATGATTCTTGAGAAAACAGCAACAAAGCTGCTTTTATTTAGTCTTTTTAGACCTCTGCTAACCCTCATATCTAATTGGATATCAAACTCTGAATCAAACACTCAAGCACAGATTTAAAAGTCTCAACATCAATGATCCATGTGTGATCAGATTCTTGGATTCTTAATCTACATTCCCAGATTATCCTGATATGAGCAGTTCCAGATATATGGTTCGATTTGTCTTGTTAATCATAATATTACATTAATTTTGGTCAATCTGATTTTTAGGTTATACTAATCAAGTATTTTTGATGATATTATAAGTAGGAAACCTCAATTAGTATTTGGATATTGAGATTTCCCAGCTAGAAAGAAAAAAAACCTTTGCCAGCTCACAGGGAAAACATAAAAAATTGAAGGCACTTTTGCTCAAAATCGTGTATTTTTGTAGCTACTGCTCAAAAAGTTCTTTAAAAACTAATTAAGATTGTATTTCAGGCAGTTTCATTATGTTTTGCAATTGTTGCAAACGTTCTGAAACCACTTTGGGACTTAATCTTCAGTTCGATGTGATGGGTCACATTTATGAAAAGGAAAACTATTTCACAGATTTAGAGCAGAAACTTCCCCTTTTTTTATTTTAGTTTGGAACATGTAAGAGAAACTGATTGGTAAACTGGAGTTCTTTTACCTGAGAGTAAAAATGACTATACATGGAGTCCTGATGCATATCAGTAATCCATCCATCCATTATCTATACCAGTTTCTTCCTTTCAGGGTCACTGGTGCTCATATCCAGCCATCACAGTGCGAGGGGCGGGGTACACCCTGGACAGGTAGCAAGTACATCACAGGGACACATATAGAGACAAACAACCATTCACTCTCTCACTCACACCTAGGGACAATTTAGAGTTATCAGTTAACCTAACAG
>JARVJO010000096.1:20936291-20948237 GCA_031762555.1 Cynodonichthys magdalenae
CGGTATCGGCCAAATCTCAAAGCTGCAATATCGGTATCGTATCGGAAGTGAAAAAGTTGTATCGGGACACCCCTAGATAATTATATATTTGTGATATATTGTGTAGCCCGAGTCCAGACATTTCTTTTTCAGATGGGTTGGGGGGGCTCATTGATGGGCCCGATGAATAGCCCTTCATCAGAGCAAAACAACAACAAGGCCAAAAAAAAACCCTGAAGCTCCTAATTTAATTTTTGAGTTATAAGCATTTTTGTATGTCCAGGTCATAAAGATGAGCAGAGGTTATAATAATTCACCTCAACAAAAGTTGGAAAGATTTTAAATATCTAACAGTTCATATTAACTAAATATTGCAAGAATGTTGAGAAATCTCTGAGCTCCAAGTACAAAGCTGAAATCACTCTCTGTAAACACAGCTCACAGAGCCAAATGCCGGCTAAAGCTCTATCATGCAAAGAAGAAGCCATTTGTGAACAACATCCAGAAACACCGCCATCTTCTGGGAGCTAAAGCTATAATGAACTGAGGCAAAGGAGCGAAACCATCCAGCCTGTCATCATAGCACAGTTAAAAAGCCTGCCTCTCTGATAGTATGGAGGTGCATTAGTAACTCTGCCATCCCCCTCTAAAAACTTTACAGACTGTTGTTTCAGAGTAATAAACATGGCACTGTCCCAACGTTTTCTGTGATGTGTTGCTGCCATCAAATTTACATTTATTACATGTTTATTTTATTCCGCTGTGAAGAAAATATGGGTTTATACGATTTGCAATCATTGCAAGTCATTGCATTCATTCACTGCATAAATTCAGCATAAATCCTAACGTGGACACGTCTCTCCTCACCCCTCTCCTGCTATCACAGATTTATTAACTTAAACTGAACTGTGAATCTTACTAGAGTACAAGCTTTCATAAATCTAGATTTCTTTGATCGCTGCTGAGTTTCGGGCACCGTGCATCACATCTTCCGATGCTCAGCTGTGCCCACCTGCTGATAAAACAGTTGGACTGTCAGTTGGATCTTCATCACAAAGGCCTCTGATCCGATTATCCAGCTGTGATAATGAATCGCTAAACATCAACATTTAGAAGTGTTGAGCGGGAGTTTACAAGAGAAAACAGTGACCAGGGAAACGAGTAACAAGAGGACGATTAAAACAGAATTCTACAGCGTATAATAAACTCACAGTCTGTGATAATAAAAAAACAGAGTCATGACATGCACACTCAAGTCACAGGACAATGCTCTTAATGGTGAATCTGTACCACTGTCTCCCAGCTTTCCTGCAAAATTCCCAGCAGCTCCAACTGTATGGAGGACCAAAGCTGACATAATTAGAAATAAAAGCAGAATGGACCAATAAATAAATCACCAATTAAATTAAAAAAGGAGAACTTCACTTCATGTTTTATAGCTTAGTTCCTATAAATTATATATTTTAGAACATAATTTACATTTTACGGTTTTTAAAAATATAGATTTTTTGTTTTTCCTTTTACTTGTGCATACATTTGTGTATATTAAATGATTATATTTAATCTGCACATGGTTCCTGTTCCTTCCTGTCTGTTGATCAATAGGAGGGGAGCTGACCCAAGAAGGACCGCCCACCTTATTTACATGATGAGGCAGAAATGCAATAAGGTAAAGTAAAAACAGGAGACAGAAATGTAAAAGCAACACATGGAAATAAAAAGACGTGGGAAAAAATACTTTAAAAAAAAATTACATATAATCATTTAAGAGACACAAATGCACAAGTTAAAGGATAAACAAAAAATATATATTTTTAAACAGTAAAATGTAAATTATGTTCTAAAATATATAGTTTATTGGAACTAAGCTGGAAAAAAATATGAAAGTTAGTTAAATCATAAAACATGAGGTAAAGTTCTCCTTTTTTAATTTAATTGATGTTTTTTAAGTGTATTTATTTATTTATTGGTCCATTTATTTTATTAATTATTTATATTTCTGCTTTTATTAATAATTATGTCAGTTTTGGTCCTCCATACTCCAGGCGCCCACAGCCTCAAAATCCACTGCACCTCCAACTTCTGTGTTTCCATAAACCAAACCAAACAGAGCATCCTTCTTTTGATTGAGTAATGAAATAAACTGTGACGTGCTGAGCATCCAAATAGCTCCTTCAGATGTGCAGAAACAGGAAACTGATGAATCGGAGGCTTGTCGCCGTTTGATGGCTCAAAGTGACGTTGAGCTGCCGTGGGATGTCCAAGTGGAGCTCCAGTAATGAAGACAAACGTGACTCCTAAGAGCCAATTAGCTCATGAGATGATCAGCAGGTGGTGTGATGAGAATTACAGCTCAGACAGAGAACTAGATTCATTCATTCGTCATTGAAACACAGATTCATGCAGGTGAACTGGGCATCAGAAAACACCCAACATGCATGTTTTGAACTAGAGGAGCCCAAATAAAAGGTCTTGAAGAAATACATTCTGTGATGAGAAACGATAGAGCTCTAACACCACGTCATCGTGCTGTCACCATCAGTTTTAATTACAGATTAAAGTGTTTGATTTCTCATCAACGACCGTTCAGCCCTCACTTATGGGCTCCGCTCAAACTCGAAGCCCATTCTGCAAAAATGAAAGATGTACTTGTGACACGTCGAGCACCGCAGAAGTCATAAAGGAACTTAATTAACCCTCCATTAAACTGACAGAATCAGCTCACAGTGATACGTGCAGGATTGTTCAAAATATCAGCTTCAGGCTTGAAAAGTGGCAAATAAATGATAGGTTTAAGATGCGATTAGATTTGACCTTTTTCTTTTTATATCTGTAAGCTTATTTTCACATCAGAATTTTTCCAGCTCCTTATGTTTTTACCCCTCTGCAAGTTCTTTTTCTAACCTCAAGCAATTTAAATTTGTTTACCTGAATGAACTTTTTTTTAAATTATTTTTCTGGGTCACTCAGCCTGCTGTCCTGTTCATACCGCATTGTGTGCTGAATTGTGTGCACAGCAGGTAGATGCACTTTATAAACATGTGCAATAAATATTTGAGCAGCGTGCAGTGCCCTCTCTACTTCACCAGGTGTCAAACACTCAGATGTTTGTTCACTATTAGAGCACAAATCTGCTTTGTTTTCTCTTCAGCGTGACAGAAAAAAAACCCTCAGATCTAAAAACCTACATCTAGAGGGACTTTTCATGCTGAGATGCCAGAGGATTATTTTTAATCTCAGCATGGCTACTTCATGTCGGTAACACGATCTCTAAAAAAAAATCTCCTATGTAGTTTGGCCTGCTTTTTCCTTGCTTTTCCTTCGATTGCCAAAGGTGTCAAGCTGCTCCGTGTGGCCTGATTATATGCAAGGCTAAGCACAGTTTGACCCACGACTGAAAATGGAGCACTCTCAAGAAGGGCGTCATGATTTTTTCTTTTTTCCCCCCATTTTTTCCATGTAAATTTAGAGGAATTATTCAAATCCAGATTGTGGGTCTGGTTAAACCTACAACCTGAACTCAGTCAACCTTCCTCTCTGTCCAGCAGAGCCCCATCAATCATTTGCTTCTATTAATTACAGAAGACAACAAAGAAAATAGCTATAAAAATGCAGATTTTTTTTAAAGAAGATATCCTCAGGCTACTTTGTTGCAATCTAAATTAAATACAAGGTTTAAATTGGAATCATTTACAGGGATGTGAGTTGGTCTAAACAAATGACAAAGTTAAGAGTTAAAACTTGAAAAAGGCTTCATCAACAGAAGCTTTCAGCAGCATGTCTGAGTCCTCAGCGTTTCGGCAGTGAAGTAGCGGCGGGTTTGTTTCAGGACTTTGTGGAGACGCTTCTTCTCTCGGGGTAAGTCTATAACGAGTTCTGTCAGGCAAGCGGTGAGCAGCGTGTTGCTACCAAACCCAACCTGAGCAGAGGCGAAGGCCCATCTGTCAAGCGGAGACGATAAGCCCGGAGCCATCCAGAAACAAATTGCTCTGCTTCCCCACTGTGAAGCCCCACCAGGCAGCTGGCTGCAGGCAGCCAACAGAGATGCTCCTGATTCCTGATGCTGCGCTGGAAGGAGGAGGAGGCAGAGCAAGGACGGATCAAACACACACATCTTTGCAGTCGTTGCTCTGAAGCTGCAGCTGAACGGCTGCTCTGATCATGGAAGCATTTTGGTTGATAATGTAATCACATTAATTATTGCATCTCAGGACAAATAAATTACCTCAAACATGAATTTTGCTTCAAATCTTCCTGTTGAACTTAAAACAAGTGAAACTATCGGACAGAGCTGGATACTTTCAGCAGAATCAATTACTCCCTTGAATGTTCTGTTATAAACTTAGTGTTTGGTGTTAAATGTTGTCTTTTTCTGAGCGGTGGACGGAGCTGAAGCTCATCTGAAAGACAAGACAAGATAAAAGCCTGCTCGCAGAACAGAACATTTCTAACAACAATAATTTTTGTTGTCAACAATAATAATCTTTTTGTCAATCATCTTGTTTTTTTGTGAACATTCGGAGCCAAAAAAAATCAAAATCCAAACCACAAGCTTGGTTAATTGTTCAGCTCTACAATAAACCAGGAAAGGAAAAAAAAAACAAAAAAGCAGAATATTTGAATGAGGCACAAACATTTCAATTTTTACAAAAAAAAGGACCTTGACTCAACTTTTAATTTCGAGTAAAATCCAAAGAAGCTTTCTGAGCACAATATGAAGTAATTAAAAATTTTCACGCAGCAACTGAAGCAAAACATGAGCTCCCCTCACTATCATCCGCTTAACCAACATCAACATCCTGCAATGTCAAAAACAATTTAAAGTCCGAGGAGACGAATTTAAATCTGCAAGTTGCTTATGGGAAAAAAAAAAAAAAGTTAAAAAGCAGCAGATTGACAGGAACGCAGATGAGCTTCATTTCCGCAGCAAATTGAGTAATTTGTATAAGTGGCACTAAGTACAACAAGGTTTTTTTACATGAATAAATATCAGAGTGGTCAGCCGAGCGTCGCGCAGACGATGACAACTCATTATAAATTGATTAGATGTGGTAGGTGAGCCGGGCCGGACGGATCTGCGGAGGAGAAAATAAGCGTGAGACAGAGGTTGCTTTCTAATTTTATCTCCTCGGCTGATGAGATGAGAGGAGCGGGGAATAAAAACAGACTCCGCTGATGCAGACGGAGGTGCTTATGAAGCTGTTACCGGATGAAAGGGAAGTGGCAGTTGTAAGTAAACACAGTGAAACTATGCTCTCTTGAATTTCCAATCGGCTGAGCACCACAGGCCAACACACGGAAGACAAAGCACCATTTCCACTTAATAACTTTACAGCCACAAATGGTGAGATTTGTAGCTCCTGCAGGGGAGAACTTCCTGTTATTAAACATAAACACACAGCTCGCAGACAGAGCTCTTATCTAAATGACTTGTATATTCTTACATATGCAAACAAGCTTCTTCTAAATAAGTTTTATTTATGTCTAGTGTGTAAATAATCCACCAGAACCGACTTATTTTTGGATCGATGATCATCTACGTCCATTGTCCTCGTTTGTTTTTCATCCACTCTACGCTGCTGGGTTCTTGGACGTTTCTCAATTTATATTCTGCTTTCACAAACGTGTCCGCAGCCAATTAAAACTTTTAATGGAAATGTGTACTTGCTATAAAAAGAAAAAGATTTTCTGTTCTTTTCAAGTCTGAGCTGGAGGGTCTTTTTACTGCTGTTTAGGGCAGCTCTTAAACCGTTTGAGTAGCAGAGATGAAGTCACACAAGTGTTTCAGCTGAGCCACAAATATGGCATCAGCTGAGCGGGGGAACGAGGAGGTGATGGATACACTGGCTCATTTTCTATACTGCAAATTAAGCAAATAAAGCTCAAACATCCATTAAATGTCTAATGTCCTGGCTTTGATTGAAAGGAGACAAAATCAGTTTAATAATATGAACCAGACAAAGTTCAAAAAGTTACAGGTTTGTTAAAAGATGGGATGATTTTAAAAACCAATTACCCCCGGTTGCGTTTTAAAATGCCCTCGCTCTCAATCAGCAGCGGCCCTGGGAGTCGAACTGGCTAATTTTGCCCAACCTGGGCTGTAATTGTTTCAAATTAGCCTCATGCCTCAGCATCACTGCCAGAATAATTGCTCATGAGCGGGAAGATTAATCTACAGAAGCACATCTGTGAGACTTAATTTACGGGTCGCGGTGCCATGCCTTGTGGATCCATTAGACTTGTTTGGTTTTCAATCTTGTGCAGCATATGTAGCTCAGCAAAGGAGACAAAACAGTGAGGAAAAGCAAGAGAAACAACAAAATTTAAAAGCAGGAATGCTTGTTACCCGAGAAGAGGGCCTCTGCAGTCATTAAGGGGGAGGTTCTTTGTGTGTGGGAGGAGTTTGTCAAAAATATGATTGGTCTGTTTGACTTTTGTGGGAGGATTATGTTAAAGACACGATTGGTCAGATTGACTATTTTGGGTGAGGTTGGAAGAAGGCCTAACGATTTGGTTGGTTTAACGTCGAGCAGCTGAAGATATGTTTAATTGGGTCAAAACAGAAATCACCCAAAACCTTTGAAAACAGTATAAATATCAATTTTAGTCATAACTCAAGACAGGAAGTTGCTAGCCACACCAAATTTGAAGTCAATAAATTAAAATTACATGTTCACAATAATATACATGTCAACCCCTTAAGACGTTTACCTGTATAATGACCCTCAAAAGGCTCCTACAGGCTCTGACATGCAAAACAAAACTGAAACTGAGTTTTTTTAAAGATCTGTAAAAACCTGAAAAAAATCTGTGAGATTGCCCTATACGTCTGTAAACCTGCAAAATTACGGACAATCTGTACAACTTGACATGTATGCAATAATTTTACTATTACTATTGCTTCATCTTTTAACTTGCCCCACATAACAGGTCAATATGACCAATCGTGGTTTCACCAAACTCCGCCCACACCCAAGAACCTCCGCCTATATTCTAAATCTCCCCAATCATGGTTAGGACAAACCCCTCCCACAGAGACCAGAAACTCCCCCTATTCTGCAGAGACCCCTCCTTGTATTACCTTCTTTCTTTCATGACAGAATTATTATTTTATGAGATGGACGGAGTTGTAGCTGTTTTGTAAAGAAATTACATATATTCTCGTGAGATGTTGCAAAAATGCTACAACTACACAAAACTGACCGACTTAGAGTCATTTCTCTTTCGTCTAATGTTGATTCAATTTGGTGGCCATCTTGTATTGACCCTAAAAGTTAATACTTTGAAAACTAAACTTCCATTTGATTCTGTCTAGTGGTTCATGAGATATTTTGCTAACACTACACTCAAACAAACATGAACAAACATTATTGCCAATTTGGTGGTGGCAATAATGAGGCAGACTGCTTAGAATTTTGCAATGCTGGTGAAAAAACAGATTTATTCAGATATTTATGAACACAAAATTATGCCTCCTCTTAGACAAAAAAATTTTTTTTGGCTTAACTGCCCCCTCAAAATGATTCATCTCTCATCACATCTAAATTTCTGATAATGGGAAGGAGAGGAATAAGCTCTGGGCACAGTCAACAAATTCTTCCAAATGAGGCGAAGTGTCATAATCTGCCAAACATCAGCCTCCAAGCAGCTGCTGCTGTGCAGAAATCAGCCACAGGATTGTGAAGCACTCTTTAGGCTGAGAGAGAGGACAGGCCGTTCGACAAGCTCTCTGAAAAAAAATAAAATTAAATAAAAACATCTGTGAGCCGCAAATTGGAAAGCCTTTTGTGAGAAGCTGCTCTGCCCTTTGTTGTCTCTTCCCAACGTTCCTCAAAGCGCCGGCGTGCAGATGTCTCCTCTCATTCCTTTAAGCATAATTACAAAAATGGGAAGAACGACACAAAGCGACGACTCTTATGAGGAATTGAACCGCAGGTGGCACAGCCAATCCAGGCGGTTGGCGTGGTTTTAAATAGGAAAACTTCACCACAATGAAAAGGATTTAAACACCCCACTCCGTCACTGAAGCGACTCGCTTCCTCTAACGTGACAGGATAATGTTGCAGAAAAACAAATTCCACAGCGTTCCATACCATCTTCTCCTGCGGTAAGGCCCTCCTGCTCTGCCTGGCTGCAGAGAGCAGACATGGGACTGAGCAGATAAGGGTTTCTTATCAGGATCTGTGCAGGTGTTTGGTGAAGCAAAGCCATAACAGGATCTCTGAGTAACTACTTGACGAAACGAGCAGGAAGAGGAGGGCGCGCGGGGGGGCAGATGGGTGGAGGTAAGGGTGGCAGCAGTGTGTGAGTTGTTAGCCTGAGACCGGTGTGTTACAACTGTGAATCCCTCAGTCCACCATGTCTTAGAAACCTGCTGGTGTTGCGATAAGGAGAGAAAACCAATCAGTCCGGCTACCCGGCAGCACCGACTGCTGCTTCTCAACTGTCCACCGGGGCTTTCCTCACAAACAGCTGAATGTTGTTTAAGATCTACTCCTTCGGTGGGCAACGAGTCGGAAAAAAACACACACACACAAAAAAAAGATTAAAGGTTTACTTGAAGGATTGTACATCACTCACTCCTATGCATGCCAGAAATTTAAACAAAAACTACCTTATGATGAGGCCATGATTTAGCTATTTTGGTAAAACCTTGTAAGTGACGTCATGCATATGTTGATACATATAAGATGGGATTTCTGCAGGGTCTTCAATAGAAGTTGTAAAAATATCCAGACAGACAAACACACACACACACAGACATGGTCAAAATAGGGTTGGGTGGTATTGATTTTTTCAAACTGACGTATTATCTTTAGGTAATACTGCTGTAGGGTATAATCAGAGGAGAAAAGGGCGGGGCTTGCGTGGTGTATGGTCTGTGTCGTGTTGAGTTACTTTTTCCCTCTCTCGCCGTCTTTCCATCGCCGCCAAACTTTATTCAACTTTGGCGTAGGGTTGTCCTGATTCGATATCAATATCGGATATCAGTCTGATATTAGCCAAAAAAATGAACATCGGATTATATCGATATAAGCACTTCGATACAAGCAGTCAATTCCAGCAGTCCAGTCAGGATTTCTATCCAGCAGCGCTTGGATTCAGCAAAAATAACCTAAGTGACCTTGAAAAGTTATTTTACACTTTAAAAGTATATTTTGTTCTGGGTCCTCTATTTTATTATTTATTTGTACAATGTTCTTATGTTTAGGTTAAAAAATTATGTAACCCTTTGATTAATAATAAATGGGACCAGTCTTTGTCACTGTTGTTCACTATTGTTTACCGTTGGACCTGATCAAGACTTTTTAAAATTCTACACTACAGAAAAAGTAATAAAAATATATATGATTCGTTCTAATATTGTATCGGGTCGATATCGGTATCGTATTGAAAGTGAGAAAGCTGGATCGGGACACCCCTACTTTGGTGTCTTTTTATTTTCTCCTTCCTGTAATTTTCTTTTTGGACTTGTTAATTACCTTTGGGCCTTGGTCAGAAAGGAGGTGGGGGGAGTGGGGGGGGTATCTTTTCGGTTTGAGAGAACGCTGAAGTTGACGGCGGATTGAGCTGTTTTTTTTCGACAAGGCTACCGTGTCCTCTGCCTGCCACTGCAATGCATCAAATAGGATGGTCATAAAAAAGTAGCGTATATTATTTATCAGAACTCCGGTTTAATTTGGCCTATCACAAATTATAAACTGGTTTATAGTTTGAAGTCTCTACTTTAGATAAAAATTGAGTCTTAGGGAAAGCTTACCTTAATGGCAAGAGATTTAAATAGGTCATGTGACTAGGCTCCAGAATGCTAATTTTTAAATACCGTCACCATATTTTAATACCAAAAATACTGTCACACTGCCCAAGCCTAGGATGAAAAGCATTGTTTTTTTTTTTTTTTGATGGCTGGCGATGATTATAAAAGCTAGAATTAAGAGCTTGATTAGGAGTAAAGCTGGTCTTATTGAATGTGAGTGTAATCTTTGCCCAAATGAATATGCAAAGCAGTGTTCTAGGCTCAAGTTTCTCACACTGGGTCCACGCTGTCCATTCCAACTAACTTTCCGGCCCGCAGAGGTCAAGGACGTGCTGCAACGTTCTGAGCGAGTCCTCAGAGTCTCCCAAGAGTTTCTCATTAGAGTGATTCCAGCTGAGGATTATAACGCAAACTCCTTGGATACATTCTTGCTGTCACGGAGAGACCATCAGCTGTTCCACTCAACCTGCGCCGACTCCTGAATTATTCATTTCCTGTTTACAGCAGGCGACAGGTGCGTGACCTCTGTGATGAGCGCCCAGGGTGTCTGAGAGAAGTAATGACAAGGAAAGGAAAAGAGGAGGGGAAGGAAGTCTCAGAGGGAAAGTTCTGAAGATGAAAAAAAAAGCAGAGATGATTCAGAGGAACCTGCCAGTTTGTCAGACTCAGGTGTGTGGTTAAATTAGAGATTTCGTGCTTTTAATTTGAATTTTGGGGCAAAAAGCAGAAACATAAAATGGATTTCACTTACTAAAAAAAATCGGATGGTAGTGAACTTAGGTGGAGCTGCATTTGCTACCATTGCACACCAAACTTTAGGTCAGTATCTGTAAAATTAACTAAATAAAGCCTTTTTATTTGTATTGACAGTGGAAGCCATTTTGAATCCAACTCCAAAGTTTAATCAGTTGGAGCTTTACAACTAATGATTACTTGTTGTGAGGGTTAGAGTTAGACACATAAAACATCATCACCCTAATCTCAGCGGCGGGCCATAATAACGCAGCACAGGAGCTCAGGGTGGCATTGTTTAAAGGAGATCTGCTTTTAGCTGCACATCAGCTGAGTGGCATTTCCTGTAACCTTTCTTTTTGGCTTTTAATAACTGGTGCAGAACCAGCAGAAACACGGATCACTGCAGCTCACCGGGGAGCGCTGCAGCTTGCAAACAGATATCCTATTGCTGGTGGCTTCATGGAGCCAATAAACATTTGGGTTGGAGGTTGAAACTGAATGTCAACATCCGTTTTCTCACGACTGACCCTCAGCTCAACTGTAAAGTTTTTTTTTTCACCAGAATGTAATGGTTAAAAGAGTTGGCAGTGACAAAGACAGGAGAAAAACTCCTGAAAGCCAAAAAAGACCCAGTTGAAGAGGTAGATAAATGAAGAGAATGGAAGCTGTTGTAGTCTAAAAATAATAAAAAAAACTCTAGCTGGGACTGTTTAGATTAACACTAATGAAAACCCAAACTGAATCTCAGGAATTCAATCTGGTTCACTCACCCCGAACAATAGCCTGCGACACCTCGTAGCTTAAGAATAAGCCTCTCATTTCTCTGCACACATATTGATGTGGACATCTGCATGAACACAGACTTGCCGGGATGCATGCAAAAGCAAACAGGCTCCCTGCGAAATGATGAATGGACTTTGCGTTCGGGCAACTACACGGGAAGAGGCAGACATATCTTTCCTTCGGCCAACTCCGGTTTCAGAGAAAATAACAAACAGCTGAATGATGTAGTGAGCTGTCCCCTCTGGTTGCAAAGAGGGAATGGAAGCACATCTCCGAGACAGCAGCTACAAATGGCCCATCTCTATAACCACCCGCTCTCGTTCCCTCAGCCGTGCGTCTACGGAGACCTTGGCAGATCTCAAAGACAGATTAATCTTGAATGAAAGTTGCTGAAGTGTCCTCAAGCGTCAAAGCATTACTGCTTATCAGGAAAGAGCATTGTAAAGACAAACTAAAGACCTGAGGTCGTTTGGGATGGATGGACGCCAAAACAGAGAGCAGTATTGTTAAATGCATCATACTAGAATAATCTCTGATCATGTACAATATTTTTAGACACTTGAAATGCTGAGTCCTTGGAGTTATCGTACACTATTTATTGCCTGCTGATGAAAAGATGGTGTTGTGATTCATAGAGTTAGTGAGGTGAAATTCTTGGGTGTTATTATCGATGAAAAACTAACCTGGAAAAC
>JARVJO010000096.1:20952525-20966438 GCA_031762555.1 Cynodonichthys magdalenae
AAAAAATATCGAACCGTGAGACAAAAGTATCGAACCGAACCGAATCGTGAATTTTCTGTATCGTTGCACCCCTAATAAATATGTTTTCTTTGTCTTTTGTATTTAAGTTTTGTTGGCTGTGGCAGCCATCTTAAATCCTGTTGACTCTAAAAGTTAATCGGTTGCAGGTGTACATCTAAGGATTTTGTAAGTTTTATTAAAATCCATCCAGTGGTTAGAGAAGCATACTCAGTGACATGAGCAAAAACACTACTGCCCGCCTTCATCTGCATGCAAAAGGCAACACAGGGTATTCTGAAGTGTGGGTGTTGACTCCGTGTATTTAGCTTTGCACCGGGGTGCATGTGTGCGACTACAACTTCTGCCTCTCTCCCTGAGCTCAGAGCTCTGGCTCTGTCTGCACAGCAAGCAGGCACATCTTCACCGCTGCGCTGAGCCGTGAGCCGTGCTAGAATAACCCACTTCAAAGAGAGCCATTGTCACACTCTAATGTGGCGAACGACAGCTAGCGTTGCAAAAAAAAAAATCAGCACACACCGAAACTGGATATTCCCTCTGAGTCGCTGTGAAATGGTGGAGGAAGGTTGGCGAGAAGTGGGGAGGGAGTGAGGGGATTTGTTCACAAACACACTGCTGTGCCAACATTAATCATGTAGGCTCTCACAAAATCATTAGAGCTGATCATTCCCAGTCAGGTTCTTTACAATGCTTCAGCAATGCCAGACGTGGAAAAAAAAAAAGCTAGAGAGCTAATTTCTATAAAAAAGGCAAAACAACACAGATGCTGAACAACTGCTGACATTTGATAAAGAAGGTAAAAGTAAGTTGTTGAAGCTAAATAAAAGCAGAACACAAGCTAAGAGCTAAAACAAGCAAAATGCTACTAAAGGCTAAAAATAGCAAAGGGCAAGCTAAAACTTTAAAAGCAGCAAAATGATAGTTAGAAGGCATCCATCCATCCATCAACCCATCCATCTATCCTCCATCCATCCATCAACCTATACTCCATCCATCCAAGAAGCCATCCATCCTCCATCCATCAACCCATCCATCCATCAACCTATCCTCCATCCATCCAAGAAGCCATCCATCCTCCATCCATCAACCCATCCTCCATCCATCCATGAACCCATCCATCCATCTATCCATCCATCCATCCATCCATCCACCCATCCTCCATCCATCAGTCCATCCATCAATCCATCCTCCATCCATCAATCCATCCATCAACCCATCCATCAACCCATCCATCCATCCATCAACCTATCCTCCATCCATCCATGAACCCATCCATCAACCTATCCTCCATCCATCCATGAACCCATCCATCCATCCATCAACCCATCCTCCATCCATCATTCCATCCATCAACCCATCCTCCATCCATCAATCCAACCATCAACCCATCCATCCATCCACTCATCCTCCATCCATTAACCTATCCTCCATCCATCAACCCATCCTCCATCCATTAACCCATCCTCCATCCATCAACCCATCCTCCATCCATCCTCTATCCATCAACCCATCCATCCATGAACCCATCCATGAACCCATCCATCCATCCATCCATCCATCTATCCATCCATCAACCCATCCTCCATCCATCAACCCATCCTCCATCCATCCATGAACCCATCCATCTATCCATCCATCAACCCATCCTCCATCCATCCTCTATCCATCAACCCATCCTCCATCCATCCATGAACCCATCCATCCATCCATCTATCTATCCATCAACCCATCCTCCATCCATCAACCCATCCTCCATCCATCCATCAATCCATCCATCAACCCATCCTCCATCCATCAATTCATCCATCCATCAACTCATCCTCCATCCATCTATCAACCCATCCTCCCATCCTCCACCCATCCATCCATCCATCCACCCTCCATCTATGCATCAACTCATCCATCCATTAACTCATCCACCATCCATCTATCAACCCATCCATCCATCAACTCATCCACCATCCATCTATCAACCCATCCTCCCATCCTCCATCCATCCATCCAGCCATCCACTCCAAAACGTAATCAGTTCTACTTCCAATGGTTACTTTCTGCAAGTTAAAAAAAAAAAACAATCTAGTGCAGGGATACACAACTAAATCACTACAAGGGCCAGGGTTACTCAAAGCCCATGACTCGGGGGCCCGACATCCACCCCAACTCGGGGGGCCATTAAAGGTAGGTAAGACATTGCCGCATTTAACAGAAAAAGTATTATCTTTTACTTTTTAAATTTATTTTGTTACATTGAAACATAAATTTAAAATTTACAAAAGATTTGAAATCTATTTTTATATTAAATTTAACTAAAACAACAACAAATAAAGGAAATACAAAAAACCCTTTATTTTATTGGCCTGGCCAGATGGAAGTCACCCGCAGGCCGGATGTGGCCCACAGGCCACCAGCTGAATAGTTTTGATCTAGTGGTCGATGTAATATTTCGTATCAAGCAAGACACGAGCAAAAACATGATCATCCGCCTTCACCTTCTGTTGACGAGTAATAAAAATAATTGGGTAATAATTCACAGCCTGTGTAAAGAAAGGCTGAAGGTCAGAGAGTAAAGATGGAGGTGGGACAACAAAGACAGCCGTCAGCCCTCGATCACAGCCTCTTCTGTTTACACTTAACCACCTTTTACACACGAGCTGCACTCTATTATGTGAGGTGGACCCGGGGGGATTGCAGATCGGTGGTCGGGGGCACCTAGGTCTGACGACTGGAGTTGACTGTAAAATCAATGGGGTCTCACTTTCACAGCTGTCAAGCCCCGTGCTGCGGAGAGCTTTCAGGATTTTATAGACAGTCTGCTTTAGGATGAGGAGAGAACCACGAGAGAAACAATTTTTATGTTTCCAACCTTTCAGCATCCGACGTGTTTCCTCTGCCTCTAGTTCCAATTTTTTTCTGATTGGGTTTCTCTCAGTTTTTTTGTCTTTTCCAATTAAATATCTTTACCTTTTCTTTCACTATTTAAGTTCAAGACAAGTTTAAAAGTTCAGCAGAAAGCTTCTTCATCTGCTGAGGAATTCACAGGCGCAGAAACATACACAAGCAGCCGCGGCACGGGGAGTCGATGGGTTTCTGTTTCTTCTCAAGCCCTCCGTCTTTAGCCTTAGCGCCCAGGGAATAAAAGGCTAAGTGGTGAGGTTTAGATGCAGAGAGCAGCATGAGACATTTCTCATGTTGTCAGAGCTCCTGCTGGGGCTCACATATGCCTACAGCTCTCAGCATCCAGAAGCCATCAGTTCAGCAGGCGGGCCAATCAAAGCTACGCAGTCATTTCATTAAAATGACTTGAACTGTCACTCGAACGCAGGCATTCTCCCCGGTGGGGGGGGGGGCTCCGGGACCAGAACGAGGCCATATACAGTACGAACAATGTATTTAGCTGGTATACAAGCAAATTCAGACTCGTGTGGTTTGTTTCACCACACAAACCTCACTCGAGTTGTGATGAGACTCGTGTTATGAGTCCAGCAGGTTGATGGAAACAGATCCTGTTCAGGTTAAATATTCCACTCAGGTTTATGATGGATGATTTTATAAATATGATGAACTTTATTGTGTGAGTTCTTATCAAACATTCACATTATTGTGATCCATTTGTCTTCCGTACGTTTTTCTGCACGTAACTCGTTCAACAAATAAAACGTTCAGCTCCTTCTGACTTTTGGTATTTCAGCAATTTATGCAATTTGAGATATTTAGCTTTTCAGTCTTTTTATTCTCATTGAAAATAAATGTAGCTATTTTTAAAATCGTTAAAAATGTTCACAAATCTTTACTGTAATTTTCACCTTTTGTTCTGGTTCTGCTTTTTTAACTCCTTTTACTAATTTCAGCTTCCTTTGGCTTCTATTTTGCTGATTTTAGCTTTTCTTCTTGTTTTTAGCTAACATTTTGACCTTTTCTGCAATTCTTCTGCTAATTTAAACTTTTTTGTGCTTCTTTCAGCTACTTTTCTGCTCATTTCTGCTGTTTTCAGCTACTTTTTAGCAAATTTAAGCTTTTTATGCTAATTTCATCTTTTACGCTAATTTCAGCTTCTTACTGCTTCATTTAGCAAATGTGCACTTTCTGTATCTTTGTGCTAATTTAAGCCATTTCAGCTACTTTTTAAACTATTTTTGTGTAATTTTCAGGCTTTTTAAGTTATATCAAAACAAATTGCAAATACTTCTTTTCTTGCTTTTTGCCAATTAAAAAAAAATTACACTAATTTCCCCATCTGTCTGTAAATTATAACTTCTTTCATCTATTTTCAGCCTCTTTCTGCTATTTTAAACTTTGCTTTTCTCAGCTGCTTTCTGCTAATATCGGCTGCCAATTTCACCTTTTGTGATAATTTCAGCTTCTTACCACTCAATTCAGCAAACATGTTCTCTTTATGTTTTACTTGTGCTCCTTTCAGCTTCTTTTTTTTAAACCCATTTTTAGGCCAGTTTCAGCTTTTTTAGCTGTTCATAAAAAAACTTCCAGCAATAAGCATTCACACTGAATTTTGGCAGGAAATGCAAATTCTCTAGTTTATTTCAAAATAGATTTTGAGAAGGATCCAGAAACTATAAAAAGGTATTATCCATTAATTTAGGATCTTTGCTGTACTCTGGAAATGATTAGCAAAGATTTATTTTAAAGAGACACACTACAGAAAAATTACTTTACATCTTGTCACTTAAGTGAACAAACACTACAACTGAAACCAGAACTGATCATTTGCATCATGACTGAGGAGAAGTCTTCATCAAAACAACAAAAACAGCTGTGCTTCGGAGCAGAAAATAGATACTGATAATAAAGTTATGTCTGCTTTTGAAATTTAATTTACAATTCAGTGAAAAGAAGCTAAATTAATATATAAAGTAATGAAGTGTCTTTTTATAGATCATGTGATCAGTCATCTAAATTGAGTCAAACAATCAGTCATTTGTCCTGAAACTTCTGACTTCTGAATGCTGCTGCAGCAAATTTTCCTATTTCTACATAGAATTAAAAAAAACACTATAGTTCAGAAGGTAGAACAGTAGGATGTCAGTAAATCATCACCAAATTATTCCTGTAAAACCATAAAACATGTAAAGATGATGATAAATAAGCGCCTCTGTGAACAGACTCAGTCTTTAAAGCTGTGGACAGAACAGAAGTGGGGGAAAATAAATCAAAATAAAACCAGAAACTGGAGCAGAAAGAACTGTTTTTGGAGAAATAATAGCTCCTCATGTTGCTTTTACCTGGAAGCAACGTCAGCCTGGCACATTAAAGAGAAAAAGTGCCACAAGCAGACGTCAGGAACTGCATATGAGGAAAACTGAATTCTTTTTTTTTCCTTTTCTCCAGCGGGACATTATAGGATGGAATAAAATGAAGTAAGATAAATGTGACATAATGCATGGCACCAGTCAGAAGAAGTAATGAAAAAAGAATTTGTTGGACAGTAAATTTGTTTAGGATGAGATGTTTGTTGAGCTAATAGAACGAGTTATTTGTATTTCCTGTGCGTGTGTGAGTTTCCGTGTGCAAGAGCTGGAGGGCTGCCACCTTCATCCCTCTGGTCCACGAGAGATGAATGAAAAGACTGAAGGCCCGGGAGATTCATCCATCATGGTGTCTCATTGCTTCATGCTTTGCTTTGATGCACACACACTCACACACACTCACACACACACACACACACACACACACACACACACACACACACTCATTCATTCAGTTAGTCCAGAAAAAAGTTACCAGCTGTTTAAAAGAACTGATGCAAAGCTTTTGCAAAACACAGAGATTTTTTTTTGATGACGCAGAGATGCAGTTCATGTGGACCTCCTCCACCTGTTTCACCACTTCAAAACAGACAAATTGAGGACGTCTGAGTGCACATAGAAGCAGTTGTACTTATTTATTCTTAATCTGTACCCGGCTTTGCTTTCGGGGTGTGTCCAGCCCCCGCAGAGGGGTCACAAGCTGTTATCCTAGCTCCGTGTAATTACCCCTGATCAAGCTCTGGACTCTGTTTAGCACAGATTACCCATGCAGCCCCCCCACGGCCCCCTCAGATCCGACAGATAAAAAGAGGAATGGAAGAGGAAGAATGACGCCCACTCCCCACATGGGCAGACATATAATCAGTCACATGACCTGTCGTCTGCCTGGATGGGTTTTTGAAAGAGGGGGGAGATGTTCTGAAAGGAAGTAAGGCAACAACAACAAAAACAACCCAAATTTAATAAAAATTGCAACAAATTGTGTTAATTGACAATAAGAGGACAGGGTAAAGATGAGCTTTAATTTCACAATAAAAGCTCCTTGACAGAAAACTGCAAGAACTTTGAATATCTTATACAGTTCTCTGTTATGGACAGAAACATTTCTACAAGTCACTGTTTGCAAATAGAGTTCACCGCGTCTTCCACAAATGCTAGTTAAAGCTCTATCATACAAAGAAGCAGTCATACGTGAACACCGCCCAGAAATTTACCATCTTCTCTGGGCCAAAGTATGATGGACTGAGGCAAAGCAAAAAAACTGTCTTGTGGCTAGACGAATCATAATTCACAGTTTAAAAGCCTGCCTCTTTGATGGTATAGGGGTGCATTAATGCCTCTTATAAGTATTTTTACTGTTTACGAGTTCTAGAATATATGCTACTGTGCAGGAAAAGATGCAGCTGAGACAACACAGGACTGTTGATCTGCAAGAATTTTACCTCAGACAAGAAAGGGACAACATCCCTCTCCAAAAACTTCAACTGCTCTCCTCGGCTCCTAGACCTTCGCAGATCATCGGGATGCTTCACTGTGGTAAAACCACGTCTTCATTTTTTTCCAAGACCTCGTTCTCCCGTAAAAAAAAGGTACAGATACCAATGTTTGATATTTACAGAGTTCTGTTGTGAATTAAACCTTAGGTTAGGAGGTTTGCAAACCATTACATTCTGTTTTTATTTACATTTTGCTAAATTTGTTGCGTTTTTTCCAGAATTGGGGACGTAAAAATCAAGCTCTGTCTTAAGAAATGCAACAAAACGGCAGTTATTTTACAGTAAAGGCTCGTGTCAAAGCAGCAGCTTCGCTCCTTGTAAAAGTATATGAAGGTCCAGAGAGCGACGACGAAATTCGACTACAGGCTAAGAATGTTGCTCTAAAACACAAAAAACGTTCATTTTAGTCAAAGGTTTTAAAACTCGGTGTAGGTTGTGTGCAAGGGGAGAGGATTACGGTATGAAGGAGAAATAAATATCGAAAAATAATAATGTGGCATCCATTTGCAAGAGTCACAGAAGCCATTTTAAGATCATCAAAAATCTCAAACCGCCACATCAGCTCACTTATGGCAAGAACCAACGTCTCCATGAGGCCTGGTGAGTGTGTGAGACTCAAATAATTACATAAACAAGACCGCAAATCCTTAAATGTGAACCTTTTAACCTTCAGATTCTCCCACGTCTTTTATTCAATCTCTGAAAAGAAGGGAACGACTAAAAGCTTTACTCATCCACAGGAAAAAAAAAACACTTTGAGTAAGAACAGCTGCATTTTAGAAAAAGAAAAGAAGCCATGATTGAGCCGTGGACATAAATCAGTGTTTCAGTTGAAGCACAGGAGCCCAACAGAGCAGGTCCATTAGTTCAACCCACACAGAAGATAAATACACTTTAATTCTCTCCCATGTTCAGAGACAAGATGGAGTTAAATATGCAAATGAGGGAAAGTCCACCTGCTGTAATTTCACTGCTGTGAACCTTTAGAAACCTAATTGTTCAAAAGCTCACTGCATGAATAAAACTCCATAAAGTGGCATAAAAATAAACAAGCGACTGAGGAATGGGAACTCTGAAATCAAATGCTGAACATTTTAGAGTCAGATGTTCAGAATTTTTCATCCAGAGAAACTCAAAGTCAGCTTTTAAAATATTTAGCAGATTTCTCACTCAGGATTTTATCAACTTTTAGACTAAAAATCTCAAAATGAGCCTCATAAAAATAGCAAATGTACAGTTTGTTTTTAAATAATATAAGCAGAACTTATTGATTTTGCAGATGTTTAAAAGGACTGGTCAGATTTCTAAATGTACATTTAGGAATAAATCTTTTGCTTAATTGAGATAAGATCCTGCAGCTCGATTAGCATGAAAAATAACTTTCAGAAACTGATTTAAAATAAGGAGGATCAGGAGTCAATAACTCGGCTCACATTTGACTGGAGGAGATTTATTTATAGCTTCATAAAAACTTACTGAAAAGAGCTCGTTCTGGCACAGAGCGCGGCTCAAATCCTAAAGAAGTTGTTTTGACTCTTTAGGCTGAAAGCTCACAGAAGCATCTTTGAATCTTGTTTTTGATCATTTGATTTAACAACGGCACCGATTTTTTCCTCCGTCAGAGACTTGTCCCTGAGCGCGTGCAGCCACCCTGATGTGCTGAAGGTGTCCAACACTCACCGATCAACATCGTGCTTCCAGGACCGGATCTGAGCGTCTCCAGCCCGCTGTGTCACCCCCCGCGTAAAGGCGCTAAAATAAATTTGCGCACTTTTCCTCCGTAGAGACACGGGACATGCGCGCAGGTGCGAATCGGAGACGTCCTGCAGTTGTGCAAAGAGAGTCTTTTTTTTTTTTTTTCCTTCCTCTCCCCTCACTCTTGACTTCTTCTCCTCACTTGTCTTTGAAATGACAAGTCTTCTCTTCGCAGTATTGTATCCCCCCTTTTTTCCTCCTGCGTCTTTGGTGACCAATCCTTCCACACACGCCGGGTTAAAGAAAATCCCGATCCTAGCGATGCGCTCGCTCCTCTGTCTGCTGCTGCTCCGCTCAGACTGAAGGAGGAGAGGAATGTGGCTTCTGGAGAGAGAGTCTTCCTTCTCTCCCCTCGCTCTGTGCTCTGACTCTCCTTGTCATTCTCTTTCTCTCTGCCCCTCTCACTAAGCTCCTTTATAAAGATACTCAATGCAAACTAAAAAAAAGATGGTTCATGTGTTCACATTTGTTAAGAAAAGAATCTGAGCAGATTTTGTAACCAGATGCCATTTATCATGTTTGTTCATCTGGAAACAGCCGAAGTGGCTGAAAATCTAGCAAAGTTTTGCAAAATGGGGTTTAAATATTGAGCTCTGTGGTTATGAAACCCCTGCTTGAGCGCCAATATTTTCTTTACTTTATGATTAACAGTAGATTTACTTAAACTTCTCAGAGATTCCACATTTGTTCCATTCTGCCTTATTTTATCACCTACACTTAAAAAATCATTTTCACTGAGGGCAACATGAGCATTATGGTGGCCCTCAAAGGGCTAGCTGTAATTAACTTTTGGTGTTAACTTCAAATAAACACAAAACATCCTGTTCCTCGTCTTGTTGCTACAGCTGAGCACCGCTAACATACAATAACTGAGCTCTACCTGGTATTTTCTGCAAAGAAACAGTGTTTTAACTGGTCCTCTTATAAACACTGAAAAGTACTATGTGTACGACTGACTAAATGTCAAATAAATACTAATAAAAGTAAATGTATAAGAATTTTTCTGAATGAGTAGCTGCCACCTTGAATTCAGAACTTTCCGACAGAGAATTCCCACTGGAGGGGCGTTCCAGTTTAAACTTACGACTTGTGAGTAGGAAATTCCCACTTCCCAGTGCAACTGGGTCGCAGCAAAAGTAGATGGCAAAAATGCAGTTAAATGTAGATTTTACATGGCCAGCTGCTAGCTACTTTTGAACCCTGTGCCCCTCCACCTAGTGGTGGGATGCTGTTATTTTGTGGGTAAAATAATCGACCTGCATTCTGATGTAGTTTATGGTCAATGTTGGCTTTAAAACAACCTATGCTTAGACAGTAATACATCTTTGAAGCTCTCACAGGACACATAAAATGCTGCGGCGGGCCACATTTGGCCCACGGGTCTTGAGTTTGACCTGTGACCTACACCATAGAAATATTACACTAATAGACCAAGTCTCCCTGCTTTCACTTGTTGGGAACTGAGCCTGCGCAGAATGCCATGTTGTAGTTTTGGAACCAGAATCTGAGAACCAAGGGGCTTTAGGTCCTGCCTACCCCTCTAGCACACAATCATGGTGTCACCTGACCTTTGTTCTAAGCATAAAACAAATGAATCCAATTTGAACAAACAGCAACAAGGTAAGAACTACGCTGATCCAAAGCATGTTTTTGTTTTGCAGGAAGGAAAATGTTCAGTTTTTTTTTTACATAGAAGTGGGGAGACCTTTAAATCTGTACTGAAACCAGCAAACAGGGAAGCTGGTTCTGTCCAGGCTTCAGCTTCCAAGTTCTGGATATAAGTCAACTCATTATTTACAATCTATGACCTCCACAGCCTAATAGGTCAATAACGTGACTCAAGCTTTCATACAGTTTTTGGGTGATTCAGTCAACTTTCTTTACATTTACCTGCGTTTCCTAATTGCTTGTCAACATACACTATATTGAAAACTATAAGAGTAAATTCTTTCAAACTGCACCACAGGCCAGGATAACCTCTCTCTGTTTGATTTCATACTTGGCAATCAACTTGTCAGAATCGTACAGGAAGAAGCTTTTTTAGCGGCAACACATTAGCCTTCTTGTCAAACTTGCTGTGCTACAAATAGTTTCAGATATTTCTTTTGCCATGCAGCCAAAGAAAAGATAAAAAAAACGAACATCTGCAGCAGAGGGAAGCACCAACCAGCTCTGAGGTGACAGAAGCAGCACTGTAAATATAAAAGGGAAGATTATTTTCTGAGACAGCTTTCCATTTGTGCTCTCAGAAAGGAGGAAAAGATGATTTGTGTGCAGTTCTGAAGGCAGCGAGCTGCCTCGTGTGCCTGACAGTGTGTGAGAGCGATGTGAGAGTGATGGTTTCTCACAGCCATCTCTCTCTCGTCACTTTGCTCCTCCTTTGTGTCTCCTCTTGTCGATGTAGCTTCTTGGTGAAGCCGACACATTTTCTGGGATTTGGAATTGGCTCAAGAGAACGGTTTCCTGCTCAAATTAAATTCCCGTTTGTTCTCGTGCTCTGTGGAGATGTAGGCTGTGAAGAGCTCTTTTGGTGCAATTTTTGAAGTTGTCTTGGAGCTACACCAGAAACACATCTCTCAGGGTGTTATCAGGAACTTAATTACAGCATTAAACTGCTCCCTCTCCCCGCTTTGTGTATTCTCCCTCAGCCTGCTGCCCCCCCCCCTCCACTCCTCAAGCTGTGGATCCATCTATAGCCTACTGGTGTCCCACATTTTCCATTTTCTTACAGTTGCTGGTTTTGCAGAAATGCCAGCTGCCATGCTGCTATCGTCATGGGAAAAGCTCTCAGATCAGATCTTTCTGACGTCCCCCTTGCAACTGGAAAACCAACACAACGTATGCACAGCACTATTTAAAGGGTCTGATTTCACCCCTTCATGCTGCTAATCTATGCACGATGTTCTTTATCAGCCAGTTTGTTATCATGTAGTTCAGGCTGCGAGTGTGAAAGTGGAGCACGGCAGCAGGGATGGGTTGTAATGATCAGACTGCTGATGAAGAGTTCCTGCTTAGCGGTGAAATATTGCCTCTGACAGGGTGTCATGTGGGGCGGGAGCTGCCTCTCTCCTCCCGGTCCAGGTTTAGACAGCAGCGGACTCAGAAAGTCTCCCCGGAGGCTGAGCAGAGGACACGAGGGCAGCTGGGCCGTCCCGCTGTCTCATGCCAACCGTCGGCCTGCGGCCTGGCGTGTCGCAGCCGGGGCTAATTAGAAACACAGGAACGGCTCCAAGCCTGACATCAGAGCGCCTCAGCCAGAGTGATTTGTTCTGGCCTATTTGTTCTATACGTTAAAAGGTAAGAAAAATGATGACTATAAAGCTGCATTTTGGACCTTGCAGCATTTTAAATTCAGTAAAATACACAAATAAAATAAAAATAAAATAATCAAATGTGTAAAAAAACGCAGAAAAAGATAAAGATGAGTTAGCCTTGTGTTTGCTAAGATTGCATTGACCTTTATTTTAAAACAACTTTAAAAAAAAAAAGGTTTTTATCAATACAAACTCAATATTCAAGTGTTTATCAGTGCTTTTTGTGTCCCCAGAGCATTTTAAGTCTACCACAGTCACAATTTTGGGGGTATGGTTGCCATGGTTACAGGTGTTTTCCACATCAAACACAAGTTAGCAGGAAAGGAAGCGTTATGTCGTATTCACACCTGATAGTCTGATAGACTCGGTTCGATTGGGGACCAAAACTGTAAGATTTGTTTACATTTTCAGTTGGTGCAGTTTACATTCTCACTGCTCTGTGTCAAACGAACTAAACCCTGCGAACAACCTGTGTAAGTTTGATTATACGTTCACACCTCCCCAAACAAACCGGACTTTCCAGCCAAACAATCTAAAGTTTAATTAAAACGGACTAAACAGGGCTGGTGTGAATACACCCTTAATGTCCCACTGCTCTGCTGTAATTCAATAGATGCACCGCTGAGCTTGTAAAGTCTTGGAGTTCCTGCTCTTATAAAAAGACAGATGAGCGGCTGATGCTATCTGACACAGAAAACGTGCTGTTTAAAGGATCTATGGAGTTTCAGACAAACAAACAGATATACAGCACCTCTGCAGTTAAACTGTTCATTCAGGTTTGAGTAAAAGAACGTTCATGTCTAACTCGTCTGACCTAAATCTATAACTTCTGAGTACATGGAGAAAAGTCCTGGTCTGTTTATTCGATTTATTGACAAAATATGCAAAAAAAAGCTGAACATTATCAAACTGTGACTCAGCTATTCCAAAAACTGCCAGTTGATGCAAATATGTCTGAGCCAGTCAGCATTTAAACTGTAGTGGAACCTCAAAAAAATTCAAATGTTTTAGTTGGGAGGGGCAAAGATATTTGGATTTTCTAGCATTTTTAATTCACCACTGTAAACTGTAAAGTTTGTTGGACTGACATGAATATGCATGGATAAAATCCTGTTTTACACATGGTTTGTCTTTGTGAACACTGGTGGACCATTAATACAATGACTGTTGCTGCGAGCCGAGTATCTATGGTGATGAGTGAAGGACCCCGGAGAGAGGAGAAGGTCAAGCTGTCACTCAGGTCTAATGAAACTGTATTGTTTCTCCACTGTGGTGCTCTTTTCTTTATCTTTCACATATACAATTGTCTTTTCACATAATAAAAAAGAAAAATCTATATATCAGCTTTAAGTAGTGAGTCATTCAAATGTAAACGTTTCGTTGAGCAAGTCTTTAACATTTTACTTGTCACTTTGCCTAAAAAAGTAAAAGATGATTTATAATATGATGTTATGATCTCTGTAGGGAGCTGCTGCTGTAAAGGGGTTTAGACAGCTTGGTTTGGGGGTGAAAGCTGCAGAAATATGAGAGGCAGCAGTCAAGACGGAGAATAAGATGAAGCATGAATTATGGAGATTTCTGCTGTCACCTGATAGGATGACAGCAATGTGCCGCGTCATGCAGCCCTAATTCTACGTGACATCTACGCAGCAGTGCTTTCGTCTCATCGCCTGTGCCGACCGACTGTAAACTTTTACAGATGATGACCCCCTGTGAAGATCAAATTCGTAACCTTCAGCCTTTATGTTGTTTAAGTTGAGGTCCAGACAAAATGTGCTTCTGCTCTTTTTACAGCATCACATAAATGAGGTCATGTTTTGTTTTTATTCTTATTTCAGCCAGGCTTCATTTTATGTTAATTGAATTTTTAATTCAATTCAATTCTGTTTATTTATATAGTGCCAGGTCACAACATACGTTGTCTCAGGGCACTGTATATGAGGAAAAAAAACAATCTTAAAAAGCCAGCAGATTGTGTTGAATCACTTCATAACAGTCTCCCATCCTGAGCATCAGACAGTGGAGAGGAAAAACTCCCTTCAAACAGGAAGAAACCTCCAGCAGAACCA
>JARVJO010000096.1:20981617-20997471 GCA_031762555.1 Cynodonichthys magdalenae
CTGGAGGTTTCTTCCTGTTAAGGGGGAGTTTTTCCTCTCCACTGTCGCCACTGTGCTGCTCAGGATGGGAGACTGTGCTGAAGCAAAGATTCGGCTCAGTCTGCTGGCTTCTTCTTTAGCTTTTATTGGTTTTTGTGTACAGGGCCCTGAGACAACAATTGTTGTGACTTGGCGCTTTATAAATAAACTGAATTGAACTGAAACTGAATTCAACGTGTCAAAAACATCTGGAAGGAATTACAGAAGCACCTAAAAATGTGTTGAACGACTCTGATGTGGATCTATTTAATCACTAAAACAAAAACAGGATGTTAATCTCAGATTAACAAATTCAATTTTGATTAGTTAGAGGAAAAGACATTAACTGTTATTTATATACTGCAGTGTTAAAAATATTTAGTCACTAATACAGTGTAGCTTTATTTAAAGACTTGTGCTTCTCATGTTATAACTTCACGGTATTGCTGTTGATGTGCTGAAATATTACATAACCAAAGCAGCAAAACTAAAGAAATTACATTTTTTTAAATAATAAAAAAACAAAAACAACAAGACACTGGATGTTCCTGATGTATTATATTTGGATGGGAGCTAAAAATAAACAGGGTGATGATGATGAGCTGCCGTTGCTGCAGTCTTGACAAAGCACTCTCAGATTAATTCACTTCAACTGTGCTTGTGTTTGTGCCAGAGAGAGATAAGCCATTTCTCATTTCTTATTTCAAATTAACAGAGTGGAGCCATCTTTGTGAGGCGCTCTTATCATAATTGATGATTTATATTATGCTGATAAATCCCCAACGCGGTCGCTGACTGTCTCAGAGCAAAGCAAAAAAATCTGCCTTGGTAAAAGTGCCAGTCTGAAGATGAAGTTGAAGATGAAGAAGTTGCATTTCTTCACCTGCTCAGCGGTCATTAGAACTCCTAAGATGTTTGGGGCACCAAGAGTAAAATTAAATGTTTAAAAATGTCACACATTTTCATTATTTAGCTCAGTTTCTAGTAAAATCCTATTTAAAATTTTATACTTCCATTTTGTTATTTAGCTCACTGTTCTTACATTCTGCTAATTTTACTAAATGTTAAAGGTTATATGTAAATATTAAATCTAAGTCTAAACGTGCAAATCTAAATGTAAAAAATTAAATCCTAATTTTTGCAGTTAAATGATAAAGCTTACATTCAAGAAATTCGGAATGGAATGCAGCCTCTGCTGTTAGAGCGCAGCTTTTGTTGTGATGTCATCAACCAGTAACAAAAGCAAATGCTAATGTTGCTAATGCTAATGCTACTAACACTGCTGAAGATGATGTTTAAAATTTAAATTAAAAATGTGTTCACTGAAAACAGTATGGATGGTATCTGGCAGTGTAGCTCAGACACTGATCGTAACTGCAGGTTGGATGTTTTGTAGGAACGCGTTAGCAGAGTTATCATCGTTATCATCGTTAGCAGAGTTAATAGAGTTAGCAGTGTTAGAAGTGATTACAGCGTTAGCAGAGTTAGCATCGTTACCATTGTTAGCAAAGTTAATAGAGCTAGCAGTGTTCGAAGTGATTGCAGCATTAGCAGAGTAAGCATCGTTAGCAGAGTTAATAGTGTTAGCAGTGTTAGAAGAGATTGCAGCGTTAGCAGAGTTAGCATCGTTAGCATTGTTTGCAGAGTTACAGTTAGCAGTGTTAGCACTGTTAGAAGTGATTGCAATATTAACAATGTTAGCAGCATTAGCAACATTAGCAGAGTTAGCATCGTTGGCATCTTTAGCAGAGTAAATAGAGTTAGCACTGTTAGAAGTGACTGCAGCGTTAACGGTGTTAGCAGCATTAGCAGAGTTAGCAGCGTTAGTAGTGCTAGCAGTGTAAGAAGTGATTGCAGCATTAGCATTGTTAGCATTGTTAGCATTGTTAGCAGCGTTAGCGATTGCTTTTGTTTCAGGATGATGTCATAACAAAACCCTCACACTAACAGCAAAGGCTGCAATCCATTCTAAAATACCTAAATGTAAACCTAAATGTTTACTGTAGTCACAACATTTAGGATTTAACTGTTACATTTAGATTTACACATTTAGGTTTAGAAATTAAAGTTTAGACATAAAATTCAACATGTCATTTTAACATTTAGTAAAAATGAGCAAAATGCAAGAAATAAATAACAATAACATATTAGTGGGAATTTTAAACAAGGAGTTTTACTCAAAAATAACATTTTTTAACATTTTATTTAACACTTGGTGGCCCATAAAAATGAATCAACCAGCTGACTTTTCTAAAGAAACAGATTAAACCAACAGTTCAGGATAAATGGTGCAGCCTGACATGACGAGTCATAGTGACACTGCGCACGGCAACATTCCCCACTTTGCAGCATCTTCCAAGGATTTTAAATATTCTTGACTGAAGAGTGGACAGAAAAGCTATTTTTTTAAATGAAACATCTCACTTGTTTTTCTTCTCCTTCAGTCTTTCTGTTCGACACGCAGAGTCATGTGAAAAACACACATCAAACCTAGTCTCACATGGATCAGAAAAAGTTTTTTCCCTTTCTAAAATACATAAAAACGGCCAAAATTGCTGCTTCAGACGCAGGTGCAGAGCTTGGCAGGAATGTCACAAGAGCATGACCACTTTGGCAGGTATGTTCTCAGTGGGAATACAACACGAGAGCAGCAATACGGATGTTATATTCTCGGGGGTGTTGTGTGGGGGGGGGGCTGGGGACGTGGTTACCATGGTCCTGTGAGATTTACACAGTGTATCTTGGCTTTTTGCCAGCCCCGCGTGCCTTTCACATCCTCGTCAGGTGCCAAGACCACGAACAACACGCATCCTTGTTCTGTCCTTTGTGGTGATTTTTTGATAAATGACTAAATGATGTTCTCAAAGGGAAAATCTAGGTCAATGAATCTCTAATCTGTTACCATTTCCCAGCATCTCATTATAAATTTTCTTGGAATCGTAATGGAATTTTATTTTCTTGCAGAAAAAAATCAAACCGGTTATTTTAAACCCAAACATTTTGCTAAAAGAATCCTCCTTTATGATGGCTGGTCTTTGCTAAAGCTCTTTTTGTTTGCTAGTTTTCCTGAGTATAATTTTGTTTTTCAATAAAATGCAGCTTAGTGGAGCCGAGGGTTTGTGACTGACTTGGGTTTACTAAATACTCCGCATCTTTTCTCTTATTTGCTTTTTCAGTTTGTCTTGGATCATTGTTGGGCTTTACTGTGAAGCATCGGTAAAACAGCTTTGCTGCATTTGGATGAGTCAGAACAGTAAAGAATTCATCTCTCCAAGTGCCTCAGTGCCTTTAAAAGACATGCATGTCCAAACTATTCTACTGTTTTTGTATAAATTAAAGATGCAGTTCTCGATCAAAAACCAATCCAAACCTTCATTTATAGTTTTTAAACACTGTTGATTTGTCTAAACTATCTTTTTCCAAACATTTTGGATGTTTTGGGGTTAAACTGGCTTTTGATTGTAGAGTTTTACAAGAGGTTTTCAGCTTATGTGTATTTTTTTCTTTATTATATTAACATGAAGACTACCTCTTGGTTGGCTCTTGTAGAGATTTTTTCCTTTTTAACGTGAAACGTTTCCTTTGATCATCCACCTCTTTTTTTTTTCTTTTGTAGATGTCCAGGCCTCTTCATGATGTGGAAAAAAACAAGAGGCAAAATAATTTAGACATTATAGGAAGGATGAAGGTTGTTTCCAGCCTCTGTTTTGTGGCACAGAGAATAATTTGAACTGTACGTTCACACAAACACATTCACTCTCATGTACAAAGGGATAGGCTGGCTGGCTAATCCAGGCTAGTTTGAGCAGGCCTATAGGGAGCTGGTCTAATCCTGTTATCGGGTCCAACAGATGTTGTTGACAGAACAATAAGCGGGGGACCAATATGGCAGCTCAGCTCCAAGGAGGTTGTGAGCCAAGCTCATCAGAGCCACAGCAGCAGGATCGCTGACTGACCAGAGTGAGCTGGACCCGGTGCTGGTCACACACATTGGATGTCTCAGACACCTAGAAACACTCGCAGCGAAGCGCTAAAAACTCCGTTTTTATTTTTCTTTGCACCGCAACAAGGTCTAAAACACAAGTTCTTTTACACTTATTCAGCCTTTAATTCTTCAGCAAGGAATTATTTTCCCTCAATTTCTATTCAATCTTTTTAGGTAACACTTTACATTAAGGTACACAAAAATTGATTAACTGCTGAGGAACGACTTAGAAACTACTCTGTAACTACTGAGTAGTTAATTATTACTTACTCAGTAACTGACCATTAACTACTGTTTTTGAATAAGTAAGTAAGTAAGTAAGAAAGTAAGTATGTAGTGATTGGTTCCTCAGTAATTACTTGTTTCCTAAAGTAAAGTCTTTACTTTAAGAAACAAGTAATTACTGAGGAACCAATCATTATTGTTTTTGTGTATCCTAAAGTAAAGTCTTTACTTTACTTTAGGATACACAAAAACAGTAGTTAACAGTAGTTAGTGAGTAAGTAATGATTAACTACCAGTGCCTGAGTAGTTCCTCTTTGTTTCCCAGGTGACTAACCAGTAGTCCCCTAATAAGGATGGACTGTGTGTTCCTCAGTAAGTACTGGTCAACTACGTAGTAGTTCTTGAGTAGTACCTTTTTGATATATTTAGTAACTACTCAGCAGTCATTTATTAGTTACTAAGCCGTTTCTAAGTACTCAGTACTTCTTGAGTACTTCCTCTGTGGTGTCCTTAGTAACTACTAACTACTCAGTAGTTACTAAGTTCAGCAATTTTTTGTGTACCTTATTGTAAAGTGTTACCCCTTTTTATGCTAATTACTTTTAAATTGTATTTTCTGTGTAAGTTCAGAATACTGTTTTGTTGTTTACGCTTTCTTTCATGCATTTTTTGCAATCGAGCCATTTCCACATATTTTGTGTCATTTTAACAATTTCTATAGAAAAACCTTCAGCTCAGTCAGAAATAATGTGCCGTGGCTTTTTCTTTTTGTAACTTTAAATGATTTAAAATATGTCACTTTATCTAAAAAAAGAGATACAATAAAAACTCTTCATCTGTGGTGGCATACCTACACTGAATTACTTCTAAATCGTAATCATGATACTATTTTCTGAATGGTTCATTAAAATCGGTCAAGCAGGTCATAAGATATTTTGCTAACAATCAAACACTTGATTCTATGAAGTGATATTTTTGGAGTGTTTGTTGCACAACACTCTCAGCTACTACAATAAAAATTTAAGTAAAATATTAGCATTTGTTGGATTTTGCATGATTTGAATTATAGCCATTGTTGTTTTCTTGGCTGTGGCGGCCATCTTGAATTGGGAGACGTGTTTTTTCAATACAAACACAGGTTCACACACGTGAGTAAAAACATTTCTTTTCAGCGGCGGGATATAAAAATGAAAAGACAAAACAACGTGGTCGCAGTGTCAAAGCAGAAGCTCTGTGACTGACATTCCCCCACAGCCAATAAAGAAGTGACACATGTCTTCATTAGATAATCCCAGCTGAGCAGAAATGACAATGACGCCGGCAGTGATGATGAGGAAGTGTTGTTCCCCTTCTCCCTGACTTTCTGGTTTGTGTCCCAGTTTAACTAAATCCCATTAAAAAGGTTTTCATCTCACTGCACTTCATTACCGGCATAAAGCCTGCTGCTCACCCCTGAGAGGGAGGGAGAGAGAGAGGAGAGGCAGGGATTTGATGAGACGAGCTCATCTAAAATGTTCAGCTCTCCTCACAGTTTTTTTTTTTTTTAAATAAAGACACTCGTTTTAAAATTCGGATTATCCAAACAGACCCTCCAGAGCAGGAGGTGTCATTTAAGGTCAGGCGTGTCGGGTTCAGCATAGGTTGCTTTTTTTCTGTAAAACAGTGGAATTTCAGGCAAAATCAAAAAATGGGGGGGTGATTAGTAGATCTGAAGGCAAACGGAGAAAAAAAGAAAAGCTTGCAGGGAGGAAGCTGGTATTGAGTGTGTTTGATTGGATGCGATGGGTCAGAGGCTTTCACTCGCATTTATGAATGCTTATTTTCGGCAGAGCCCAAGCTGGGCTAATCTTCACCGCTCGCCTGAATGAGGGTGCTGATTAAAAGCTAATTATACGCTACAGATTTGGCCTCTGGTGAAAACTGCTGATTTGACATGGTTTGGACTCAGGCCTGGCTGCCTGACTGTGAGCTTCAAACTCAGATAGCCACATATGTGCCTAAAAGTCAGATGAAAATACATTTTTTTAATTTTAATTTAAAACAGGAGGTGATTTCAAAGTGTTCGCTACATAATTTGCAATTAAAAGCATCAGTTTTTGCTTATAGAAAAGAAATAAAAGTTTAATTGTCTCTTCAACAAAAACAAAATAAAGGCCCGTCTTAAAGGAAAGCATATTGTCCGCCACTTTTAATGCTAGAGCAGGGGTCTGCAACCTGCGGGTCTGGGGCCACATGTAGCTCTTTGGTCCCCGTGCAGGGGCTCTCTGAAGCTTAGAAAAAAACAAAAATAGCCTCATGTTAGTTTTGGTATTTGTTTCATATACCCACAACAGAAAATGCTAGCTTTAGCAGTTTTTCTCTGTTTGTTTGCAAAATATGTGTTCAAAATTACTGATAAAAGGAGTGTAGTTTGTTTAGTATGTTAGTAGTTTGTTGACCTCTTCACTAATCCAACTTCCAGCCTTAGATTATGATCTTCCTCTCATATTAATCAGGATTTTTTTGGAATAGTGCTGAGAAGAAATATGGTGAATTCATTAGATAATAATGAAAATAAAAAAATAAAAACATACATGCTGCCAACTTTTTTGTTTACATGAAAATGGTATTTTCTTTTATTCTAAAGTGTAAAAAATAATAATAAATGTTAAGATTTGCTTTAGTTTTTAATATCACTGGCCTGAAAATTCCCCATTTAACAAACTCCAAGTGGCCCACAGGCCACCAGTTGATAATCACAGTTGTAGCGTTTGATTAGTGAGACCTTAAACTTACAATGAGAAGAGACAAAGTAATAGTCATGTTGGGAAAGTAAAAAATTGTTTTATCATGTCAAGGCTTTATTGATTTAAATGATCAGATCTGATTTATTCTGTGAATGACTGCATGCAACTCTCTTCTTTGCATTCAGCTCTCATTTCTTCCTTTTTGTTTTTAAAAAGCTCAACCATTCATTTCCCATAAGCTGAGTGTGACTTCCCTCCAAGTCTGCATGAGCCCTCCGAGGGTCTTTTGCCTCTCTCTTCTTTTAGCTGTCGTTCTTCGCCTCTGCCACCCCAGACAGGAGGGGGTTAACCTATCTTACAGATGCAGCAGCCGAGAGAAAATAGACTGAATCTTTCGCCGCCTGTTAGCGTCTCGTCCTTGACATCATTACTCCTCCGGCGTGTCAGTGTCGACTCTGGTGACCCTCCCACAGGAGCTCACCCGAGTCCAACGGCACAACAATACATGCAGAGAACATGTCTCCCAGCCAGCTGCCCGCGGGGGGTTCCTTTAGCTGTTCACGTCTCGGGAAGTGACAAAGTCACTTTGTTCAAGTGTTTATTTTCTTGCCGAGACTCTTAGGAGGCATTTCAATAAAGAAGCACATAAAAATGCATTAGCTTTTTATCAGCTACTTTACTTTACGAGCTGAGAAATAAACACCGTCATTAAGGCAGGGTTAGAACACCGGCTGAAGTCTTTTAAAGCCTCATTGTTAGTAAAGATTGCCGGGTGCTGACATCCTGAGTTTTAACCGTCCCCCTGGGGAAGCAGGTTAAATAAAGTGCTTAAGCAGAAGCAGAATGGTGTCTTTTAATCTTTTATTCCATCACATGATGCAAAGTTGGTTTTAAAATCAGAGTCGAGCCCCTCAAAGAAGTGGCGGAGGCTCTGGAGTCTTGTCAACAACAGAGAGGACAACCCTGCATGCCCTCCTTCGTGTCAAGGACGAGATCATTCGCAGCTTGATCACACCTGAACGAATGTGTGTGTGTGTGTGAGGGTGGACGGGTTTTTCCTACAACATGGGGAAATTTTTCCCAAAAAGAGCAGCCTCGTGGGGACTGAAGTGCGTCGTGGGTCCAAATGCAAGTTACGGCCAGGGGGTTATGTTTAGAACCAAGATTTAGGTTAGTTTTAGGGTCAGGTCGGTTCCTGTGAGGTTAATTTTAGAGTATATGGTCAGGGTTAGGCTATAAAGTCTAAAAAAAAATGAATGGAAGTCAATGCAAGGTCCCCACTAGGTTCAAAAACAAACATGTGTGTGTGTGTTTGGGTGTAAAAAAGGAAGCAGAGGATCTGAGAGCTAGCTGATGACTGGAGGCATCCTGACATCCACAACCTCCCCTCTCCAACTATTATTTCCCTGCACCGCCCCCCCCACCCCCTCATCCCTTGCCTGTCTTTATTATTAGTGGCAGCTAAAGGCAGTGGACCAGAAAATTCCCATCGAGAAACAAACCCACATCTGCATATTACAGCCGTGTTTCACGTCAGCCACGAGTGAATAAATTAATACATGAATAACAATGAAAATCATCCCTGAGTTGCCTCCCTGCCTTTCTAAATGGCATCGTGTGTGTGTGTGTGTGTGTGTGTGTGTAAAAGTCAGAGGGAACTGTAATATTACTATTTAAATAAGACTTAAAGAACTGGTGCACTTATAATTATCAAAGAAAGGCCAAAAGTTAAAAATGTTTGAACACAAACATGAATTTTTACATATTTAACACATTAATGATTTATTTTCTTCTTCTTGTGAGAATGATGACTCAGCCTTCACGTTTGTTTTGCTGGTTATGGTTTCCTTTGTATGTTATTTGCAATAAAACGTCTTCCACATACTTTGTGTCATTTTAACAAAATAAAAATGTTTGGTTTTATCATGAAAATTACCCTTTAATTTTGTGTGTAGATTTAATATTTAAATTAAATAAAGTTACTTATAAAAGCCTCATTATACATATACACTGAGATTGTTTTTTAAAGGAATTAAAATTGTCCTCTAAAATTTATGCTCCTTTAAACTTTTGGTTTAAATTATTAGGTTTCAGTTCCAGCTTCATTCATTTTAGTTTTCAGTTACTGTTTTGGATATTTTATCTCAAAACAAAAGCTTTGCTAATTTTATCTTTTAATTAGTAGCTATGTTTACATGCTCAAAATTCTTTGATCGGATTGAAATGTATTCCGATTAAATAATCCGAAAGCATTGTTTACATGGGTACAATCAGATTATGACCGGGCTTTTATTCAGAATAAAAGCACTGACATGCGCAGAGTTGTTAACTTTCCCTAAACAAACGTCTTCTGAGCGCCCAGAATGGACCTGCAACATGTTTTAATAACGGTGGAGACATTACTGCACTCCCTGGTTGAGCTACAGGTGATGAGCAGATTTGTTTTTTGGCGAAGCAACGCGTGCCGTTTATGTTCCTTCTTTACTGAATGAGAGAACGAGGGAAAAGTTCTGTGCAACTGGAAACTACAGCGCTGCTGCTCCTCCCTCCTCAAAAGAGCAAAAACCAGTGGATGAAAGTCAGAAGTCACGCGCAGTCAGGTCATTTTTCCACAATCAGAATAGGACGATCAGATTAAGTGTTTACATGCAATCGGCATAAACCACCCCTCTCATTCCGATTACAATTTCATTTGGATCGAGCTGAATCAGATCAGAATATTCCGAATGAGGTGTTTACATGACGCATTTTTATTCCGAATGGCCGTTTAATCCGATTACTTATGTCCATGTAAACGTAGCTACGGTCTTGTTCATTTGAGCTTTTTGCTACAGCTAGCTAATTGTAGCTCTTAGTCCTTTTTAAAATTTTAGCTTCATATGTTTGCTTAGCATATCTTTTAGCAACAATTTTGCTATGGTTCTGCTATTGCTTTGCCAGTTTTTTTTGCACCAAATTAGTTAATTTTAGTTTTAGTTATTGTTCTCCTTGCTTAGTTATAGCTTTGCTAATTTTAAGTTTTAGCTATGCATTTATGGTTTCGTTCATTTTCGCTTTTAGCTACTGTCTTGTTCATTTGAGCTTTTTACTAGGTCTTAGCCAATTGTTGCAACATAAGATTCTATGAGTGAATCACCTGAAAAACTCTTATTTTTAATTTTTTGTTCATATTCGAAAGCAGCAAATATGTGACAATTTAAGCCTACTCACAGAAATATGAACACATTATTATCGCTGCAGCAGACAAAAGGACACAAAAACGGAAAATTATAATAATTTGTGTTAATTTGTGTTGAACATAAACCAGTTTGTCATCGACCCCAGTGAGATGTCTGTTCCTGACTTTGTTAGTGCACCACACACCCCAGCCCTGCCCTGTCTCATTCAGCCCAGATTACATCTGTTTACCAATGCTTGTCTGCTTCAGTTACGTGTGCAACCCAACGAGGGTCTCCAGAGGTCCACCACGCTGCACACAAGCACATGCTCCGACACTGTTCGCAGCTCATTCTCCTCACTGGATGTTGCACAAAGGCTCTCACGAGATCAGATCAAATTTCAAAACGATGCTCATCCTGAAGCCGGCACAAAAACTCGGCGACCCTCTGCGGAGATGCAGCTGGTGTCTTGCAGAGTCGCTCGTGTTGGGAAGAATGTGAAAGATGGAGGCTGCGTGTGAACTTTGAGAACTGTGTGGAGCAGCAAACCTTTGGCAGTCATACATCATGTGTCTATTAGCAGACAGCTCTCCCTCACAGTGTAAATGACAGTGTTTGTCTAAGTCTGCCTCTCACTATCGCACACCACCCACTCCCTCCGATAAAAGTGTCTTTCCCACTCTTTAGCCCTTCTCTCTCTCTCTGTCTTTCTCATGTGACCTCAATTTTACTTGCTTTTCTCCCTCACCCACTTCATCCCCCCCCCTCCATCTCCATTTTATTCTACCTTCTAACTCTCATCCTACCCTTGGATGCAGCTGGTAATAAGTCACTCTGCTGTAATTTAGCCCTTCCAAAGGCCTGTAATAATGGGGATCAGAGGAAGGCTAAGGTGGATGTGAGATGGGGGCTGGGGGGAGGGGGGGGGGTCACAGTGCCTAGAAAGAAAGCCTTTCATGAGGCTTTATTACAGCGAGCCACCAAAGGAAAAGGGTAAAAGTGTCCAAAACTAAGATCTTCAGAGAGAACAGGAGAGGCTCATCAGGTTAGCACTTTAGAGATGGTCTGATTGTTTTAGAACAGAATAGAAATAATAATAAAAATAACAAAAAACAAGAGAAATTGTGTTTTATGTAAAAATGCAATGATTGTCGAGCGCAGAATGCCTTAAAAAGCCAAAAATGAATTGTTAAAGCTGGAAGAACACCAGCTAAAAGACTAAAGTAGCTACATGCTAAAGGCTAGAAAGTAGCAAAACATCAAATCTGTCATCCATCAAAAGATCAGTTTGTTAAGATCTTGTAGAAATATTTGAGCTAAAATATAATTTTCTTTTAGTTTTTCCTCTTCTTGTTCTTATTGCACCTTGAATTTGTCTGCATGTCAGTCAATAACAACAAACCATTTTTTTTAAATCAATAAAACAGACTTGTTGCTTTTTTTCATTGCAGTTGGTTGAAGCATTAAAAACAAGGCAGCAGCTCGACAGAAAAACAAATATCATCTTATTAGTGATTTCCTGCGACAACTAGACAAATTCAAAAAGCTCAGGGTTGTGTATTTTTTCTTCTTTGTGTGAGCAGTGACAAGTTGTTACTACAGTAGCCCAGAAGGGACAAACCAAAGGCTGTTATTAGTCACATGGGAAAGAAAACTACACAAGATTTTTCTTCAAATCAAGCAGCAAACAACATTTTTGAAGGATTAGTTCATTTGTCCTCAGTTGACATTTAACTTCCTGTGATGTTACACATTATGACGCTAATGCTAAACTTGTACTTGCTGTACATTAGCTACTTGTACTTCATCTGTCCATTGATGTTCAATATACTGAAGACAGAAAATCAAGATCACACAATTTTCTGCCATTCAGAAAACCTGCTCAACTCTGTCTGCAGTCCGACAGATAAAAGGCAACAGAGAGTGGGAAAAAAGGTCACGATATGTGGCTAAATCGACAAAATACGTTCGCAACGGCTTGATATTTTCTGACATTTAATAAATCCACAAACAGTTCAACTCATTTAGCTGATATCTTTGCAGCGGCTGAAGCAGAAAGGCTGGGTAAGAGCTGATGGTTTGATTCACGTGGCCTTCTCCACCGACACATCCGGCTGACCCGTCAGAACCCAGACAAACACAGACGTCGGAGGCTTTCTGGGAGATCTGCCCCTCTGTGTGGCCTCGTAGGCACGGCGCCTCATGCTTCTCGCTACACTGAGCTTCGCGTGTCAGTCCGGTTTGCCTGTTGACCTTTTCTCAGAGTTGGGAGCGCTGTTACAAAGAGGGCTGCACCCCGGGGCAAAGAGGAGAGAAGGGGGGACGAGAGGCGAGGAAACAGGAATAAAAGCGCATGACTCCAAAGCCAGGAGATTTACAAAGACATGGAGAAAGACAGCACAAAAAAATTAATGTCATTTAAGTGTGATTTAAATGTTTAAGGACAGATAATATAAATAAAACATGTAGTCTGATGCTAAGGTCACAGCATGAATATTAAAGTCTGTAAAATAAAAATGGCATCAAGACAAATTGTCCCTTCTCTGTTGAAAAGATGAAGTAAAACAAGGCAGCGCAAAAATAAAATGCACACATACAAATGCATTCATGCTGAAAATCCCTGCCTTTAATCCAATTCCTCACGCTTTATTAAAATAGAGCAAGAGCAACGCAGGCAGACAGAAGCCATGACGACGCTAACGATGAAGAGTAGGGCCAATTCACCGACACCTGCACGGAAAAAACGTGACAAGACGAATGCGAACAAACTCAAAAGGTGGCAAGACATGGAGGAGCACAAAAGAAAACTCACAACAAATACTTATTTTCTGCGTCAGGAGCGTCGACAGCTAAGGATGATTAACACAACAGGAAATGGAAACGGCCACGAGGTCTAACAGTGTCACCAGACCGTTGGATTTATGGAAACACGGCCCTCCTCCTCACCTCTTTTCTCTCCCGCCTCGGTTTCTCCACACCCCTCTATCATCAACTGATGACTTGTGAAATGAGATGGAGTAATTTACAGCAACACACACGGCCGGTTAGCGGCAGTTTGGTGCACGTTTCAGGCAGGAATTATCTTTAAAGATAAAAACTTAGCCTCCATATTGATATCATTCATGTTAGCGGTCTGAACAAAAAAAATCCGAGGTTATAAAATGTTTTTCTGCCATTTTGGTCAAAAAATGTCACAGTGTGAAATGTTGCTCAACATTAAAAACGTTTGCAATTTATGTTGACATTTGAAGAGTTACTGATTAATTGTCCAAATTCAGGGGCTGCGACTGCGAAAACTGTCTGTCAATTTGGACGATCTAGCCTTTAGCTTTATTCCCACCCTTACCTGGGTGTATGTCCTGTCGCCTAGCAACCGTGACGATGCTAAACTGAAGCAAAAAGGAACAAAATTAGCAAAATCTTAATCTTATTTATATTATAAATTAACAAAATTAGCTTAGCGGTAATACTTCAAGAGCTTCAGGCTCTGTCACACTATACTATAATGTTTTAGACAACTTAAAACAACTCCCGGTCGGCCCGCAACAAACAAGCAGGACTGTCAACATTCAACAATAAATCGTGCGCTTTGTCTTTGTCTAAGACTGACTTAGAATCATTTTGGTGTTTCCCAACACAGACTAGCTGGTTCCATCTTTGGTTTTGAAACTGCAAAATGTCTACAAACGCACAAACATTCCAAACCAAAAGCACAGTATAACATTTTAAAACATCACTCCTGTGTTTGCAGATTTGGAAGCAATGGAGCGTCACTAAGACGAGGATCGTGCTGAGAGCAAAATGTCATGCAAGATGTTCCACAACAATGAAAAGTAATGAGCTACAGAGTAAAAACACAGCATCTGGACTGAAGGCAGACAGTGTGAACATGACAAATTCTGCAGCACCTGATCACCTGGGTGGTTTTAGATTGAATTTTTTATCTGAAGATCAACTTTATAAAAGATTTAATAAATATTGTGGCTTCAGTTTTACAAAGCTTCTGTTTGGAATTGCTGTGGTTACGCAGAAAAAAGATTCTATCAAACATAAAATCACACGTTGAGATCTGAACAGGAAACATAGCATATTGAAAAACACAGTTCCAAAGGCTCATGTTTTAAAATGAATTATTTTACTTTTAAATTAATATTATGAACCATTAAGAGAAAATTTGGCACCTTCAGTTCAGTTTTCACTGGACTGCTTCTCTCCAAGCAGATCTGTTGGTGAGCTTCTAAACATGTTCGCGTGATGGCTGAAGGAAAGCTCTTAATCACACAGACATGCATCTTTCAGAAGGAATTGCTGCTCCACATGTCCGCCATCCACGCCAGAGGGAGGAGAGAAGAGAAGAAGAAGAGCCCGGACCCAGTGTCAGCTCAGTGAAGCAGAGAGGGAGGCAAACATGCGCTGACATGGAACAATTTGCTGGGAAACACTCACAAACACACTGCATGCTGCATACACACCCAAACTAATTCATATTTCCTTATTTATTCTAAATGATTGCAGTGTTTAACCTTGTAAACAAACACACCAGACCCAGACACCTTCCTTTACATACAGCGTGGAGGGCTGACATAAAGAAGAATGCACCGAAGCGTGTATTTCTGTCTCTGCAGCACAAACCACAAACTCTGTAGCATTTAGGAATTCTAAAAATATCCAAAAACAGGCGAGCAGGATACATCCACGGACACACAAACAGCAGAGAAGTCGTGCTGGAGATGAGGACGCAGCAGAGCTGGCTGCCGGGGGGAGTCAGCAGAAGGTGAGCAGAGATAAGGCTGCATGATTGTGACTGCGTGTCAGAAAGAATCTGCACAACACAACAGTGCAGCGTGTCCTCATACACACCCTGCACACAAAAACACATCTTTTTATATGCACTCTGCAGCCCCCGCAGCAGTGTGCCAAAACAGGAAATTTAGACACAGGACTTGAGTGCACAGCAAAGTTTGGGGTTTATTATTCTGTAGAATATAATAAAGTTTGTTGCACGGCTGCTAATCTGCTGAATCTTCACACTCTTACAGAACAAAACAAAGTCCAACTGGCAGAAACAGAAGCCAATCAATCAAACAATCCTCTGTCAAAACCAGCACCGAAATATTGAAAACTACCGAAATTGCATTTTATGCATAAATGCAGTGTGAATGCTAAATGGCAAATAACAGCTGAAATTAGCCGAAGAAGTTGAAACCATATAGTAAAGGCTAAAAGAGCCAGAACACTAGCTTAAAACAGGCAGAAGACTAGCTTAAAACAGGCAGAAGACTAGCTGAAAGAGGCAGAACACAAGCTAAAAAGGGCAGAAGGTTAGCTACAAAAGGCAGAACAAGAGACAGAAGATTAGCTGCAAAAGGCAGAACAAGAGACAGAAAATTAGCTAAAAAAGGCAGAACACTAGCTAAAAAAGAACACTATCTAAAAGAAGAAGAACACAAGCTAAAACAAGCAGAACACAAAATGATCAAAATATTAATGTTATAAATTAACAAAATCAGCTTAGAGGCAACACATGAAGAACTAATGGACCCAACAAACGAGCTTGTTTTTACGATGATTTCTGACAAGAATCATTAAAGAGGCAATATTACGTGTTTCTCATGCATATTTTTAAATTCTATACCATAATAAAGTAACTTTGTCACCTTTAGTTGTTATTAAAATGCTGTTTATATAGAAAATAAACTTGACTTCTCATCATATCCTTTTCTAAACACCTTGAAATTGGTC